>SJYV01021050.1:377640-404001 GCA_006410875.1 Neotragus pygmaeus | reverse complement strand
AATTTGCCTTGATTCATGGACCTAACATTCCAGGTTCCTTTGCAATATTGCTCTTTACAGTATCAGACCTTGCTTCTATTACCAGTCACATTCACAACTGTGTATTGTTTTTGCTTTGGCTCCATCTCTTCATTCTTTCTGGAGATATTTCTCCACTGATCTCCAGTAGCAATTTGGGCATCTACCGACCTGGGGAGTTATTCTTTCATTATCCTATCATTTTGCCTTTTCATACTGTTCATGGGGTTCTCAAGGCAAGAATACTGAAGTGGTTTGCCACTCCCTTCTCCAGTGGACCACATTCTGTCAGACCTCTCTTCCATGACCCACCTGTCTTGAGTGGCCCCACACAGCATGGCTTAGTTTCACTGAGTTAGACAAGGCTGTGGTCCGTGTGATTAGATTGACTAGTTTTCTGTGATTATGGTGTGTGTGTCTGCCCTCTGATGCCTCTTGAAACACCTACCATCTTACTTGGGTTTCTATTACCTTGGACATGGGGTATCTCTTCACAGTTGCTCCAGCAAAACGCAGCTGCTGCTCCTTACCTTGGACTAGGGTTATCTCCTCACAGCCACCCCTCCAGACCTTGAATATGGAATAGCTCCTCTTGGCCCTCCTGCGCCTGGGCAGCCACTGCTCCTTGGACGTGGGGTTGCTCTTCTTGGCTGCTGCCCCTGACCTCCTCTTGGCCATGCTTCTGCCGGCTAACCAGAAGCCAGCTCACTTCTGCTGCATGATCCATTGCAGCTGGCAAGCTTCTCATATAAATATAAAATAAACATATCAAATATTTTCTAACTCACCTAACTACTTAGGAAACTAGTGAGAGTTTAAAATCAGTAAAGACTTGGCTCACAGACATTTACATCCTCGATCAGTTAAACTTCTTTTGCATCAGGATAAATGAGAAATACTTCATTGCTATGATCAAGAAACACTTGTTTTGCTTTTAGTTATCTACTAAATTTAAGTTAATTTCTAACCCTTCAGAATTCTAAGATGATTTTTTTAAAGTATTTATTTATTTATTAGTAGCTGTGGCAGGTCTTAGTTGTGGGATGTGGTCTTTTTAGTTGCAACATACAAACAGTTATGGCATGTGGGATCTGGTTCTCTGATCAGGGATAGAACCTGGGCCCTCTGCCCTGGGTGCATAGAGTCTTAGCCTCTGGACAACTGAGGGAGTCCCTATAAAGTAGTTTAGTCAAAGATATTTAAAAGTACACTTTCTACAGCATCAGATAACCCCAGAGAATCCACTGGACAATATCCAGCATTCTCTTAAAGAAATCTCAGTAATATTTTTGTCCCATTTCCAAGCTTTTCCTTTTTTTCTGACCATTTTTATACTAAAAACACTGCCCCAGTTATTCATATTTATTAAATTAATGTCATTCTGTTTCACTTATAAACTCAAAGTTTTATTCTTGGAGAGAAAAATGTTTCCTTCTACTCTTTTTCAAAGGACAATTTATCCTCACAGCTAGTTTCTTTCCTAGTTATTCCAGGCTAGAATATAAGTATCTAAGATGTGCCACATTGTCCCTTAAGGAAAAAAATAACAATGAAAATCNGGAGAGAAAAATGTTTCCTTCTACTCTTTTTCAAAGGACAATTTATCCTCACAGCTAGTTTCTTTCCTAGTTATTCCAGGCTAGAATATAAGTATCTAAGATGTGCCACATTGTCCCTTAAGGAAAAAAATAACAATGAAAATCACAGAAATTCAGAAATTTAACATGTAGAAGAAAAACTTGAAATTGATGGCATTGACATGTTCTCAAACTCTAGAGAGAGGGAGACATATTTAAAAGAATGGGGTTGTGGGTTTGATTTGAGGGAAAATGAATTCTCAAAGGGTTTCAATCCCACTTTAAGAATCAATGGTATAATGGATAGTCATCACTGAAGTTGTGTTAATGTGCAGATTAAGCTGTGGAAGCTAAAGATTTAGTATCTGAGTTTTAATGCATGAGAGAAAGAAGTAAAAAGCAATTCCAGTTTTGTATTTCTTAGAGACTGTCTCTGGTTAATGTAATAGACATTTGATTATTAAGCTTGGTAAAGCAAGGGAGCCATGTTTTAGGAGGAAAGGAGGTTTCTGTTTTGTAGTGGTTGCTTGACTGTTTAATGTCAGAGATGCCCTTGAGGCCAAATGAGCATGTGCATGTGCTTCTCAAGTTATTGGTTGTCTTGAAAATATGGAACAGGCAAAATCAGAATAATAATAGGGCTTTGTAACATAGTAGTGGAGATATAACTAGGCTCCTTTACAAAGATATACAAATCCAGGACAGAAAGGAAAATTGTTATGAGATAAGCTCTGGGCAGTTAGGTTTTCAGTTTGAACTAGTTAGAGCTAGAAAGAGTGCTACTGAGGATGAAGTACATTTAAAAGCTTCCTATAAGTAAAGTAGAATGAATTTAATGAGCCACAGAGGACAGTTTTCAGAGTTGTGTATATTGTGTATTTTTTCCTTGGTATATGCATATAAGCCTTATGTGTTGAAAAATGTTTTAAATCATTTATGCCTTTGGTTATATTCCAAATTTTTCAAAATAAGCATCTTTAAATTTCATAGTAAGAAACATGTAAAATAGATGTTACTGAAATTATAGCTTTCAGGATATGATATCATATGAAATTGGAGTTTACAATCATTAACTTATTGATTTATTTATTAAGCGGAACTACACAGTTCAGCTAAAAATGAAAAGGCAATCCACTAGCCATTTGTAAGATTACTATATGTGTATGATAATTATTTTAGTTAACAGATTAAATTGTCTTTGTAAAATACTCTGCTGCTGCTACTGCTGCTAAGTCGCTTCAGTTGTGTCCGACTCTGTGCAACCCCATAGACGACAGCCCACCAGGCTCCCGCATCCCTGGGATTCTCCAGGCAAGAACACTGGAGTGGGTTGCCATTTCCTTCTCCAGTGCATGAAAGTTCAACGTGAAAGTGAAGTTGCTTAGTCGTGTCCGACTCTTTGCAACCCCATGGACTGTAGCCCACCAGGCTTTTCCATCCATGGGATTTTCCAGGCAAAAATACTCTGCTAAGAATCTTCAAAATAATACTACTGAATAACTTGTAATTACTTGATCTGTACTGATTAATAATGAACTATGCAGAAAAGCAAATACTGGATGGATTGCTTAGTTCTCCACATTGTCAACTTAGTTAGTAAAGCTCAGTGTTTGCAGTGATTTGTGTGTAAATGATCTTTAGGTTCTAACTAACCACAGTTCAATATTACCTTAACTCTTTAAAATACAGCATATGCTTAGACTATATTAAGAACTATGTTGTATTCTAATCATGATTTGAAAAGTTTTCATTATATACTAAGCTAGCCAGAAAAGCATTTTGCAAAATGATTTCAATTCAAGGTAATACATTTTAAGGAGAAATGACATAGTCAAAACAGAAAGCATCCATGAAAAAGAAGGAAAATATTATATAATCTGAATTTTATTTAATAGGAATAATTGAGTGAATGAGATAAGATTAACTCAGAAATAAGAGAACTTGAGAAAAGCAAATATGTGTATTCAAATGTGTGAGGAGTTGTTACTCAGTGTTGTCCTGAAGTTAAAAGTTATAAGAACACAGATTATGAATCAACATATGATTCTTACCATGATCTCCTCTTCATTGATGTTGATTACACTATAAAGTTAGGATCTCCCACTCACTGGATGTATGAAAATTGAAATTAGTGATTCATCTTAGAAATAGAGTAGAAGATATCAAGATTCGTTTGGCCATAGATTCTACTAGAATGTGGAGGTCATGTTAACGAATACTGTTTAGTATATGTTTAGTGAAGCCAAAGTTACAGATTTTAAAAATATTTTTAATATTAGTCACCATGTTCTAGAATATAAAATCAGACCAACTATGCTATCACTTCTCAAAGAATCCTGATAATAGAAAGAAAGAGGGAGAAGCATAATCATGACCCTTCTAGTGGAAGCCAGAACAAATTGAAACCAGCATAACCAAAAGAAATTTATAAAATCACTTAATTGCCATGTCTTAGATTTGAATGGATAGATTCAAACATCATATATGCAAGTGATCAAGTGATAGCTTTAGAAATCTCTCTCCTTGATATATGCATCCTCTCTTTCTCAGTGTCTTACAGTGGATTTTTTCTCTATTGTGTTTTATTTTCTTTCAAGTTCTGTTCACATGCCAAGAAATATGCCCCTAGATATTCAAGAATAACTAATTCTAAAACTTTCTGATCTCAGACAGCATAAAGACCTAAACTCTTTAACATTTAATGTGTGTGTGCTTGGTCGTGTCCAACTTTTTTGCAGTCCCACGGACTGTAGCCCACCAGGCTCCTCTGCCCATGGGATCTCCCAGACAAGATTACTGGAGTGGGTTGCCATTTCCTCCTCCAGGGGATCTTCCTGACCCAAGGACTGAACCCACATCTCTTGTGTCTCCTGCACTAGGAGGCAGGTTGTTTACCACTAGCGCCACCTGGAAAGCCTTCTCTAGCATTTAGAGGGATCATAAAATAAGTTTTCTAATTTACTCTGTCATGTATTTTGATATTAGAATAATCCCTGTTATCCACAGGGTAAACCTGGATATCATTCACACTGCCATGGTTGAGGATTAGAAGAAACAGGTAAAAAAATCACATGAAATGAGAAATAGTTCTAAAAAGAAGATGAGAATACAAGTATCTAGTATATGAACAATTAATAGCTAAAGTACATTTCAATAGGCATGCCCACACAAATCATTGCCTTTCTTATTTCCTAGACCTTTTTACTTTTAATCATATAACTAGGCCCAAATCCTAGCTTTGAAATGGGAGTAAATTCACTGTGTAAATACGAAATAACTTAAAGAAACCTTAACTATTAACCAAACATGGAAAGCTATTACTTGTTTGTGTGGAGTTTTTAGTACATATCCTTTGTCAGTTTACTTAACCAGTGGACATAAAACAACTTAATCTTTAGTTATTTGCTCATTAAACAATCACTTTTTAAATGCCAGCTAAACATCAGAGTGTTGCTCAGTTCAGTTCAGTTCAGTCCTTCAGTCGTGTCTGACTCTTTGCAACCCCATGAACTGCAGCATGCCAGGCCTCCCTGTCCATCACCAACTTCCAGAGTTTACCCAAACTCATGTTGATTGAGTTGGTGATGCCATCCAACCATCTCATCCTCTGTTGTCCCCTTCTCCTCCTGCCCTCAATCTTTCCCAGCATCAGGGTCTTTTCCAATGAGTCAGCGCTTCACANCCATTGTGTCAGTGATGCCATCCAGCCATCTCATCCTCTGTCATCCCCTTCTCCTCCTGCCCTCAATCTTTCCCAGCATCAGGGTCTTTTCCAATGAGTCAGCGCTTCACATCAGGTGGCCAAAGTATTGGAGTTTCAGCTTCAACAGCAGTCCTACCAATGAACACCCAGGACTGATCTCCTTTAGGATGGACTGGTTGGATCTCCGTGTAGTCCAAGGGACTCTCAAGAGCTTTCTCTAACAAGCTATGACCAAACTAGACAGCATATTAAATAACAGAAACATTATATGTTTAGCAATCTAATTCCATTATGACTGAGTTTTACTGAGTAGGAATTGTGGTTTATTAATATATTCCTACAAGCTAGACAAGATATTAAAAAGCAGAGACATTGCTTTGTCAACAAAGGTCCATCTAGTCCAGGCTATGGTTTTTCCAGTGGTCATGTATGGATGTGAGAGTTGGACTATAAAGAAGGAACTCTCAAGAGTCTTCTCCAATACCAGTTCAAAAGCATCAATTCTTTGGCACTCAGCTGTCTTTATAGTCCAACTCTCACATCCATACATGACCACTGGAAAAACCATAGCCTTGACTAGTAATGTCTCTGCTTTTTAATATCTTTTCTATCTTGTAGAATAGATTAATAAAGCTCAATTCCTACCCAGTAACACTCAGTCATAACTAGAATCACTATTATATATGATATCTTATATCAAATCAATATTATTTAACATACATCAATATATATTATTTCATATAATATATATTTTATTATATAATATAATAATGTCTGCTCAGTTATGTCCAACTTTTTGTGACCCCAGGACCACCAGGCTCCTCTGTCCATGAGATTTCCAGGCAAGAATACTGGAGTGGGTTGCCATTTCCTTCTCTAATTATATAATATATTACATATTAATCATATGTTAATACAGACCTTCCTTGACTTAAAATTGCATTATGTCTTGATAAACTCATTATAAGTTGAAAACATCTTAAGCTGAAAATGTATTTAATATAATACACCTAACCTACTGAACATTGTAGTTTAAGCCTAGGCTACTTTGATAATGCTCTGAATCCTTACATTAGTTTGTAGTTGGGTACAAATTATATAACACCAATGCTATTTTATAATAATGTACTGAATATCTCATGTAAGTTATTGAATACTCTATTGAGAGTTAAAAACAGAATGATTAAATGTGTATGGGTTGTTCACACTTTTGATGGTATTGACTGGCTGCCACTCTCCAGCATCGAGTATCACTGCACATCACTAGCCTGGGAAAAAATGGGGAGGGAGAAGGGAGGGGAGTTCAGGATGGGGAACACGTGTATATCTGTGGTGGATTCATGTTGATGTATGGCAAAACCAGTACAATATTGTAAAGTAATTAGCCTCCAATTAAAATAAATAAATTTATTATATTTTAAAAAGATCAAGCTTCAAAATCTGAAATACAGTTTTTAATGAATGTGTACAATTTTTGTACTATCATAAAGTCAAATAGTCTCAAGTCAAACCACCATAAGTTGAACCATCCTAACTAAGCTGAGTACTGTCTGTATTTATCATACTTTTTTTTTTGAGCAGAATTTAAATTTATTTCTAATGGGAGGATAATTGCTTTACAATATTGGGTTGGTTTCTGCCATACATCAATATGAATTAGTCATAGGAATGCATATGTCCTCCCTCTTAAACCTTTCTCCAACCTCCAACACCATCCCACCCCTCTAGGTTGTGACAGAGCACTGGATCTCAGCTCCCTGGGTCATACGGAAAATATCCACTGGCTATCTATTTTTACATATGGCAATGTATTAATGTTCATTTTAGTGCTGCTTTCTTATTATGTTCTATCCCCCCTTCCCTTCTATGTCCACAGATCTGTTCTCTATGGCTACATCTCCATTGCTGCCCTGCAGATAGGTTCAACAGTACTATCTTTTAAGATTTCATATATATCATTAATATTTATTTTTTGTTGATAATAGTTTATATTTCTATTAATAATATTTTATTATTATTTAATAATAAATTTTAATGAATAAATATTATTCTTTATTAATAAATGTTTTGTTGATATTTGTTTTTCTCTTTCTGACTTGCTTCATTCTGTATAATAGGCTTTGGGTTCATCTACCTTATTAGAGTTGAGTAAAATGTATGTTTTACGCCTGAGTAATATTCTATTGTGGAGAAGGCAATGGCACCCCCACTCAAGTACTCTTGCCTGGGAAGTCCCATGGATGGAGGAGCTTGGTGGGCTGCAGTCCATGGGGTCGTAAAGAGTCAGACATGACTGAGCAACTTCACTTTCACTTTTCACTTTCATGCATTGGAGAAGGAAATGACAACCCACTCCAGTGTTCTTGCCTGGAGAATCCCAGGGATTGGGGAGCCTGGTGGGTTGTGGTATATGGGGTCACACTGTCAGATACGACTGAAGTGACTTAGCAATATTCTATTGTGTTATACACCTCAACTTCTTTATCCATTCATCTGTCAATGGGCATCTAGATTGTTTCCCTGTTCTAATTATTATAAATATAGCATCTATTCAGTGAAGTTCAGTCGCTCAGTCATATCCGACTCTGTGACTCCATGGACTGCATCATGACAGGCTTCCTTGCCCATCAGTAATTCCTGGAGATTGCTCAAACTCATGTCCATTGAGTCAGTGATGCCATCCAACCATCCATCCTTTGTTGTTCCCTTTACCCCCTGCCTTCAATCTTTCCCAGCATCAGGGTTTTAGATTCTTACTTCAGTATGCTAGATACTAATAACACTCTCCAGATATTATGGCATCTAAAAATCTCTGAGATATTTTCAGAGTCTGATTTTGAAGGCATTTGCAGTCCCTGTTGAGAACTATTGCTCTTGGGTAGTTTTTGATTTTTTTAAAAAGAAAAAAAAAATCGTTTTAACCTATTTCATTTATGTCCTTAATTGCTCAGTCATGTTCGACTCTTAGCAACCCTTTGGACTGTAGCCCTCCAGGCTTCTCTGTCCATGGGATTTTTCAGGCATTAATACTGGAGTGGGTTGCCATTTCCTCCTCTAGGGAATCTTCCTGGCCCAGGGATCAAACCTACATCTCCCGTAGGTTTGAAAATCTACATCTCCTACGTCTCCTGAACTTTAGGCAGATACTTTACCTGCTTTGCCATCAGGAAAGCCCACCTGTCTTTGGGAAGTATTGAGTCCCTAGTGATAAAATCTGGATTAGCAGTAGAAAGTTGGAAATGGGGAAGGGAAAATATACATGTGCAATTAATATAATTTTATTTTAGTTGCTTCCAGATGACATCCAAGTAACAAAAATAAAATTATGTTAATACCACCTTTATATATTTCCCCCCTCCTTTTCCAACTTTCTGCAGCTAATCCAGATTTTGTCACTTGGGACTCAGTACTGCATGTGCTGAACTAATTCATTCCAAGCTCTTCTTCAGGTGTTTCTTCACTCCAAGCAATCTTGCATACTCCTGCCAGACCACTACTACATAGTACTTTTATTAGATAACCAAGTTGTAGCACACTATTTCTGAATTCATAGTATCAGTCCTCCTGTTTGAATTCCGTATACATTCATAAACTGGCCATTTCTGCTTTTTACACATTAAAATTAATCATTATCCCAAACCAACTTCACTTCATTCTGGCAGTTTTCTCACTGAGTATACTCCTGACATTACTACTTTGGGACTATGCATATATTAAATGGTGCCTTCTCATCCTTTCCTGTTATTTAAATATTATGCATCTTTAAATATCTACATTTCTGCTTTTTACAAACTAAAATTAATCATTATCCCAAACCAACTTCACTTCATTCTGGCAGATTTCTCGCTGAATGTACTCTTGACATAATTACTCTGGGACTATGCACATATTCTCACTGCCAATGGTGCCTTATCATCCTATCCTGTTTTTAAATATTATGCATCTTTAAATATCTAACTGAATCTCCACCTTTACAATGGAGATTTGTTTTATTTTGCTTACTCTCTTTTGTTTCTCCAAATAAACCGCCAATAAATCAGCCCGGGGGCCGCCTGCTAAGGAGGTCTGCTGACCTTGGGGGGACTAGATCTTCTGCTAGACCCGTCCGGGGAGGGGCCCCGGGTGCCAGCCGAGCCCCCCTCCCACTCCGCAGAGGAGCAGGACTGGCCAAGGGCATTCAGGGCTGCTTATTGGGGTACTAGAGTGCCCAGGGGATGGGACAGCTGTGGTTATTTGCGGGGGTGGAGGGGGCTGGCAGTATTTGGAGGGTGAAGCTGACCACGTGTCCATTGAGCGCCTAGGGTCCCTGCACTGTTCTAGGCACCCAGGGAAGGGACACGGGGCACAGCAAGGCCTCTGTGGGGGCCTTCTTTGTCTGGGTGTGCCTGGGTGTGCTCCACAAGCCTGTGTGTGTGCCTGTGACTAATGGGATTTATGTATGTCAGCGGCCAGGGTGACTAATGGAGGGCTTGGCAGGCTGTGTACTTGTGGGGGGGCTGCCGGGGGAGGGGGCTGCACCTCTAGATGGAGAGTCAGGCCCCCCCGGGGCCCTCGGTGGGGAGCCAGTGCCCTCCAGGTCCTCTTCTGCTGCAGGCTGGCAGCTCCATTTGGGCCTCTGAACCCCTGCCCGGCAGGCCTGTGCATGCTGAGAGCTCCGGAGTAAATTCCGCGGGGAAGTCTGGCCCCCCAGAGGCGTCCCCGCCCCTGCCCACCGCCCTGCCCCAAGTGGCCCCTGCACACCCAGCCCAGCCCACCTGCATCCACAGCAGGACGCTCGGGCTTCCTCTCCTTCCGTCTGAAAATTCCTTCTGATGCGAACCTCTGCTCCGTGCGGGCTTGCACAGTCCTCTGACATGGGCGCTGTTGGGCCCATGTAACAGACCAGAAACCCAAGGTGCAAAAAGCCGCGGTGGGCCATCCCCACTGGGCGCGGGGCGATGGGGGTACCAACGGGGAGTCCCAGCACCCCTGGGAGCCCCCAGCCTGACCACGGCTAGCTGAGAGAAGGTTCACAGCCGACTGCACTAACCCAGCCTGCCACCACCTCCTGCCTTGCTTCGTCCACCCTCTCCACCTCCTGGGGCCTCTTCTGCCCTCGCCTGGGACCGGGAGGCAACAGGGGTCAGAGGTTAATGGGATCCCCTTTGGCCCAGGCCTGGTAGGGGCACGGTAAGGTCAGGCTGACTGAAGGAGCCTTGCCCCCATTCCCTGCTGGGAGGGCTCTTTGGTCAGGAGTTCAGGGGGCCTGGGGCTCCCTGTACCTGGAGGAGCTTGGGCTCAGCACATCCTTGGAGAATCCCACCTCCTGTCTCCCTAGGGGTCTCCTGGTCTGACACACCACCCCAGTCTGGGCATTCCTCCAGGTATTCGTTCTACTCCTTACACACACCTTCTGTTGCACACGTCTGTGCCCCTGTTAGAGACACACTCATCCAAGGGGTCCCCGGGAGCCACAGAAGTGAGATGCCTTCCTAAGACCACCCGGTCTGGGTGACAACAAGCAAGCCAGACAGGTTTCAACCCAGCTCTGCGTCTCGTCCTCCTCACCGGTCCTCCGAGGCCCGTGGTGGCCTCTCTAGGGAGGGGACGGCAGGACCAAACGCTGCTTCCCGGGCCTCCCCGGAGCCTCCTACCCCCACAGGCTTCCAGGATGTGTGTGCATGCGTGCGTGTGTGTCTGTGTGTCAGTCACACACGGCCTCTCTCACTCTTCACCCCCTCCTTTTTTTTAATCCTTCTTTGGCATTTTTCTTTCAAGCAGAAAATAAAAACATTTCCCATGGCTACAGCTTTGAAAGCTTCCCTTGCCTTCCTGCCTCTTTCTCACCCCTACCCCTGTCAGTCCGTTTCCAGAGTCAGCAGAAAGTCAAAAACAAACCCACAAAGATCAAGCCTGACGGCGCCCCCCCTTCCCGTGTCCCTCCACTTTCTCTGCCTGTCTTGGTCTGTCTCCACCCGGAGTGGAGTGAGAGGCAGCCCCACCCCCACACACATGCACGCACGCACTCACATACTGTGTGCAGCCGCAGGGAGTCTCTTAAGAACCTTCTAGAGCCACCCTGCCAGAAAGGCCTGCTTACGCTGTTTCTCCTGCTGGAAATATGTGGCTTCTCCCCCACTCTCCTCTGTCTAGCCCAGCTCACCTGGCCCAGGCCCCCTGGGCCTTCCTCGTGGAGCCCCTCTGCTGTGTGTTGAATACCTCCCCCCACCAAATTCATGTGTTCAAGTCCTGACCCCCAATACCTCCAAGTGTAACATTACTTGGAAATAGGGTCATTCTACCTAGTGACGATGAGATCATACTGGAGGAGGACTGGTGTCCCCATACGAACGGGACACAGACATAGGCAGAGGCCAGGAAGACATCCTGCCCCTTAGTCCAGAAGGAACTGACGCTGCCCACACTTTGACCTTGGGCTTCCTGCCTTCAGAACTGAGAGAGAATCCATTTCTGTGGCTTCAGGCAATGGCCTCTTGTTATACCAGCCTTAGCAAACCAATATACCAGCCCAGTTTTTCTTTTTTTTTTTTTTTGAAGGACCTTGGTTCCCCAACCAGGGATTGAACACACAGCCTTGGCAGAGGAAGCACGGAGTCCTAACCACTGGACTGCCAGGGAATTCCTGGACTATTCCAAGAGTCAGGCCTGAAACAAATGAACAGAAGTGGGACGGCATCTAGAGGGGCGAACGGGTTGCAGCCTAGCCAGTAGTCCCCAGGGAGTCAGATCTCCTGTTGTTCATGGTGCGTCGTCAGAATGGGCTAGGTTACGTGGCAGTGACAAAAATCCCCAATATCTCAGTAGTTCAGCACAGCTCATATGAGTGTATTCTCCCCAGCACATGGTCTGCTCTGAGCCTGGGCAACCCTCCTGGGCAGCTGAACTCCATGTGGTGACTCAGCATCCCAGGCCACTTAGATTTCCCGAGTTGTCCACCTCCATGTAAGGTCATCCCAGAGAAGAGGATCACCACAGAGGACTCACACTGCCAGAGCATTTATCATTCCTTGTATTTATTCCCTTGTGTTTGTTTAACAAATACGTACACGTCAGGATCTGTGCTAGGGCCTGATGATAAAGTGAGCACAATGAACCAGAATTCCCCTCCCTGTGGGGCTTCCAGTCCAGAGAAGGGGACAGCTGGTTAACAGAGAGCCCTGAGCCTGGTGAGCGCTGCCAAGGAGAAGGCCCAGGAGCAGGGGGAGGCGCCACGCCACCCGGGGCCTCCACCTGAAACAAGAAAGAGAGGTTTTAAGTGGGCTCCAGGGACTTCCCTGGTGGTTCACACGATAAAGAATCTGCCTGCAATGCGGAAGACATGGGTTCGATCCCTGGGTTGGGAAGATGCCCTGGAGCAGGGAATGGAAACCCACTCTAGTATTCTTGCCTGGAAAATCCCCACGGACAGAGGAGCCTGGCGGACCCCATGGGGTCGCAAGCGACAGAGCGACTAAGCACAGGGACTTCACTGGTGAAGAATCCACCTTCCAGTGCCCAGGATGTAGGTTCAATCCCTGGTCAGAGAACTAAGATCCCACATGCTTCGAGGCAACTAAGGCCACACGCCTTACCTACTAAGCCCACACGCGACAACGAAGGTCCCTCCTGCTTTCAACTAAGAACCGAAAATAAAGTGACATTTTTGTTTCAGTAAAAAGGTGGCTTCCCTGGTGGCTCAGTGGTAAAGAATCCACCTGCCAATGCAAGAGACACAGGTTCCATCCCTGATCCGGGAAGATCCCACGTGCCACGGAGCAGGGAAACCCGTGCACCCAGGCTGTTGAGTCTGCACTCTGGAGCCCAGCTCGTGCGCCGCAGCCACCGAGTCCACGAGCCTCAACTACTGAAACCCGAATGCCCTAGGTGGATCAAGGACCCTCTCCCTCCGTCTCAATTTTTAATTATCTTTCCATTGGCCCCATCCTCTCCTGCGAACCTCCATTTTCTCTATGTGGTCAGCTATGGCCACATGCAGCAAGAAGGAGGCAATTCCCCAGCAGCTTATCCGGAAAGATGGAAACGCTGGACAGAAAACAGACTGCCAGTGAGCTGTCTTCCCATCACACTCTTCTCTAAGGGCAAGATCTAATCAGACCTGAGGAATGACTGATGGATGAGATTTTTCCACAAAGCCTGGCCCAGAGGCAGAGCTTCACCAGGGGCGGGGCTTGTACCAGCCACAAACCTGGAGGCTTTCTCCCGTCCCTCCCCTGCCTTGGCCCCCGCCTTCTCCTCTTTCTCCTCCTCCTCTCTGGTTCTCTCTGCCAGTCCCTCGCCACACCCCACCCACACCGGATCACCAGGTCACAGTTCCAGCTCCAGATGATAAAATGCCATGGCTGCAGGGGCCTGGGGCAGGCTCAAGTGGCTGTCATGACACATTGTATCCTCCAAGGATGTGTCCCCTTGCTCTGCTGTGACCTTGACATTTCTCCCAGTGGAGGTGGAATCTTGCCTCTCTTAACCAGACGCGTGAAGTGATGCCGTGACTTCCAGAGCAAGGTCAGGAAAAGAAGACACGGTGTCACCCCTTCTGTGGTGGGGCCCAAACTCAATGCTGTCTGTCCCTAGCCAGGCTGCCTGTGCTGGCGGTGCTGACGGAATGACCCTGGAAGGAAGCAGGAGGGATCTCGGGAGCCAGCCGACCTGGGTTCAAGCCCGATTCTGCCATTCACTTGGCATGTGACGTTTACAAGCCGTTTCCCCTCTCCGAGCCTCAGTTTACTGGGCTGTAAAGTAGAGCTCCTTTCCTGAGATCAAGCAGGATGGCTGTGCTTACAATGACATGCAGCTGGGCCTCGGATGCACACGGTTCTGAACGCTGGCAGGCACTCAGGTAGCCAGGGGGCACAGAGGCCCTGTGCTCCGGCTGGCCACCGCCTCACTCCCGCTGCTGCTGGGAACTGAGCAGGTGCTCAGGGGAGGACGGGTTCCCAGCTGGCACTGCGTGCACTGTGGTCAGCCCTGTCCCCAGGTCCCCGCCCCAGCACTTTCTGACCGGGACACAACTGAAGTCAACTCTCTTGCTGGCCTGGAGCCGCCGTGCCAGCAGCCACAAGCTAGGTGGCTGGTGCTGTTGTTCAGGCGCGATGTCGTGTCTGACTCCTTGCGACCCCATGGACTGCAGCACGCCAGGCTTCCCTGTCCTACACCATCTCCCAGAGCTTGCGCAAACTCATGTCCCTTGAGTCAATGATGCCGTCCAGTCGTCACCCTCTGTCACCCAGACAGCAGAAACTTACTCTCTCACGGTTCAGGCCAGAAGTTCAAAGTCAAGGTGTCAGCAGAGCTGGTTCCGTCTCCGGGGCCGCGATGGAGAATCTGCTCTGGGCCTCTCTTCCAGCTTCTGGTGGTGGCCAACGTTCTTGGCATTTCTTGGCTTAAAAAGCCACTTTACTCTGACCTCTGCCCGCGTCTTCGCAAGGCCGCCCACCCTCTGTCTGTGTGGCCTCGCCTGGCGACCCTCTCGGCGGTTCTGTCTCTGGGTTCCTTCTATGTGTTTCTTTTGGCTGCACTGGGTCTCGCTGGCTGTGCACCGGCTTTCTCTAGTTGCGGTGAGTGGGGCCTCCTCTCTGGTTGCTGCTCGGACTTCTCACGGCGGTGGCTTCCCTATTCCGGACCACAGGCCCCGGGTGCACGGGCTTCAGGAGCTGCAGCTCGTGGAATCCCCCTGAACCAGGGATGGAACCCATGTCCCTGGCATTGACAGACACATTCTTAACCACTGAACTGCCAGGGAATCCTTGCCCCCTCTTTTTTTATTATTTTATTTATTTATTTTTGGCTGGGCCTTTGCTGCCACGCACGGGCTTTCTCCAGTTGTGGTGAGTGGGGGCCGCTCTTTGTTGCCGTGTCCGCAGGCTTCCCATCACAGAGCTGGCTTCTCTCGTCTCAGCTCGCAGGTGCGGTAGTTGTGGAGCACGGGCTCAGTCGCTATCCGGCACGTGGGATCTTCCCAGAGCAGGGGTCCCTGCACTGGCCGGTGGCTTCTTAATCACTGGGCCACCAGGGAAGTCCTCATCTCCTCTTCTCACAAGGCCACCAGTCGTACTGGATTAAAGGCCCACCCTACTCCAGTGTGACCCCCCCCCTTAACTGATGACATCAGCAATGACCCTCTATCTCAATAAGGCCGCACACCGAGGTTCCAGAGCACAGGAC
This sequence comes from Neotragus pygmaeus, assembly GCA_006410875.1. Classification (NCBI taxonomy): domain Eukaryota; kingdom Metazoa; phylum Chordata; class Mammalia; order Artiodactyla; family Bovidae; genus Neotragus; species Neotragus pygmaeus. The sequence continues at coordinate 388,542 of SJYV01021050.1, read as the reverse complement.
TTGAACACATCTTTGTGGGACACAGAATCCCACCCACAACACCGACCTTGGGCCCTTGACCCCCGCCTTATCCCAGAGCCAGGACACAATTGGAAGCCCCTCCCACAGAAGGACTGGGGTCCTCCAGCCAGCTGCGAGGCGGGGGAGGAGGCTGGCGTCTCGTAGTGAAGGGGCAGCGCACACATTCCCCTCCTAATGGGAGGGTCTGCAATCAGAAGCTGCCGTGAATTGGAGGGCTTCCCTTGGTCAGGGCAGGCGGGAAGGGCAGGAAGTCGTTGCCCACCCAGCAGCCCTTGACTACAGTGAGGGCATCCACACCCCCTGCCAGGTTCTACACAGTCTCCAGGGTGCCCGGCATGCTGAGCCCTGGTGGGGGGAGGGAGAGATGGACTGGGAGTTTGGGGCTGGTTGGTGGACGCAAACAGTCTCATTTAGAATGGATAAACAAGGTCCTCCTGGACAGCACGGGGAACTATATCCAATCTCCAGACAGAAGCCATAATGGAAGAGACTATTAGAAAAAAGAATGAGGACGTCCCTGGTGGTCTTGCCTCTTACGCGGCTACAGATAACACTGGCTAAGACGCTGCCGGTGCAGGAGATCCAGGCTCCATCGATCCCTGATCAGGCAATCAGAGTCCCACGTGCTGCAACTAAGATCCGGCACCACCAAATAAGTGAACATAAACATTAAAGAAATAAATTACCACCCTTGGAAAAAAAATGTATATATGTGTGTAACTGAGTCCCTTGGCTGTACAACAGAGGTTGGCACAACACTGTAAATCAACTATAGTTCAATTTTCTTTTAAATGATAAAGAATTTCCTGGTGGTACAGTGGTTAATGCGGAGGACACGGGTTCGATCTCTGGTCTGGGAAGATTCCACAAGCCTCGGAGCAGCTGAGCCCATGTGCCACAAGGATGGAGGCCGCGTTCCGCGGCTGTTGACGCCACGCACCCTAGAGCCCGTGCTCTGCAGCCAGAAACACCACTGCAGTGAGAAGCCCGCCAGCCGCAACTACAGACTGCGTGCAGCAGCAAAGACCCAGCGCAACCAGAAACCCAAAAGGGACAAGCGACTTTTCATGATCAAAACCCAGTTGCACACCTTGTTCTGGCTTTGTTTCCTTGCCCATGCCACGCCCCTATCTTTCTTGGGCAGCACCCCAAATAAACGGCCGGCGCCCACTTCCTGAATGCAGGGATCTGCCTCTGAGGTCCCTTCCTATGGCCACCTGCTGCTGACCCTGCTTCCGTCACAGGGACTCCACCTCTGAGAGGCCAACAGGGGCTCAAAAGGGCCACCTCTGCCTGGGTCACCGAGGCTGCAGCTGGCAGGCAGAGGTCCTCCTGCNATTCCCCTCCTAATGGGAGGGTCTGCAATCAGAAGCTGCCGTGAATTGGAGGGCTTCCCTTGGTCAGGGCAGGCGGGAAGGGCAGGAAGTCGTTGCCCACCCAGCAGCCCTTGACTACAGTGAGGGCATCCACACCCCCTGCCAGGTTCTACACAGTCTCCAGGGTGCCCGGCATGCTGAGCCCTGGTGGGGGGAGGGAGAGATGGACTGGGAGTTTGGGGCTGGTTGGTGGACGCAAACAGTCTCATTTAGAATGGATAAACAAGGTCCTCCTGGACAGCACGGGGAACTATATCCAATCTCCAGACAGAAGCCATAATGGAAGAGACTATTAGAAAAAAGAATGAGGACGTCCCTGGTGGTCTTGCCTCTTACGCGGCTACAGATAACACTGGCTAAGACGCTGCCGGTGCAGGAGATCCAGGCTCCATCGATCCCTGATCAGGCAATCAGAGTCCCACGTGCTGCAACTAAGATCCGGCACCACCAAATAAGTGAACATAAACATTAAAGAAATAAATTACCACCCTTGGAAAAAAAATGTATATATGTGTGTAACTGAGTCCCTTGGCTGTACAACAGAGGTTGGCACAACACTGTAAATCAACTATAGTTCAATTTTCTTTTAAATGATAAAGAATTTCCTGGTGGTACAGTGGTTAATGCGGAGGACACGGGTTCGATCTCTGGTCTGGGAAGATTCCACAAGCCTTGGAGCAGCTGAGCCCATGTGCCACAAGGATGGAGGCCGCGTTCCGCGGCTGTTGACGCCACGCACCCTAGAGCCCGTGCTCTGCAGCCAGAAACACCACTGCAGTGAGAAGCCCGCCAGCCGCAACTACAGACTGCGTGCAGCAGCAAAGACCCAGCGCAACCAGAAACCCAAAAGGGACAAGCGACTTTTCATGATCAAAACCCAGTTGCACACCTTGTTCTGGCTTTGTTTCCTTGCCCATGCCACGCCCCTATCTTTCTTGGGCAGCACCCCAAATAAACGGCCGGCGCCCACTTCCTGAATGCAGGGATCTGCCTCTGAGGTCCCTTCCTATGGCCACCTGCTGCTGACCCTGCTTCCGTCACAGGGACTCCACCTCTGAGAGGCCAACAGGGGCTCAAAAGGGCCACCTCTGCCTGGGTCACCGAGGCTGCAGCTGGCAGGCAGAGGTCCTCCTGCACGGCCTTTGCTGGTCTGCCCGGGTGTGGTGTGGGCGGCTGCACCGCTATGCCTTGGAATCTTGTTATGACGTGAAGACGGAGGCCCAGGCTGGGGAAGGGACAGGTCCAAGGTCCCAGGGCGGAATGGTGATAGACGATGGAGGAGGGGCTTGAACTCGGATCTCTTGGGAGCTCCAGTCAAGATGAGAGAGTAGGGCCTTCCCTCACGGCCCAGTGGTTAAGACTTCACCTGCCAGTGTAGAGGGTTTGATCCCTGGTCCAGGAGCGAAGACCCCACATGCCTTGCAATTGACAAAACCAAAACATAAAACAGAAACAATATCAAGACTTTTAATTATAAACAAAAAAATCTTTAAAAAAAGATGGCAGAGTAGGAGGAAGTGACTTCCACATGGACTCACCTTCTCTCAGCTCCATCAAGAATACATTTATGAATGAAACGGTTCTCACAGAACACATTCTGAACACGCAAAGACGACCTCAAACACCTAAAGGACAAGGAAGATCTCTGCACAACCAGGTAGGACGAAAGGCAGGGCGGGGATAAAGAGGAAGCAGGATGCGACCCGCGCCCGAGAGGGAGCTGAAAAACAGCTCCCTGACCATCTTGTTCCCTCCCAGTGGGCCCCATCATCCCTCCAGCAACTGTCACAAGCCTAAGCGGCTGCTTCAGTCCACTCGGGCCGCCACAATAGAGACATTCGTGCTAAATGGCTTCAGTCGCGTCCTGCTCTTTGCGACCCCGTGCACCCTACAGAGCCTGCCAGGCCCCTCTGTCCAGGGGATTCTCCAGGCAAGAGTACTGGAGTGGGTTGCCATGACCTCCTCCAGGGGATCTTCTCGACCCAGGGATCCAACGCGAGTCTCTTTCGTCTCCTACATTGACAGGCGGGTTCTTTACCGCCCGGGGAGCCCCACAACAAAGACGGGGCGACTGAAACCACAGAAGCACACTCCTCACGCTTCTGGGGGCCCGACGTCCGAGGCGTCAGCAGGGTTGGTTTCCTCTGAGGCCTCTATCCTTGGTTTGCAGGCGGCCGTCTTCTCCCTGCATCCTCACACGGTCGTTCCCCTGTGCATGTTTGTGTCCTGATCTCTTCTCGTAAGGACACCAATCCTGTTGGATTAGGGCTCACCCCAATGACCTCACTTTAATTTAATTGCCCCTTTAAAGTTCCCTTCTCTTGAGACTTCCCTGGGGGTGCAGTGGTTAAGACTCTGCCCTTCCACTGCGGGGGCGGGGGGCACAGGTTGAATCCCTGGTTGGGGAACTGAGATCCTCCATGCCGTGTGGTGCAACCAAGATAATAAATAAACAAAGTAAAGGTCCCGTCTCCAAAGACAGGGCTTCCCTGGTGGCTCAGACAGTAAAGAATCTGCCTGTAATGCAGGAGATCTGGGTTCAATCTCTGGGTCAGGAAGATCCCCTGGAGAAGGGAATGGCAACCCACTGCAGTATTCTTGCCTGAGAAATCCCAAGGACAGAGGAGCCTGGCAGGCTACAGTCCATGGGGTCGCAGAGTGGGACACAACTGAGTGACTAACACACACACACATACACGCACACACACACACTCCAAGGCACTGGGGCTATAACTTCAACTTATGGATTATGTGGTGGGGTGGGGGGAATTCAGCCTGTCTTAGTTCATTTGGGCTGCTGTAACAAAAATACCATACATGGGGTGGATTGGAAGGAATGATGCTAAAGCTGAAACTCCAGTACTTTGGCCACCTCATGCAAAGAGTTGACTCATTGGAAAAGACTCTGATGCTGGGAGGGATTGGGGGCAGGAGGAAAAGGGGACAACCGACGATGAGATGGTTGGATGGCATCACTGATCGATGGACATGAGTCTGAGTGAACTCCGGGAGTTGGTGATGGACAGGGAGGCCTGGTGTGCTGCAATTCATGGGGTCGCAAAGAGTCGGACACAACTGAGCGACTGAACTGAACTGAACTGAACAAAAATACCATAGACTGGGTGACTTAAACAATAGAAATTTATTTCTCCCTAGAAATAGTTCTAGAGCCTAAAAGTCCAAGATGGAGGCATCAGCAGATTTGGTGTCTGGGGAGGGCCTGCGTCCTGGTTCACAGACGGCTGTTCTTTGCTGTGTCTGCATGTGGGAAAAGGGACTGGGAACTCTCTAGGGTCTCTCTTACAAGACCACCAACCCCATTCATTTGGGCTCTACCATCATAACTTCATCAACTCCCTAAGACACCCACCTCCTCATCACCTTTGGGGGTTAGGAGCACAACATGAATCTAGGGGTGGGGGGGTCCACAGACATTCAATCCGTAATGTAGCCCAGGGAGGTCCCTGATGGTTCAGTGGGTTCGATGCCTGGCCAGGGAAGTAGATCCCACATGCCACAAGTAAAAGGTCACGTGCCACAACTGGAGACCCCTCAGGCTGCAGCAAAGACTCGGCACAGGCAAATAAAATACGTAGAAATAATACATACAGACATGCATACTATAGCCCATCCCAGAGGCCCCATGCTTTATTATTACTCTCGCCCCCACGCCCAGCCTAGCAGACTGCAGTGAAATATCCACTCGATGAATGAGCGGAATGACGTCATTCTGGCAGGTTTTCAAGGATAAAGAGAAGTTTACTAGGCAGAGAAAGCAGAGACAGGCATTCCAGGCTGGAAGATCAGCCTCTGCTTAGGCCAGAAGTGTCCCAGCAGGGCCTGGGGGAAGGGAGAGAGTCGCGCAAGGCCTCCCGTCCCAGGCAACTGGCTGTCCTGGGCCGGCACAGGCGACGGTGGCCCTGGCTGCCCACTGTGGCCCTGCTGACCGCCTGCCCAGGAGCCGTGGCTTGGGCCCGGGCAGCAGGCCCCTCCACCTCCTCCACAGGAGCCCAGCTCCGACAGTCCCAGGCATCGCTTCCCCTTCATGCCTGGGTGGGCTGAGTGTCATTTATTCAAAGGCTCCTTTTGTTGGTGTTCTTGGAGAACACAGGAATTATTCATGGTGGGTTTCGGGGCTCTTCCGGTGACAACTGCATCTTCATACTCAAGGTACAAATTACGGTGTCAGCTCAATTCACCATCAGTCGGAGCTGTCCCCCGAGCATCAAGCAACAGAGGCTCAGAATATTCTGGAAGCCCAGTCTGGCTGGAGGCAGCAGGGGCCGAAGTCAACAGGGACGGGGCTGTGGATGGGTGCAAAGGAGGGCGATGGGGGAACAAGCCCCACCTCCGTCCATTTCTCCTCTGAGAGCCTGGTCAGCCTCAGTCTCATCCGTCAGGTGGACGCTGATGTGAGTGTTTCACACTGGGAGCCTGGCACCCTGGGGGCCCTGCTTCAAGGAAACGGGTGGGGAGCCAATCTGCTAAGTCACGTTCAGATCCTGGGAGCCCAGAGCGTGAGCTCCTCTGGCTGCCGGCCTTCATCCCCAGGAGTCACCTTGGAGGTGGGCGCCCAGCCCCCGGACACGTCCCAGCAGACGCCACGTGGGGCAGGGCTGAGCTGACCGCACCGAGAGCTGCCCAAACGACAGATTCACAAGCAAGATAAATGCCTGTCCTGGTGAGCCAGTAGCATTGGGATGACTTCTTACGCGGCCACAGATAACTGAAATGTGGGGGTCAGCTGAAAAGGGCTTCTGACGACATGCTTCATAAACCCCCCACTGGAGGCCTGTGCCCCAGGCCACCCACCTCCCAGACTCGTCCCGTGGGCACCACGGCAGTGGGTGCTCAGGGCTGGTGAACGCTCAGCACGGGTTGAACTGGTTCAGAGCGTCTGCTGATCCCTGTGCCTTCAGTACTCCCGACTTTGAGCTGCCGCTGAACGCGGACTTGGACCAAGATGGGCAGTGACCTACCTTTATGGGGCGTATTTACAGACACAGTAAATGGGAAGAGCCTCAGAAGCATAGCAAAAGGAAATGGTGGGGATTTTCCTGGTGGCCTGCCAAGGCAGGAGACACGGGTTCAGTCCCTGAGCCAGGAGGATCCCACTTGCAACTAAGCCTGAGCACCATAGCCATTGAGCCTGTGCTCCGGAGCCGGCAGGCCGCAACAAGGGAGGCCTGTGTGCTCAGCGCCCGTGCTCGGCAACAAGGAAGCCGCTGCAGCAGCAGCCGGAGTCCGCCCTGGAGAAAGCCCGCACACAGCAACGAGGGCCCAGCATGGCCAAAAAAACTAACAAAGTAAAATTATACAAGAAAAAAAGCGTGAATCGTCCTAGACTTCCCTGGCAGTCCAGTGGATAAGACTCTGTGCTTCCACTGCGGGGGCACAGGTTTGATCCTTGTCAGGGAAGTTCGGCGTGTCTCACTCTGTGGCCAAAGTGGAAAAAAAAAAAAATAAACTGTGGGAAAAGAAGGAGAAAGCAATGAGCTCTGAGTCCTCACCATCTTTGTTTTCCATGTAGTTTGTTTAACTGGAAGTTTTTAATCTTCTGACTTTCTGGGGGGTGTACGGGCCATGAGGGACCCTAGCTCTCTGACCAGGGATCGAACCTTCGTCCCCTGCATTGTGAGGTGGATCCTTAACCACAAGATCGCCAGGGAAGCCCCGCTAATCTCTTCTTAAAGGATACAGTCATGCTGGATTAGGGTCCACCCTAAGGACCTCCTCTCACCTGTGTGTAGGCTCAGTCACTTAGGCATGTCTGACTCTTTGCGGCCCCATGGACTATAGCCCACCAGGCTCCATGGGATTCTCCAGAAAAGAATACTGGAGCCGGTTGCCATTTCCTCCTCCAGGGGATCTTCCTGACCCAGGTCTTCACCCAGATCCTCCTCCACCGAGCCATCCACCTGGAGGAGCCTGGCATGTGGCCGGGAAGGTAGGCAGGGGCCCAGCCAGCCCCAGAGTGGGGGCCAGTGTGGACAGCGGCCAGTGTCAGCTTTAAAACACGCCCCCACCAGAAGGTGGAATGTGCATCCCCGCTCTGAACCAGGGCAGGCCTGAGACTTCTTTGACCAAAAGACCAGGGCGGAAGCATGGCCTCCAGGGTCCGAGGCTGGGTCAGGAGAGACCACATGCTTCCGCGTGGCTGTCCACGCGTTGGGGACAGGCAAGAGAGGGGTCCGAGAAACTTGGGCCCACAAGGTTGGTTGCAAGGAAGCCCCGGCCACATGGAAAGGCCACAAAGCGGGGGCCCAGCCCAGAGCCTCTGCTGGGCCCCCACCTCTGCCAGCATCACCTGCCTGCCCCACCGGCCTTCCTGGGTCCAGCCTGCAGAGCTCTCAGATGACTACAGGAACTGCCCAGCATCTTCCTGATTTCTTGACCCACAAAATCCTGAGCCTAGTAAGGATGGGGCTGCATGCTATGCTTTGTACCGACTGGTGGCACAGCCATTGCAACCAGAGAGACCGCTGTGCCCAGTGTGGGATAAGGCTGAAAACGGGGTGAGGGCGGGGCTTCCCCGGTGGTCCACTGGTTGAGACCCTGCGCTTCCAAAGCAGGGGGCACAGGTTCGATCCTTAGTTGGGGAACTACGATCGCACACACCACTCAGCCAAGATAACTGGCTGAGGGTGGCCCAGGGGCCAACGCGGGAGACAAAGAGGTGTGGGTTCGATCCCTGGGTTGGGAAGATCCTCTGAAGAAGGGCATGCCAACCCACTCCAGCATTCTTGTCTGGAGAATCCCTTGGACAGAGGAGCCCGGTGGGCTACAGTCCACGGGGTCACAAAGAGTGGGACACCGCTGAGCATGGAGATGGCCAGGCCAAGTCAAGTGCCTTTCTGCCCCGCCCTGGCTGGGTGAATCCGCACCAGTCTGATTTGCTAGCATCCTGGAGAGAAAGCCGGCCACAAGGCTGACACCTGCAGCGGGGGGAATCTCTCTTGGGTCTCAGCGGGTGCTGCTCCTGGGAGAACAACCCCACCCTCACCCCAGACAGGGCCTCAGTTGGAGCCAAGGAGCCGTTGGGAAAGTGACCCCTCCAGGTTCTCTCCATGTCTACGCCCACCGCCGCCACACCAACACCCGCCCGGCCCACAGCGTCTCAGACACGGGGCGGTGGGGCCAGGGCGGCCTGGCCAGGGGCCCCGGCTAAAAACAGCCGCCACCAGGCCTTTCTTGTGTCTGCAGCGTGGCTCTGCNGTTCTCTCCACGTCTACGCCCACCGCCGCCACACCAACACCCGCCCGGCCCACAGCGTCTCAGACGCAGGGCGGTGGGGCCAGGGCGGCCTGGCCAGGGGCCCTGGCTAAAAACAGCCGCCACCAGGCCTTTCTTGTGTCTGCAGCGCGGCTCTGCCCACCGGCTCCTCTCATCACGTGGAGAACCGAGCCTTGCCAGGGCACAGCTGACGCCCGCGTGCACACACGAGCGTGCACACCCTCCCCCACACCTGCTCCTCCAAGAGGCCGCTAGGGGTCACTCCAGAGCAGNCACCAACACCCGCCCGGCCCACAGCGTCTCAGACACGGGGCGGTGGGGCCAGGGCGGCCTGGCCAGGGGCCCCGGCTAAAAACAGCCGCCACCAGGCCTTTCTTGTGTCTGCAGCGTGGCTCTGCCCACCGGCTCCTCTCACGCTGCTTTGATGTTGGTATTTAAACATCACGCTGAGAACCGAGCCTTCCCAGGGCACAGCTGACACCCGCGTGGACACACGAGCGTGCACACCCTCCCCCACACCTGCTCCTCCAAGAGGCCGCTAGGGGTCACTCCAGAGCAGCCCCCACCTCTGCCCAGCCACCCTGCACATCTGGGAGGGTGTGCGGGGGCCATCGTAACTCAGCCCCACCCTGGGCAGCTTCGAAGGACAGAAACAAGCTCACTCCCAGTCTGGAGGCCAGGAGTCCGCGATCTAGGTGCCAGCAGGGCCTGCTCCCTCTGCGGCCTGCAGGGGTCCCTCCTGGCCTCTCCCCCGCTCCTGGGGGTGCCCGGCGCCCCTTCCGTGGCGTGGAGTCACTCCAGTCTCGGCCTCAGCCAGCACACGGTCTTCCCTTCTGCCTCCTCCTCTTCGTTTAAGGACGCCAGTCACACTGAATTAGGGCCTGCCCTCACGGCCTCGTCTTACCTGGATGGTCTCTTGAGGACCTGACTCCCCAGTAAGGTCCCGCTCACCGGTAACGGGCAGCAAGTGGGGGTGAGGACTTCACTAGGTCTTCTCTGTGGGGGACACAGTTCAACTCACAGAAGCATTCTCCAGGGACTCCCCTGGTGGCCCAGCGGTTACAACTCTGCCTTCCAGTGAAGGGGATGAGGGTTCAAACCCCGGTCGGGGTACTAAGATTTCACATGCCTCTTGGCCAGAAAACCAAAATATAAAACAGAAGCAATATGATAACAAATTCAAAAAAGACTTTAAAAACTGTCCACATCAAAAAATTGTAAATAATAATAAAACAAGAAACATTCCTCAGATGGTTCTGAGTCCAGGCTCCCCCTCCTCGGTGGGTGCCTCTTCGTGACTCCTAAGGCCCCTCGATGCCCAGTCCCAGCCTGGGCTCGGGGGTCCCCTGCCCAGCTGTAGGAGTCCTGGGGCAGGAATGGCCGTGTTCCTCTCTGCCTCCAGGTGCTCCATGGTACCCAGAAGTGCTCCTGGCAGGGAGTGGGGGTGGGGAGGCCGGTTAGCTCAGTAGGTTATTCACCTCAGACTTTGATGCTATTCTCTTTTGCCACCGCCTCACAATCACAGTATGGTTGCTGAAGTTCCAGACATTCTATCACACATCCTCTTATCTTTATCACTTTGGTGTGCATCACTCCAGTTGAGCTTTAACTTCCAGCATCAGTACCTCTGAGGGATTTCTCAGTACCCACAGCTTGATTGTGGGAGAGGATTAACACCCTGATGGATGGGAGTAAGCGGATAAGATCCGTGTTTTGCTGGTCTGGCCCTCAGGTGGCAGAGCTCGGAGGTGTGTGAGCTTTGCTGTCTCCGGGGCCCTGAGTGCTGGCTGCCCCTGGTGGCCACCTGCTCACTTACACTCTCCGCACTGCTGTCACGTCCCACTTCCCCACAGGGCTTCCCTCATTTTCCCTCAACTCTTTGGCACAGTCTGCAAGCTGTCCCTGCAAAGGCCAGCCAGGCTGTGGAGGAAGGGACCTGGTTTCCTCATCTGTAAAATGGGGCGGGAGGTTCTGCCTCTCGAAGGTGACCTCCAGGAACCGGCTTGCAGGAAGGGTTGCCTAGACGCAGGGCTTCCGGGGAGCGGGGCCCGCGGACCCTCTCTTTCTTCACCGGCCCTGGTGTCAGCCGAGGCTGTAGCAACGTGAGCAAATGAGTGCGATGCGTGAGTTCAGCAGCTTTGCGGGTTCTGTCTCCCCTCCCACCTGCCCAGCCTCATGCCTGAGAGTTTCCTGGGGACAGTGGGGCGGGGCGAGCAATGGTGACCTAAGAGGGCGGCGAGGGCTCCCCTGGGGGCTCGGTGGGAAAGGCTCC
>SJYV01021050.1:336222-377627 GCA_006410875.1 Neotragus pygmaeus | reverse complement strand
CATGTATGGATGTGAGAGTTGGACTATAAAGAAGGAACTCTCAAGAGTCTTCTCCAATACCAGTTCAAAAGCATCAATTCTTTGGCACTCAGCTGTCTTTATAGTCCAACTCTCACATCCATACATGACCACTGGAAAAACCATAGCCTTGACTAGTAATGTCTCTGCTTTTTAATATCTTTTCTATCTTGTAGAATAGATTAATAAAGCTCAATTCCTACCCAGTAACACTCAGTCATAACTAGAATCACTATTATATATGATATCTTATATCAAATCAATATTATTTAACATACATCAATATATATTATTTCATATAATATATATTTTATTATATAATATAATAATGTCTGCTCAGTTATGTCCAACTTTTTGTGACCCCAGGACCACCAGGCTCCTCTGTCCATGAGATTTCCAGGCAAGAATACTGGAGTGGGTTGCCATTTCCTTCTCTAATTATATAATATATTACATATTAATCATATGTTAATACAGACCTTCCTTGACTTAAAATTGCATTATGTCTTGATAAACTCATTATAAGTTGAAAACATCTTAAGCTGAAAATGTATTTAATATAATACACCTAACCTACTGAACATTGTAGTTTAAGCCTAGGCTACTTTGATAATGCTCTGAATCCTTACATTAGTTTGTAGTTGGGTACAAATTATATAACACCAATGCTATTTTATAATAATGTACTGAATATCTCATGTAAGTTATTGAATACTCTATTGAGAGTTAAAAACAGAATGATTAAATGTGTATGGGTTGTTCACACTTTTGATGGTATTGACTGGCTGCCACTCTCCAGCATCGAGTATCACTGCACATCACTAGCCTGGGAAAAAATGGGGAGGGAGAAGGGAGGGGAGTTCAGGATGGGGAACACGTGTATATCTGTGGTGGATTCATGTTGATGTATGGCAAAACCAGTACAATATTGTAAAGTAATTAGCCTCCAATTNGCCTGGGAAAAAATGGGGAGGGAGAAGGGAGGGGAGTTCAGGATGGGGAACACGTGTATATCTGTGGTGGATTCATGTTGATGTATGGCAAAACCAGTACAATATTGTAAAGTAATTAGCCTCCAATTAAAATAAATAAATTTATTATATTTTAAAAAGATCAAGCTTCAAAATCTGAAATACAGTTTTTAATGAATGTGTACAATTTTTGTACTATCATAAAGTCAAATAGTCTCAAGTCAAACCACCATAAGTTGAACCATCCTAACTAAGCTGAGTACTGTCTGTATTTATCATACTTTTTTTTTTGAGCAGAATTTAAATTTATTTCTAATGGGAGGATAATTGCTTTACAATATTGGGTTGGTTTCTGCCATACATCAATATGAATTAGTCATAGGAATGCATATGTCCTCCCTCTTAAACCTTTCTCCAACCTCCAACACCATCCCACCCCTCTAGGTTGTGACAGAGCACTGGATCTCAGCTCCCTGGGTCATACGGAAAATATCCACTGGCTATCTATTTTTACATATGGCAATGTATTAATGTTCATTTTAGTGCTGCTTTCTTATTATGTTCTATCCCCCCTTCCCTTCTATGTCCACAGATCTGTTCTCTATGGCTACATCTCCATTGCTGCCCTGCAGATAGGTTCAACAGTACTATCTTTTAAGATTTCATATATATCATTAATATTTATTTTTTGTTGATAATAGTTTATATTTCTATTAATAATATTTTATTATTATTTAATAATAAATTTTAATGAATAAATATTATTCTTTATTAATAAATGTTTTGTTGATATTTGTTTTTCTCTTTCTGACTTGCTTCATTCTGTATAATAGGCTTTGGGTTCATCTACCTTATTAGAGTTGAGTAAAATGTATGTTTTACGCCTGAGTAATATTCTATTGTGGAGAAGGCAATGGCACCCCCACTCAAGTACTCTTGCCTGGGAAGTCCCATGGATGGAGGAGCTTGGTGGGCTGCAGTCCATGGGGTCGTAAAGAGTCAGACATGACTGAGCAACTTCACTTTCACTTTTCACTTTCATGCATTGGAGAAGGAAATGACAACCCACTCCAGTGTTCTTGCCTGGAGAATCCCAGGGATTGGGGAGCCTGGTGGGTTGTGGTATATGGGGTCACACTGTCAGATACGACTGAAGTGACTTAGCAATATTCTATTGTGTTATACACCTCAACTTCTTTATCCATTCATCTGTCAATGGGCATCTAGATTGTTTCCCTGTTCTAATTATTATAAATATAGCATCTATTCAGTGAAGTTCAGTCGCTCAGTCATATCCGACTCTGTGACTCCATGGACTGCATCATGACAGGCTTCCTTGCCCATCAGTAACTCCTGGAGATTGCTCAAACTCATGTCCATTGAGTCAGTGATGCCATCCAACCATCCATCCTTTGTTGTTCCCTTTACCCCCTGCCTTCAATCTTTCCCAGCATCAGGGTTTTAGATTCTTACTTCAGTATGCTAGATACTAATAACACTCTCCAGATATTATGGCATCTAAAAATCTCTGAGATATTTTCAGAGTCTGATTTTGAAGGCATTTGCAGTCCCTGTTGAGAACTATTGCTCTTGGGTAGTTTTTGATTTTTTTAAAAAGAAAAAAAAAATCGTTTTAACCTATTTCATTTATGTCCTTAATTGCTCAGTCATGTTCGACTCTTAGCAACCCTTTGGACTGTAGCCCTCCAGGCTTCTCTGTCCATGGGATTTTTCAGGCATTAATACTGGAGTGGGTTGCCATTTCCTCCTCTAGGGAATCTTCCTGGCCCAGGGATCAAACCTACATCTCCCGTAGGTTTGAAAATCTACATCTCCTACGTCTCCTGAACTTTAGGCAGATACTTTACCTGCTTTGCCATCAGGAAAGCCCACCTGTCTTTGGGAAGTATTGAGTCCCTAGTGATAAAATCTGGATTAGCAGTAGAAAGTTGGAAATGGGGAAGGGAAAATATACATGTGCAATTAATATAATTTTATTTTAGTTGCTTCCAGATGACATCCAAGTAACAAAAATAAAATTATGTTAATACCACCTTTATATATTTCCCCCCTCCTTTTCCAACTTTCTGCAGCTAATCCAGATTTTGTCACTTGGGACTCAGTACTGCATGTGCTGAACTAATTCATTCCAAGCTCTTCTTCAGGTGTTTCTTCACTCCAAGCAATCTTGCATACTCCTGCCAGACCACTACTACATAGTACTTTTATTAGATAACCAAGTTGTAGCACACTATTTCTGAATTCATAGTATCAGTCCTCCTGTTTGAATTCCGTATACATTCATAAACTGGCCATTTCTGCTTTTTACACATTAAAATTAATCATTATCCCAAACCAACTTCACTTCATTCTGGCAGTTTTCTCACTGAGTATACTCCTGACATTACTACTTTGGGACTATGCATATATTAAATGGTGCCTTCTCATCCTTTCCTGTTATTTAAATATTATGCATCTTTAAATATCTACATTTCTGCTTTTTACAAACTAAAATTAATCATTATCCCAAACCAACTTCACTTCATTCTGGCAGATTTCTCGCTGAATGTACTCTTGACATAATTACTCTGGGACTATGCACATATTCTCACTGCCAATGGTGCCTTATCATCCTATCCTGTTTTTAAATATTATGCATCTTTAAATATCTAACTGAATCTCCACCTTTACAATGGAGATTTGTTTTATTTTGCTTACTCTCTTTGGTTTCCTATTAGCTGAACTTTTATAAAATGATGATAAGTACCACAGAATGTGCAACATTCTCACATATAGTACTGTTAGGGTATGTACTTCTATAAATCGTTGTTATATAAGCTTCTATTTTAAATAAATTTGTATTTATAATCCACTGTTCAGGATATTTAAAACAGAGTCTAGTTAGAGAACTGTCATCATAGTCAGGGTACATTTAATGAAAGAGAAAAATGAGAGGGGTTGACAAATTTAGTTCTGAGAGAGAGAAGCAAGAGGCTAAGCAAAGCTAAGTCCAAAAATTGGACAGCAAGGAGATCAAAACAGTCAATCCTAAAGGAAATCAGTCCTGAATTTTCACTGGAAGGACGGATGCTGAAACTGAAGTGCCAATACTTTGGCCATCTGATGAGAAGAAGTGACTCATTGGAAAAGACCCTGATGCTGGGAGAGATTGAAGGCAGGAGGAGAAGCGGATGACAGAGGATGAGATGGCTGGATGACATTACCGACTCAATGGACATGAGTTTGAGCAAGCTCTGGGAACTGGTGATGGACAGGGAAGCCTGGCATGCTGTAGTCCATGGGGTCACAAGGACACGACTGAGAGATTGAACTGAACTGAGCTGAAGGATAGTCATGCCTCTATTAGCTTTCTCCAGAGAAACAGAGCTAATAGGAGACATAGATATAAATGATATAGACATAGATAGCAGGTAGATAGATTTATTTTAAGGAACTGTCTCATATGATTATGGAGGCGGAGCAGTTCCAGGATTTGCAGTTAACAAGCTGGAGACCCAGGAGACCAAATCTGAAGAAGTCAGATTTTCTGATATAAATCCCAGTCCAAGTGCAGAAGAATGATATTACAATTCAGCAGTCAGGCAGGCTAATTCCCTCTTAGTCTTTTTATTTTATTCAGACTGAACTGGCCTGAATTGGGTGGTGCTCATCTGCATGAGAGAGGACAATCTGCTTTATTCGGTCTATTTATTCAGATGTTAGTCTCATTCAAAACCCCCACAATCTCAGACCAAATGTCTGGGCACACATTGTGTCAGACAGGTTAACACATAAAATTAACCATCATGCTGTCATTGACTAGAATAGTGAGTAAGGAGAAGTTGCAGCCCTTACAAAGAACGTAGGAGGACAAAATCAAAATGTTAATAGACTGCCCATGCTGAATTTTATGGTGGACATTAGGAAATGCAGCATTGTGATAAGGAGCATAGCAAAAAACCCTGGTAGTAGGTAGGTAATAAAAGTTGACAAAAATAAGAGGGTGATAACAGAAATTATCACAGAATATGAAAACAAAGAGAAGTAACATTCATTATAAAATCATAATATAGTTGGTTCTCATTATTCATAGATTCTGTATTTGAAAATTCACCTACCCCTAAAGTTTATTTACAAACCCCAAAGCAATACTTGAGACACTTTCACAGTTCTATGATGGACATCTTAGAATACTGAAAAACTTAAGTTGTCCAAAGTAAACAGGAGGAGAAGGGGATGGCAGAGGATGAGATGGTTGGATGGCATCACCAGCTCAATGGACAAGAGTTTAAGCAAACTCTGGGACATGGTGAAAGACAGGGAAGCCTGGCGTGCTGCAGTCCATGGAGCTGCAAAGAATCAGACACAACTGAGTGACTGAACAAAAACAAGGTGAACATTCACAACTTGGACAAAGTAATGCCTTGCCTTCTTTCTGATCTCAGAATCTAAGTGAGTGTCATTGTTGTGGTATGTTTAGTAGCAACATTTAAAAAAATAGTTTTTAAGTGGTGTTTAATGTCCCATGGCAGAATAGGACTGTGATGTGCCTTATAGGGGAAAAATATGTTTTAAATAAGCATCTTTCAGGCATGGGTAATGGTGTTGTTGGACATGAGTTCAATGTTAATGAATCAATGATATATATTAAATAAGATGTCCTTAAGACCAGATTATGTATTTATCACTTGGCAAAAATCTCACGGTCAGAGACTTTTAGGAATCCAACCCTGCATTCCCCTCAGGAGCCATGGTTTAGTATTTGCTGAGTTGGTGTTCATGGAATTTTTATCTAACATAACTACTGCAAATAATGAGAATTGGCTATATATGGTATATTTGCTGACACAGTGTTCTGGTAGTTTTAACATTAATTAGAAAAACTAGATGACATGCATTTTTAAAAGAATGCTGCTGCTAAGTCACTTCAGTCGTGTCCAACTCTGTGCGACCCCATAGACGGCAGCCCACCAGGCTCCCCCAGACCTGGGGTTCTCCAGGCAAGAACACTGGAGTGGGTTGCCATATCCTTCTCCAATGCATTAAATGAAAAGTGAAAGTGAAGTCACTCAGTCCTGTCCGACTCTTCGCGACCCCATGGACTGCAGCCCACCAGGCTCCACTGTCCATGGGATTTTCCAGACAAGAGTGCTGGAGCAGGATGCTGTTGTCTTCTCCAGTCATGCCCTTCTAGGGCACTGCATAAATGTTAATAAATTGTATTTTATTCTGTGTTAAAAATCACGTAACTGATGAAGTATTTTAAATATTTTAAAATGACTTTGTAAACACTTTAAAATATGTTTTAAGATAAAGTCATTTAGAATATATTTCATCATCCATACTTACCTTGAATTTAGTTTTCCCTACTGATTGGTCCCTTCATTATTTTGGTTCCTTAAGTTATTTTTTCCTAATTTCTACTTCTGGATACTCCTCCCTGCATTTTTTTTTTCCTAGAAAAGAAGGATGATGCCAATGAGAATTAAGAATATCCAACGATCATAACTTTAGTTTTAAATTTCACTTTTTAGCTGGTTGAGTTTAAAGAATATCATTTAAATGTGATATTTATTCATTTATTTAATATTCATTCATTCAATAATCATCTCTTGACCTTCTACTAGGTGCCCAGGAACTTTCTGACCAAGAGTTAACAAAGGTTTTATGGTACTCGATGCTTAAACTATTTGTAGACCTGCTTTGNCTGATTGGTCCCTTCATTATTTTGGTTCCTTAAGTTATTTTTTCCTAATTTCTACTTCTGGATACTCCTCCCTGCATTTTTTTTTTCCTAGAAAAGAAGGATGATGCCAATGAGAATTAAGAATATCCAACGATCATAACTTTAGTTTTAAATTTCACTTTTTAGCTGGTTGAGTTTAAAGAATATCATTTAAATGTGATATTTATTCATTTATTTAATATTCATTCATTCAATAATCATCTCTTGACCTTCTACTAGGTGCCCAGGAACTTTCTGACCAAGAGTTAACAAAGGTTTTATGGTACTCGATGCTTAAACTATTTGTAGACCTGCTTTGATGAAAATAAATTCATTTTAAGAGAGTATTTACTGTACTAGTATAGGGCCTTGGAAGGAACTCTTGAGATGTGAAACTGTGGGGACTCTGAAACTTGAGCCTCACTATTTTCAGAAGAAGTTCTCCACCTTTAGTAGAATCAGCAATAGAAATCATGCTGCTGCTGCTGCTGCTAAGTCGTTCCAGTCGTGTCCGACTCCGTGCGACAGCATAGAGGGCAGCCCACCAGGCTCCCCCGTCCCTGGGATTCTCCAGGCAAGAACACTGAAGTGGGTTGTCATTTCCTTCTCCAATGCATGAAAGTGAAAAGTGAAAGTGAAGTCTCTCAGTCGTGTCTGACTCTTCGCAACCCCGCGGACTGCAGCCCACCAGGCTGCAGTGCGATTTTCCAGGCAAGAGTGCTGGAGTGGGTTGCCATTTCCTTCTCCGAATAGAAATCATAGTCTCACATAAATCTGGGGATTAATAAATTTAAGCATAGGAGCTATAATGAAAATAACTTAATGTATTGGTTTCCTAGGGCTGAGATAATAAATTATCACAAACTGGCTGGCTGAAAACAATAGAAATGTATTCTCTCACAGCTCACAAAGCCAAAGATCTCTAATTAAGCTATAGGCAGGGCTAGTCTTTCTGAAGTTATCTACAAAGAGAAATCTGTACCACACCCTTCTTCTGGCTTCTGGTGATTGCCAGCTATCCTTGACATCCTTTGGCTTGTAGCTTTATCACTCCACTTTCTCCCGTCATCATCTTGTGGCCTTCCTCTCTTTCATGTATCTAGGTGTTCATCTTCTTCCTATAAAGATACAACAATTGGATTTAGGACCGCCTCTAATTCAGTATGACTTCATGTTGAGTAATTACACCTGCAAAGATCCTATTTCCATGTAAATTCATATTCTGGGCTTCTGGATAGAACTGAGTTTGGGGGAATGAAAATGGACAGTATCTAACTTGTTATATCTAATCACCAGTAACAACTGAAAGAACAATTAAGAAAGGATGTATGATAGAACTTCGGTAAAATGTGAGGGAATAACTCACTCCAACTCACTAGACCTGGGCAAGGCAGGATGCAAATGCAAGTTCAACCTGTAAGGATTAATGGTTGGTGTTAAGTCACTAAGTCATATCTGACTCTTTGCGACCCCATGGACTGTAGCCCGCCAGGCTCCTCTGTCCATGGGACTTCTCAGGCAAGAACACTGAAGTGGGTTGCCATTTACTTCTCTGGGGGATCTTCCCAATCCAGGAATCAAACCCACATCTCCTGCATTGGCAAGTGGATTCTTTACCACTGAACCACCAGGGAAGTGCAAGGATTAAGGGTTTAATGTATTAATAACAATATTGAGTCTACAATGAGGTACCAGATATAACCAATTCCTCTTTATATGTCTCCTTTAGGAGTGAGGAGAGTTGATTATAAAAGTTGGATGTAAATGTAAAGTACATCTAGCTTTCCATACTTCATATTATATTATATAAATATAATATAAGTTTTTTAATTCTATGAAGAAGTCATATATTATTTTTAAGTTTAAGGTAATAAATACTATAAACTGATGATGAGGTAGTTTAAGGGAACACAGAAATTTTCACGCATGGTTTTGGAGAATTTGAAAGGACTGTGGCTAAAAGATGCTGCAGAAATGAGTCCCGTTAAATATTAGCACAGCTTAAATCAGTTTAATAGCTCCAGTACTTTTTGTAGAATCTTTGAATAACAACATTTCCATGGAAAAAAGAAAAAGCTTTGAGGTTTTCCTGGTGGCTCAGATGGTAAAGCATCTGCCCACAATGCAGGAGGCACAGGTTCAATTCCTGGGTCAGGAAGATTCCCTGAAGAAGGAAATGGCAACCCACTTCAGTACTCTTGCCTGGAAAATTCCATGGACAGAGGGGCCTGGAAGGCTACCGTCCATGGGGTCGCAAAGAGTTGGATAGTACTGAGCTACTTCACTTTCTTTCTTTCCTTTTTACTATTTTCTGGGATATAAAAAATATCCTTCTCTCAAGAATCACAAGAACCCACATCCTGCTCCAAAAATCACAAGTAAATATTGTGAAAATAATTTCAAACTTAAAATTTGGGTGAATTTAACCTAACAATATAATATAATTTTCACATAGCTTGTGACCACCTGTTGATACCAAAAGGGATGAGGCTAAGCTATGGGCTAATGACTGTTCCCATGGAACAAAATTACAGGAAAAGAAGGGAAGAGTATGACTTACAGTCCAATATATGAGCATGATTTATAGTCCAGCATTTATGTGCATGTGTGTATGTTTGACTTTCAATATTCTTAGAGTCACAAAGACTTCCTGGAATTGTTTTTGAGGAGAAATATAATATTAATACTACTTAGGTATTTTGGTTAAAACAGATTTAGTTAGATTTAGTTCTGATTTCATTTTCAAGTGTTTTGAGATCTGTTACAATGGAGTGAGAACAACAATTTCATATGACATTTTGGAGATTTACATTTCATTTTGGCATAAATAAATACAAAACTAATTTGCCCCAGTGAACAGCGACAGGGTGTATTTCCTTTTGTCTCCTCTGCTATTTTCTCTTGCCTATTGTGGCAAATAGTTTGCATAGCCAATCCCTGAAGTGGGCTACTTAAATTGGTGATACATATTAAGTGGTATTATTGAGTAATAATGCTATTCCATTTAACATGTCTCAGCATGAACAAATTGGCTGTTCAAGACAAATGCTTCTGTTTGTAAATTATAATAAAATATATCTTAGAAGCTAAAGCCTGAAAATAAACACTATTTTTTTGTCCTATATCGATCACATTCTTAACCCACTCCATCTTTATCAAAGAATTATGTCATCCATCTCCCTCATAGGAACCGAAAATCTCTAACATCTAGCTAGTCATAGACATTTAAGAAGAAAATCCTGAGTGTCAATGTTCTAGAAGTAAAACTTGTTTTGTACAATGAACATACAAAGAGACTGCTGCGTGATTTTCTCCTCTCTAGTGCTTTCTCTTTTAAATTAGGTAAAGCTTCCCTTTAAGAGATTTACACTTTTAATGCAGATAATTTGAATAATTATACTTCTTTGGAGTAAAACTAGTGCACCCCAGCTTAAAATTACACTTAGCTCCTGTTAAAATTTGAAAAATGAAAGCCTAAATAAAATAGGTAAAATATCTCTTTCTACTCAGGTAAGTACACACAGGAATGATTTAAACAGCATTTCTAGATTTGTTTTTTAAAG
Organism: Neotragus pygmaeus; assembly: GCA_006410875.1. Lineage (NCBI taxonomy): Eukaryota > Metazoa > Chordata > Mammalia > Artiodactyla > Bovidae > Neotragus > Neotragus pygmaeus. The sequence continues at coordinate 367,350 of SJYV01021050.1, read as the reverse complement.
AATTATTTGACTAAAAAATTTAACAAGGAGATTTTTAAAGAAATTCACAACAAATCTGAGATTAGTTTGAGACTTCAAAACCATAGATAGTTGAAAAAGATTTCCAGTGGCTGGCAGCTATATCCTATACTGTGACTACTGTCTATTTGCCTGGAAACCATTTACCTGATATAATAGTTACCAGGTCCACTGGGTATATGTACAAGAAAGCTTGTCTCCCTGCTGTAAGAGAATATTTTAAAAAGTGGAGAAAAATTTGCTTCATGCTAATTAATCACTAGGCATGATGCATGTATAATCCAAATTAAAGTCATGATTCAAAGGAGAAAACAAGAGAAATATAGTATATTCCAAGTAGATCTCAAGAAAGTGAAGGGAGTCAGAATGACCAAGTCTCCTCACCCTCTCAAAAGGTTTCAAATGTAGAGTATGATGTTATTTTGATTAGGTATATTTTCAATTATATTTGGAGGAAGAGATATTACAAAATGTAGTAAAATAAGTATCTCCATCATACTTCAGAGTTTAATCTTAATTTGTCATTTGAAGTCTTCTCCCACAGTCCCCATTATTTTTAGAGTCTAAAAAAAATGTAGCCCTTTCATTGCTTTCAGTTTATGAGAGTTGCTAATTCATAGATGGTAGAAGAGAATCTGCAGTGTCGTGAGTAAAACAGGAAAAGTACCCAGGAAGCATAGCAGGATATACCACCCCCAAATATGTATCTTTGGAATAAGGATGATTTTGAACTGATTATTTTGAGGAACAGCAGATGTAGGAGAAGCTCTAAAAAGACAGTGGGAGTTACTTTTTGTGAGGAAGATTCCAACTATAGAGGGACTTCCATTTACAAAGGCGTCTCCTTCTCTGCTCAGGAAGAAAGTAAAATTGTTAGTTGTTTCAGTCATGTGGGACTCTTGTGACCTCATAAACTGTATGTAGCCCACCAGGCTTCTCTGTCCATGGAATTCTCCAGGCAAGAATATTGGAGTAGGTTGCTATGCCCTCCTCCATGGGGTCTTCCTGACCAAGGTATTGAATCCAGGTCTCCCACATTGTAGGCAGATTCTTTACCATCTGAGCTACTGGAAATTGCTTGTGCAGGAAAAGGGTAGCTCTGAATCATAAGAACATCTTAGGAGTGAAGAAGCCCCAACTTAAATCTTTCTACCAAACCTAACCCTTATGGTAGAAAGTGAAGAGGAACTAAAAAGCCTCTTGTTGAAAGTGAAAGAGGAGAGTGAAAATGTTGGCTTAAAGCTCAACATTGAGAAAACTAAGATCATAGTATCTGGTCCCATCACTTCATGGGAAATAGATGGGGAAACAGTGGAAACAGTGTCAGACTTTATTTTTTGGGCTCCAGAATCACTGCAGATGGTGATTGCAGCCATGAAATTAAAAGACACTTACTCCTTGGAAGGAAAGTTATGACCAACATAGATAGATTCAAAAGCAGAGAAATTACTTTGCCAACAAAGGTCCATCTAGTCAAGGCTATAGTGTTTCCAGTGGTCATGTATGGATGTGAGAGTTGGACTGTGAAGAAAGCTGAGTGTTGAAGAATTGATGCTTTTCAACTGTGGTGTTGGAGAAGAATCTTGAGAGTCCCTTGGACTGCAAGGAGATCCAACCAGTCCATTCTAAAGGAGATCAGTCCTGGGTATTCTTTGGAAGGAATGATGATTAAGCTGAAACTCCAATACTTTGGCCTCCTGATGTGAAGAGTTGACTCATTGGAAAAGACTCTGATGCTGGGAATGATTGAGGGCAGGAGAAGAAGGGGATGACAGAGGATGAGATGGCTGTATGGCATCACCAACTCGATGGGCATGAGCTTGAGTAAACTCCAGGAGTTGGTGATGGACAGGGAGGCATGGCGTGCTGTGATTCATGGGGTTGCAAAGAGTCAGACACGACTTAGTGACTGAACTGAACTAACACTTACCTTGTCAGAAAAATCTTACTTTTCCTGGTAGTCTCCCCATAACTGATGTCTCCACATCTTTCCTTCTTTTGTCTTTAGTTGAAAATGGTATTAAAGCTAGTGGCCTAGGCTACCTCAGAGAATTACTCTTTTCCCCCTAGAGCATTTCTCTTGTATATGAAGCATGCATGTTAATAAACTTCTGTTAATTTGCTCCTTGTTATCTTTTGGGCTTCTCAGATGGTGCTAGTGGTAAAGAACCTTCCTGCTAATGCAGAGGATGTAAGACACATGGGTTTGACCCCTGGGTTGGGAAGATCCCCTAGAGGAGGGCGTGGCAATCCACTTCAGTATTCTTGCCTGGAGAATCCCATGGACATAAGAGAGCCAGATGGGCTGCAGTCCATAAGGTCGCAAAATGTTGGACATGACTGAAGCAACTTAGGACACAAGCAATTTGCCTTTTATTACAGGGTTCACAGGCAAGAACTCAGAAGAGCAGAGGAAAAATGACTTTTTCCCCTCCTACAGCATCAAGGTAATCCATTAGATAGAAGTCTCTTCTCAGAGATAATGAATGCAGAATTCATAAATACATATCTTTGTTTTATAAATATAAGAAGAGGCACGAACCTGGTATGAAAGTTCCAGAAAAAGTCAAGCTAGCAATGTGCTGTCCATCAATTAAAAAAAAGAGTCTATAAAGACACTGATCATGGATTTTAAGGTCAAAAATTTTTTTAAGATGGCGGAATGGCCTATGATGAAGTAAAATGTGGATTATTAACAGATGACAGAGAAAGTAAAACAATACATTCAATAATTTACTAAGTCATTCCTATCATAAATGATAATATTTTCACATCCAAAGAGCAGACCCAAGTTAAGAGGTCATCTAATAAAACCATTACCAGTTTAGAGCTATTTTAAATAATTTCAATTCTTCATGATCAAATGCAGCTTAAGATATGGAAAGAAATTGCTGATACAATTAAAGAGGTAAACTATTCAACTATAATATTCAAAACTTTTCAAGGGCAAATAACTATAAATTTATTTGCTAGAATCCACATGTCCTGACAATCAACTCAGTGTTTTTAAGTGACATTATAAGCTTAGGACAGAGAAGGCAATGGCAACCACTCCAGTACTCTTGCCTGGAAAATCCCATGGATGGAGGAGTCTGGTAGGCTGCAATCCAGGGTGTCTCGAAGAGTCAGACACGACTGAGTGACTTCACTTTCACTTTTCACTTTCATGCATTGGAGAAGGAAATGGCAACCCACTCCAGTGTTCTTGCCTGGAGAATCCCAGGGACGGGGTTGCCTGGTGGGCTGCCATCTATGGGATCGAACAGAATCGGACACAACTGAAGCAACTTAGCAGCAGCATAAGCTTAGGATGGTAAATCAAATGATTACCTTGGCCCAGGGCCCACCTTCCAAATTGAATAACTTTTCAATATTATTAAAAAAAAAACTCTAGATTTACGATCTGTGATGCCTTGAGCCTTTACTAAGTACTTTATATTCATTAGAACTAAGTTTCACCTGATATATGTAATATTAACTTCATTTTATGACCAGAAAATGAGACTCACACAGTTAAATTTCTAGCCTAGTGTCACAAAACAGAAGAGTTGGTATTCTTCATGTATAAAAATGGTATTCTGTTCATACTTTCTAATATTATTCCATCACTTTACTTCATTTGAGGAATGTAATTTCTCTGTCAGCATGTCAACCAGCAATGCATGTGTAGATTTTTCCTTCTGCTTGTTTTCTTCTAAATGAAATGTATACTATAGATCACTGCTTCTCAAAATTTATTGTGCATATGAATCTCCTGGAGATCTTATTAAAATTCAGATTCTGACTCAGGTGAGGTCTGAGAATCTGCAGTTTTAACATACTTCCAAGTGATGTTGATGCTGCTGTTCTATAGACCATGCTTGAAGGGGTAATTATTAATAATGTTATAGCATCATAGTCTGTGGACCTAAAGCAGTCTAGAAACTATTACTCTTCTGCAATGAGGTGAGAAACTTGTACAAGGATGTAAATCAGTGTCCATCTTCCTTCATGGAGAAACTTGTTAAGAAAAGAATGACCGGTGAACTAAACGATGTGCTTAATGATAAGATAGATTTACATTCTCATGACCCAAGCACATTACCTTAAAGGAGACATGGGTTAGCCAACAAACAACTCACAAACAAGTCACATTCAAAAGCACATATATTGAGAGAGGAGGAGCATTTTGAATGGGGAGGAGGACAAATAAAACGGGTTTTTCTGGGGGAAAAATAAAGCATTGTATGTAGAAATTGCAAAAACCTTGAATGAAGAGCCATAAAGATTGGTTACCTGGAGAGTGTAGCATCAAAGGGAGGGGGGGAAAGAGTTTGGAAAAAGGGTGATTTGAAGTTAAAGACAGACATTTTCTATTTTATCAATTTACCTTTGGCTGTGGAAAAGTGTTCATCCTGCCATTCTAGCATTAGAATCCTAGGAAACGGTGGTGTCAGTAGTTCTCAAGTCTGACAATTAGAACTAATCTTGATAGCTTTAAAAATAATCTCCAAGGAGACTATGATTTAATTATTTTACATCTAATGCTTGGTCATTAGAATTTTTAAAATTCCTCAGGGTATCTTGTGTTTTTCCGGTGACACTAGTGGTAAAGAACCTTCCTGCCAATGCAGGAGATGCAAGAGATGCGGGTTCAATCCTTGGGTTGGGAAGATGCCTGGAGAAGGAAATGGCAACCCACTCCGGTATTCTTGCCTGGAGAATTTCATGGACAGAGGAGTCTGGTGGGCTACAGTCCATGGGATTGCAAACAGTCAAGCATGACTGAGCTCACAAACACACAGGGGATCTTACTATACATCAAAGATAAAAATACTGAAACTATACATAATTAGTCCTCTAAAAACTAATTTGTGAAGCTAGTGATACTTATAACATTGTTTCCAAGAAAAAAAAAATTATAATCCAGTATTTAGTATCATCAGTCCTCTACATAATTTAGAGGGAGTTAAACAGATTTTGAGACCAGCGAGGAGTGATTAGTAGAAAGCAACATGGACTTGGTGAGTACAGGTTGGGACAAACTAACTTTATTTACTTTTTTGGTAGACTTTTCATATAAGATAAATGAAATTTGCTAAATAAATGAAAATAATACTACTTTATCTTTTTTTATGCTTGATAGAAAAGCACTTTGATATATACATATATATATTGTGTGATATTCACTATAATTCTGAATATTAGGAAATAAATATATTGTGTGATTGATATTCACTATAATTCTGAATATTAGGAAATAATCCATTTTTAATCTTTTTAAGATTGAAATCCTGAAATAATGAGAGACTCACATGCATTTACACAGTTAGGTTTACTGACATTACATAAACTCTTATATAAATCTTACGTGCAGAAAAGCAGTGATAAAGTCTTTCATTACAACTTTTGGATAAGATGGAAAGATGTGAGCTGGACTATAAAGCAAATGGAAGGATCTGTAGATTATTAAATATATTTATTTAAAGTATGTTGATTGATGTCAACTTTGATATATTTCTGTAGTGAAATGAGAGTTTGTTCTGTTCTACACTTTTAAATATTTATTACTAATGAATATGATAAAGATATATAAGTTATGGTTGTCTGATACACAAAGCTAAGATTGACAGTCAGTGTTGTGTACACCAGAATCCGTAGTTAAAAATCCTGACAGACAGAGGTCAAATATAGCAAGATAAAATTTTACATGCAGATTAAAGTTTGCATTCAGTTCAAAAATACCAAGTGCATCTAAAGAGAGCATATTAAGCAACCTCAAATATTTGAAGTATTTTTTATGAAGAAGAGAAGTTTGATGTAGTTTGTATCGATCTCCAAGACAGAAATAGGAGAGTGAACCAAAGATCAAGGTAGTCTGTAGCAGAACATGAAAGGATTTTTGACAGGAAGGAACTAATATTTTTAGAATCTTTGTCCTGATAAGGATTTGGTATTCTGGCATGATATTCTGCTTAATTATTATAGCANATCTCCAAGACAGAAATAGGAGAGTGAACCAAAGATCAAGGTAGTCTGTAGCAGAACATGAAAGGATTTTTGACAGGAAGGAACTAATATTTTTAGAATCTTTGTCCTGATAAGGATTTGGTATTCTGGCATGATATTCTGCTTAATTATTATAGCACTGCTATGAGGAAAGTGCAATAAACTGCTACTATAGTGAGGAAATTGATTATGTAAGTTAAGCTTTTTGTTAAAAATCACACATAGAACATGAGGTAAACTCAAAATTTAAACTCGAGTTAGTTGGTTTCGTTTTGCCAGATATATTTACCAAAATAACAAATTCTCATGGGAATTATTTAAACAGAGCCCAGAGAAAAAGCCTTTCAGTAACCACTATCATTTCAATTTAGCTCATTTCAGTCGCTCAGTTGTGTCCAACTCTTTGCGACCCCTTGGACTGCAGCATGCCAGGCCTCCCTGCCCATCACCGACTCCTGGAGTTTACCCAAACTCATGTCCATCAAGTTGGGGATGCCATCCAACTACCTTATCCTCTGTCATCCCCTTCTCCTCCTGCCTTCAATCTTTCCCGGCATCAGGGTCTTTTCAAATGAGTCAGCTCTTTGCATCAGGTAGCCAAAGTATTGAAGTTTCAGCTTCAACATCAGTCCTTCTGATGAATATTCAAGACCGATTTCCTATAGGATGGACTGGTTGGATCTCCTTGCAGTCAAAGGGACTCTCAAGAGTCCTCCAACACCAAAGTTCAAAGGCATCAATTCTTCAGTGCTAAGCTAATAAAGTAATGCTCAAAATTCTCCAAGACAGCATTCAGCAGTATGTGAACCGTAAATTTTCAAATGTTTGAACTGGTTTTAAAAAAGGCAGAGGAACCAGAGATCACACTGTCAACATCTGATGGATCATTGAAAAAAAAAAGAGTTCCAGGAAAACATCTATTTCTACTTTATTGACTATGCCAAAGCATTTGACTGTGCTGATCACAATAATCTGTGGACAATTCTGAAAGAGATGGGAATAACAGATCACCTGACCTACCTCTTGAGAAATCTATATACAGGTCAGGAAGCAACAGTTAGAACTGGACATGGAACAACAGACTGGTTNTTGCCCATTTTTAAATTTGGATTAATTTTGTGTGTGGTTTTTTGCTTGTTTGTTTGTTTGTTTACTATTGAGTTGTATGCTGCTGCTGCTGCTAAGTCATTTCAATCATGTCTGACACTGTGTGACCCCATAGATGGCAGCCCACCAGGCTCCCCTGTCCCTGGAATTCCCCAAGCAAGAAAACTGGAGTGGGTTGCCATTTCCTTCTCCAATGCAAGAAAGTGAAAAGTGAAAGGGAATTCACTCAGTTGTGTCCGACTCTTCGTGACCCCCATGGACTGCAGCCTACCAGGCTCCCCCTGTCCATGGGATTTTCCAGGCAAGAGTACTGGAGTGGGGTGCCATCGCCTTCTCCGATTGAGTTGTATAGGTTCCTCATACATATTTTAGATTTTAACCCATTGTCAGTTTTGTGGTTTGAAAATATTTTCTCCTANCTGCAGCCTACCAAGCTCCCCCTGTCCATGGGATTTTCCAGGCAAGAGTACTGGAGTGGGTGCCATCGCCTTCTCCGATTGAGTTGTATAGGTTCCTCATACATATTTTAGATTTTAACCCATTGTCAGTTTTGTGGTTTGAAAATATTTTCTCCTATTTTGTAAACCATCTTTTTGTTTTGTTGATCATTTCTTTTCCTGTGTAGTAGCTTTTAAGTTTATGTGGTCTCACTTATTTAATATTGATTTCGTTGCTTCTGCTTTAGATGTCATATCCCCCCAAAAACATTTTCAAGTCCCATGTCCAAGTTTTGTTTCCCAATTTTGTTCCAGGAGTTTGATGGCTTCAAGTCTTACATTTAAATCTTTAAATAAACCATTTTAAGATAGGGGCTTAATTTCATTATTTTGCATATGACTCTACAATTTCCCTAACACCATTTATTGAAGAAATTGTTTTTCATTATTTGACTATTCTTGCTTTGCCTGTTCAATAAGAGTTGACCATATACTTACACATTTATTTCTGGGTCTCTATTCTGTTCCATTGGTGTGTATTTGCCTTTAAGGTGGTATCATAGTGTTTTGAATACTATGGCTTTGTAATACAGTTCAAAATCAGGATATATGATGCCTCCAGATTTGTTTTTCTTTTCTCAAGATTGCTTTTGCAATTTGGAGTCTTTTGTGGTTCAATGCATATCTTAGCAGTTTTTTTCTTTTTTTCCTTTTCTGTAAAAATGCAATTGGAATCTTGATATTGCATTGAATCTATAGATAGCTTTGAGTAGTATGGACATTTTAACAGTATGAATTCTTCCAACCTATAAAGTAGAAGTGAAGTCACTCAGTCATGTCTGACTCTTTGTGACCCCATGGACTATCGCCTGCCAGGTTCTCCATTCATGGGGTTTTCCAGGCAAGAATACTGAAGTGGGTTGCCATTTCCTTCTCCAACAACCTATAAACATAGGGTGTATTTCCATTATTCAGTGTCTTATAGCTTTCAGTGTAGAGATCTTTTGTATCCCTGGTTAAATTTGCTACAAAGAATTTTATTTTTTTAATGCCACTGTAATAAAAATACCTTCTTTAGTTTTTCCAGATAATGAATTGTTAGTGTATAGAAATATGGATACTGAATTTTGTAAAACATTTTTTCTGCATCTGTTGTGATTTTTACCTTTCACTCTGTTAATGTGATGTATCACAATTATTGATTTGAGTGCCCTGAAACATCTTTGCATCCCAAATAAAATCCCACTAGATAATGTGGGATTATCACATTAAAAGGGATATCCTTTTAGTGTGCTGTTGAATTCTGTTTGTTAATATATTTGTTGAGAATTTTTGCATTTATATTAAGATATTGGCTAGTAATTTTCTTTCCTCATACTGACCTTACCTGTTTTTGTTATCAAAATAATGCTGGTCTCATGAAATGAGTTTGAGAAAGTTCCCTCTTTTTCAGTTTTTTTTTTTTTTTAGAATTTGTGAAGGATTGATGGTAATTTTTTGAAAAATATTTTATAAAATTCACAGTGATGCTATCTGGTCCTGGGCTTTTTGTCAAGTGGCTACTGATTACTGATTTAATCTCCTTAATCCATATTTGTTCACTTAGATTTTCTAATTCTTCCTAATTCTGTGCTGTGAAGTTGTATGTGTTTAAGAATTTATCCATTTCTTCTACATTGTCTTGGAAGAAATCAAGTTTTTCTAGTTTGTCTAGATTGAACAACATGTCTACTTGCACTCTAGGAAGTAACACATGAAAGTTTCCACTGAGGTGATTTTTAAACATCACATTATATTTAGAATGTTACTGTCTATCAAGAAGGGGCCAGTTAAGTTATAGATTATCATAGAATAGAATTCATGTACTTGTATAAAAAATGAGATATGTATGTATTGATATGAATATACTACCTATTATTGAATGAAAAAGTCAAGGTAGAGAAGAGTGTGATAGTGTGCCATTTCTTATGAAATAAGGGGGTTTAAGCATATATTTTAGTTACTTGTGTAAATATATACATCAAGAAATAAAGACACAAAACAGTAACAATCATTATTTTTGTATATGTATAGGTTAGATGGGGGTGAGAATGTGAGGAATTTTTCATTGTATAGTAATTATATATAAAAATAATATGTAATTCATACAACTAATATGTTATATACACAAACATGTATGTGTATGAATATATATGATACACACAAATACATGTCACAAGTCCCCATGTATACATGATGTTGAAATAGACAAACCACTGAAAATGAAGTTGAAAATATTTGCCTGGGTTATATGAAAATGAGTCATTCACTCTTTTTCTAAATAATTACCTCTACACAAAGGCAGTATCTATGTAATCAGTCTGACATTTTCTGTCCAAGTGGTTAAATTTTAACTTGTTGTCTTCATTTTCCTAAACCGATGTCAGTGTTTTGACTTTGTTTCTTGAAAATGAAAAGATTGCCCTGGGCTGGAGTCCTAAATGTGTGTACATGGAAGAATATTATGGACTCTTTCCAGAAGCACTAGGGAAAAATCCATCTGCACAATAGGAAGCAAGACTGGGATAGCTATATTTGCGCTTTCTGAACAGCTCCATGTTTTTCCCAGTGTTCAGTATCTCTTTGTACAGCTTATTGGCTATTAAGGAATATATTTGAGCTGGGATCTAAAGGCTTGTTGAAACAAGGACACACAGCCCTTGATAATTTATTTCTACAATAAATTGCAATTCTAAGAAACCAGTATTTTCTATTTTTTGCTTCAAAAAGGAAAATTATATATATTCATTATATGTAAAATTTGTGAAAGATGCCACAAATAATGATGTTCTATAATGCAACCACAATGATGCATTTGACACTGAGAGAATAGCAATGCCAAGTTCTCACAGAAATGTCCCTTGAGCAATATACAACACTTGATAGTATGCTCAGCACATTATATAATTCTTTTCTTTTATGACATATTTTATATAAAGAAAATTTTCTATTATAGTGGGTGCTCTTCAGTGATTGCTGTCANGAGAATAGCAATGCCAAGTTCTCACAGAAATGTCCCTTGAGCAATATACAACACTTGATAGTAAGCTCAGCACATTATATAATTCTTTTCTTTTATGACATATTTTATATAAAGAAAATTTTCTATTATAGTGGGTGCTCTTCAGTGATTGCTGTCATAGCAATAATTCCTGATATAATGGGCTATTTATAGTCCACAAAACACTTTTCATTCATATTATCTCATTTGTTTCTTGTGGAGGCTAATAGCATTTTAAAGAAGGCAAAACGAAGTTAAGGAATGTCTGTTTCATGTTCAAAGCCAAATATCTAGTAAATATAGATGTAGAGACAAACTTAGATTTTGTGACATTTTATTTCATACTTTCATCATTATACTTACTTAGATCTTTAAAAATTAAGTGTTCTAAAATATTCTAAATCTCTCACCAAGATGCCAGATNCTTTGCCAACTAAGGTCCGTCTAGTCAAGGCTATGGTTTTTCCTGTGGTCATGTATGGATGTGAGAGTTGGACTGTGAAAAAGGCTGAGCGCTGAAGAATTGATGCTTTTGAACTGTGGTGTTGGAGAAGACTGTTAAGAGTCCCTTGACTGCAAGGAGATCCAACCAGTCCATTCTGAAGGAGATCAACCCTGGGATTTCTTTGGAAGGAATGATGCTAAAGCTGAAACTCCAGTACTTTGGCCACTTGATGCAAAGAGTTGACTCATTGGAAAAGACTCTGATGCTGGGAAGGATTAGGGGCAGGAGGAGAAGTGGATGACAGAGGATGAGATGGCCGGATGGCATCACGGACTTGATGGATGTGAGTCTGAGTGAACTCCGGGAGTTGGTGATGGACAGGGAGGCCTGGCGTGCTGCGATTCATGGGGTTGCAAAGAGTTGGACATGACTGAGCAACTGAACTGAACTGAAGATAATAGGTTGAACTTTACTTATGATGATTTTCCAAGGTATACTAATATCAAATCATTATGTTTATGTTATACCTGAATTGGCATATTATGTCACTTATATCTCAATTAAAAGTAAGTAAACATTTTGATTAGTAAGATGAGCAATTTTACTAGATATATATGAGATAAAATCAACAGAAGTATTATTGCTGGACATTCAAAAGAAAAGGCATTACTGGCCATTTTACTATCAGATAATTTTTCCAATTGAGTTTTGAAGTTCTTGGCATAAAGAACTTGTGGTGGTAAATTTATTTACTGAAGTAAACTATTATGTCACAGTTACTTTAATTTCCTATAAAACTTTTGTTGAGACTTGAGAAAAAGAATCTATGGAGCAAATGCAACATTATAATCTCATAGCTTACAATGCACTGTATCTAGAGGCTTTGATTTATTAGCTCGGTGGAGCATTAATTGAAAATTTTACAGCATGGGTGTAATTAGCCTTTTGCTTTGTGTCATGGTGTTCAACAATCAATAAGTCAAAATGCTGGATGCTTTGAAGAATTTTCTTTTGTTTTGGGTGAGGGAAAAGAGGGTGTGAGAAATGTACAGAGTTAAATAGTTATGTTTATTGAAGATTAAAGGATAAACAAACTGAAACATACATACAACTTCTTATAGGCAAAGTAGCTCAACATGGAGTTGTTTACAAAGATCATTTGCCCATAAAATGTTAACTACATTGTAAATTATCCCCTGATAATTATTTTGATAGTTTATATAACTCATTAATTTATTAACATTTTTCTACAATTTTTATGAAATATTTATTATATTTTCTTATGTAAAACTTGCATATGAAAGTAAAACAGTTTCTACTTCATCCCAGAACTTTTTCTATGACTCACTCACAATTTGATTAGTGAGATTTTAATAAGACAGGCCTCCCTGGTATCAGAGCTGATAAAGAATCTGCCTGCAATGTGGGAGACCCTGGTTCAATTCCAGAGTCAGGAGATCTGCTGGAGAAGGGATAGGCTACCCACTCCAGTATTATTGGGCTTCTCTGGTGGCTCAGCCAGTAAAGAATCCACTTGCAATGTGGGAGACCTGGATTTGGTCCCTGGGTTGGAAAGATACCCTGGAGAAGGGAAAGGCTACCCACTCCAATATTCTGCCGTGGAGAATTCCATGGACTTTGGGATCACAAAGAGTCAGACATTACTGAGAGACTTTGACATTAAGCAAGACAATTATTGGAGCTAAAGTAAGGTAGAAAATTTGGGTCTGAGTACTTTTACTAACATTAGTAAACTCTGTGATCCTAGATCTTTTCCAAACCTAAGTTTACCTGCCAGATGAAAATGTTATATATTTTGTATGTACTTGTGGATATTTATATTCATTTTTTATATTACCTAAAAATGAGATTGGTATAAGTTTCCTTATGTGTGCATTACTTTCTATTCTTCCCTCACTGCTCTGTGCCACCTATTATGAAGTTTGGTGGTTAATCCATCTAAAGCTGCTCCGAGCCTATAACTCACTTGGCTTAGAGCAATTAATCTTGTGTTGGTTTTTAGCCTCATTACTCAAGTTGATAGGACTTTGAGCAGAGTAGAAAACAGGGAATTGTGCTGAGGAGGAATAAAATGAAGAATCTGGGTCAATTTCTTGTTTCACTGGTCTTTACAGTCTCATCGGTGCTTTGATTCTTTCCTCATTTCTCTGAGGCCTTAAGTGCCCTCACATAGTGTTGAAACCTACCAAGATGATTCCAGGTAACTAGCTGTGATCTCTCTTGCTGCTTCAGCAGCCATAGGGAGCCACTGAGAGCTGGAGCTTGAGGAAGCAAATGAAAATAACATGTTTCTACTAATTATATTTTCACTCATCCACTCCATTGATCTTCTAAAAGGAGCAAACTCACAGAATATTCAGCAGAAGAAGAATAAAAGGAAAAACAAATAACTAGTGGAAGGAAAGTGGGAATAAGAGTCAAAATTCAGAGAGAGAGAGAGAAAGGGAAACATTTGCCTTTGCTCACTTTCGATTCAAGAATCTGAGGAGGTACTCCCACCGGAATAAACGCTATCACTTTCACTGTTAGGTCAGCAGATTCCCAGGATTCCACACTGCACTTTTAAAGTGATAAGAATAGTTTTATAAAAATCAATGACTCATATTGTTCAAAACTACTCACATAAGTCTGATTTTCATGAAGGAACATGGGATTTTATAATACAAATTTTGAGGTGTCATGAGAGACCATCTATGTTTATATCCAGTCTTGATTAACTTTCACGTTGAATGTAGGGTGAAAAACAATTCATGTTTAATAGATGGAAAAGTTGGGATTGAAAACGGTTATATAGTTTGCCCAAATTCATGCATTTAGTGAGGACACTTGGATTGAAATTCCAGTACCTTTCTACTTTATTACTTCTATTTAAAATGTTTCAATAATTTATCCCAATTACTTCAAGAAAAGAGAAAACACCTATTTGAAAGCCCTAGAACATAAAGTTGGTGAAAACAAAGTTTCTTGTCTTCACTCTTCTTAGACCTCCTGTGTTTCCTTTCCTAACATCCTTTTCTAAACTCATATATTATTCTCCTCTATTTAAAAGTAGAGATGCAAGCATACAATGCTTTATATTGCATGTGTCTTATCTTCCTACCACAGAACTACCAGTTTATGTGCATTTGTTCCTATGAACCTTGGCTTCCCATCTGTGTTGACAACAAATTTCATTGTGCATGTGTGCTCAATCGTGTCTCTTTGTGACCCCATGCACTGTAGCCTGCCAGTCTCCTCTATCCATGTAATTTTCCAGGCAAGACTACTTGAGTGGGTTGCCATTTCCTCCTCCTGGGGATCTTCCAAACCCAGGGATCAAGACCACATCCCCTGTATCTCCTGACATTATTAGCAAGCAGATTCTTTACCACTGAGTCACCCGGAAAACCCAATAAATAGAACTACCAGTATTTAAATGCCCATCCATTGCTTTCTTATGAATTTCACTCTGAACATTGCCCTCTGTATTTGATNTAATTTTCCAGGCAAGACTACTTGAGTGGGTTGCCATTTCCTCCTCCTGGGGATCTTCCAAACCCAGGGATCAAGACCACATCCCCTGTATCTCCTGACATTATTAGCAAGCAGATTCTTTACCACTGAGTCACCCGGAAAACCCAATAAATAGAACTACCAGTATTTAAATGCCCATCCATTGCTTTCTTATGAATTTCACTCTGAACATTGCCCTCTGTATTTGATTTCCTGCTCTTTTTTGGAACTTGCACTCAAGTCTACAAACATGTTTCGGCATGTCCTGTCTTAAACAAACAAAACAGAACAACCAACCATCCAAAAGATGGTTTTTAGGTCATTATTAAGTTACATTTATAACTTGGTATAATGTATGTACCTACTAGGCCTCTGATCCTTTACTTACAAACATTAAATGAATTGCTTTCCTTTGTTTATGTGTGTGACTAAGTCTAGACCTATTTATCCTACAGTAATAATGAACATAAAAAAAATCTCTGCTAATTAAAATCTCTGCTAATTATAACATGAATCAGCACCTGAGAGAAGGTGAGAAAGGGCCGTTCCTTCTTGCTATTATTGGGCAAGAGAGTACAATACTACCATGTTTCTGGGAGGGTAATGAAGATTGGAAGGAACATTCAGAAAACAAAGATCGTGGCATCTGGTCCCATCACTTCATGGGAAATAGATGGGGAAACAGTGTCAGACTTTATTTTTTTAGGCTCCAAAATCACTGCAGATGGTGACTGCAGCCATGAAATTAAAAGACTCTTACTCCTTGGAAGAAAAGTTGTGACCAACCTAGATAGCATATTGAAAAGCAGAGACATTACTTTGCAAACCAAGGTCTGTCTAGTCAAGGCTATGGTTTTTCCAGTGGTCATGTATGGATATGAGAATTGGACTGTGAAGAAATCTGAGCGCCGAAGAATTGATGCTTTTGAACTGTGATGTTGAAGAAGACTCAAGAGTACCTTGGACTGCAAGGAGATCCAACCAGTCCATTCTGAAGGAGATCAGCCCTGGGTGTTCTTTGGAGGGGATGATACTAAAGCTGAAACTCCAGTACTATAGCCACCTCATGAGAAGTGTTGACTCATTGGAAAAGACTCTGATTCTGGGAGGGATTGGGGGCAGGAGGAGAAGTGGACGACAGAGGATGAGATGGCTGGATGGCATCATGGACTCAATGGACGTGAGTCTGAGTGAACTCTGGGAATTGGTGATGGACAGGGAGGCCTGGCGTGCTGCGATTCATGGGGTCACAAAGAGTTGGACACGACTGAGAGACTGAACTGAACTGAATGATTACCACACTATGAAACACAAGGAAATTGGAACTTCAACACTCTTCTCTAATTTAATTCCTCAAGTCTGGCTTCTATAATTAATTATTTACTTTATCTTAAGCATTTTGTGGCAGATTAAGGTGGTTATAAATTTTAAATACTCCTTAAATGACAAGGAAGCTAAATTGGAACTTTTAATTATATTTATGTTAGCCTTTCACTTGTACCCATTACTTCACTAGCAAAAATTATTTATCCAATGTATATTTTATAACTAATACACTCTCCTCATGAATTACTCTTGATATTAGCCAGTCTTAAGAAGATCACTTTGTTAACAATTATGCAATTATGCACAGAGACGATCAAATATCTTGCCTTGCCAGGAGACTTATTCATCTTTAAAATATCTTTGGGTGGATGGATTCTTTATTGGGGGAATTTTTTCCACCCAGTGAATTGATAAGAGAAATTTAGAATACCTGAATATCTAAACCAGTTTTCCTCTAATTTTCCTGATTAACATAATGTCTGAAATTGTTCTGAGGTATTCTATTGTTTCTTTCTTAATTCTTCAATATACTTGTATTGAAGTACATGACGGGTCCCAGAAACTTATGCATTTTTAACAAGCACCCCAGGTAATCTGTCATATTAATGAAACAGTGGACTAGATAATTTGGGAAATTTAATTCATTTTTAATACTGCCAAAGAAAGAATGTATTGCTTTTCAAAAAGCACTGTAAGGTTGAAAGCAGTCTCTTTCCTAGTCAAGGTAAAGGCACTTTGAGAGTATGCCTTTCAGAATGTCTCATGTTGCTAAAAGTTGAAAACTAAAATTTTTATATTATGCAGCATAAATGAACTGTGATCACAGTAGGATGCTCCATAACCAGCCTGGATATGTTTTGCAGTAGCATTACTCTAACTTTTCTCATATGCATCCATGGAATATGTAAAACTTTTGTTTTTGCTCCATATTTAGTATAAGTATAGCTGCCAGGGTGTAAGCACAGCATTCAGAGCACATTATGACAGCTTGTTTTGAGAAGTAAAATATACAACTTTAAACATTTTGCTTATCCTAGCTTATTAATTTAGTTGGAGATAACTAAGATGGTGTAGTGCTTTGTAATTTCTTTAAAAGCAAATCTTTGATGTAATGTACTATTTATGCCTTCTCAGAAAATGTTCCTCTTGCCAAATTCTGTTAACTTTTATTGAACTTATGTTTTTAGTATTATTAAATTTTATTAAAAGGACTATCTTTTTGGTAGATTTTGGTAAATAATCTGCCTGCAATGCAGGAGACTCCAGTTGGGAAGATCCGCTGGAGAAGGGATAGACTACCCACTTCTGGTTTCTTTGGCTTCGCTTGTGGATCAGCTGGTAAAGAATCCCTTCCAGCTTGGGAGACCTGGGTTTGATCCCTGAATTAAGGAGATCGCCTGGAGAAGGCAAAGGCTACCCACTTCAGTATTCTGGCTGAGAGAATTCCATGGATTTTATTGAAATATAATATTTACAGAGAAAAGGTAGCGTATGCTAAGTGCAGGGCTTGGTGAATTTTTACATAGAGAAACATTACTGAATAATCATCACCAATACCAAAAAGTAGAATTTTATCAACACCCAGAAGTTCCCCTCAACCTTTTTCAAATTAGTAAGTACTTCTCAAGAGAAAACTTGCATTATTACTTCTAACACATAACACACAACACATAACACGCTTATGTTAATAAAATCATAAAATATTAAATTTGACAAGTAAGTTCAGGAATATTTTGAGAAGAGATTTATTTAATCTAAACCGATCATGATATAAACTGGATGAAAAAGAACACTAAAGGAAAGCTGACATAAAGGGCACATTGAACTTGAAAAGAACAAAAAAAACATTATTTCTATTTATTCTCGTTGGGAGGTATATGATGTCAAATGACCAAATTACTTTTGAAAAAGTGATCCATAGGTTAGGTTATAATAAGAGCAGCCTCATTTTTACAGTGCCATTTATTTCCTGAGGGTAGCTCAAAACAAGGACAATTTTTAGCAAAACTAATAATGCTTAAGGAACAAATCCTTCCTGTTCAAGCTGTTAGGGGATACAGATGGCATGGTGCAGATAAACACAATTTTAACCTTGTATTTTCAAGGTTTTGTCAGCTATTATACTCATTGATGCTTTGGGGGAGTTCATTCTCTGGGAGCATAATAGTAAAGATTTGCCTCCCTCATATTCTGGTCCATCTAATAGAGAAATTAGAGTCACCATTAGTCTGGAAAGAGCTTTGCAGAGTGAGTCATTTAATGTCTAAAAGCTGTAAAGCCTTTTGCCCAGATGGATGATGGGTATGCATGTTGGCTAGCTTTCCCAAGTATTACTGATTCAGCTGGAACATTTTCTGAGTGCTTTTCTTTCTATTTTAAATCTCAGCAGGAAGGTCATGCTCATGGATAAGAGTGTCTAAGCTTAGCGATTCAGGCCTCATATGGAGAATGAGCAGCACAGAGCAAGGTTCCTGTGCTGCTGATTTAGCATCTAGCCTGTATCTATGCGACACTGGGCCACTTCCCTCAAATATCTTTCAATTAGTTAAAGATATTCTAGCAAATGCGTTGATTGTATTTAACTTGCATTGCTTATATATGCATCTCTGCTCTCGTTCTTGCTGTTTGAATCACTTTTTCAACTGAGACTGATTTTGCAGCCTGTTGTCTCAGTAAGACCCTCTAACTTTGGAGTCACAGAGATGGGACCCTCAAAGTGATCTCTCCATTCTGGAAGACCAATTGTTCAGTTTGAAAACTTGAAGCTAGCTGCTAAGTGTAACAGGAGGGGCAACAGCCAGTCTCAGTGTTCTCCCTTAATTTTCCAATTGCAGACACATGATTACCAATGTCTCAGATGTTCTGTAATAATATGGGAGGCTTTTCAAGATCGCAGCTAAGAGTAAGTGACCTGACGTTTAAGTCCCAATGGTGATATTTACTGGACTTCCTTAGTGGCTCAGACAGTAAAGAATCTGCTTGCAATGCTAATATTCACTGGGTTCAAACTGTGGACATTAATATCCTTATCTACAAATTAATGATAATAAAATACTATTATAGAATATTATGAAAATTAAATGAACTAATTAATTAATATAATTTGTTTACAATGATACTTAACATATATTAAGCCAAGAAAAATATTTTTTGTGTATCCTTCTTAAAGTTATGTAGGGCTCCATGATCATATTGGTCTACTGATGACCTGGGACTATATTCTGACTTTACGTATACTTTCATTCTTCTCATCAAATACATGGATTCCGCTTTTCACTAGGTAAAAATCTATAGGTTGATCTATCATATATTCTGTTCTCCAAAATGATGTCAGTAAATATGAACATATATCTTAAAATATATTATCTAAGTTAAAGTATTTATGGAAATTAACAACATACCAATGCAAAATTGGCTTTAACTCACGTGGGCATTTTGACAAACTCTACTGTGTATTCAACTCTAACTATGTACTTCTGTTAGCAATGAATATGGAAGACCCTGAACAAAGTAGTTAAATATAAACTCTCTTTAACACATTTTAAATTTCTGTATCTTTTAAATGATTTTATTAGATTCAACCAATGATGAAAAAATTCAGAACAAATTTTGAATGTTTATCACAAGCTTGAAAACTATATTATTTATACACTGCCCTACAAAAATTTCAGTTATAGAAGGGATCTTAAATTGCAAGTCATGATCTGTTTCCAGATCACAGACTTTCCCAGCCAGGAAGGAAAAGGAAAAAACAAGCTCTGGGTAAGAAACTCTGACAATAATGCAATAGTGAGGAAATTATTTACAATATTACCAGTCGTACACTTATGGATCCATGAAAGTCATAAAGCTGTATTTTATTGCTACAGTGTCCAAGAAATATAGTCTTTAGCTTTGTATCTAATCCTAGAAAACACCCTCTTCCAACAACACAAAAGAAGACACTATACATGGACATCACTAGATGGTCAATACCAAAATCAGATTGATTATATTCTTTCCAGCCAAAGATGGAGAAGCTCTATAAAGTTAGCAAAACAAGACCAAGAGCTGACTATGTGAAGCCAAAGGTAAAGGAGAAAAGGAAAGATATACCTATTTTTAAAAATATAAATTTATTTATTTTAATTGGTTGGGGCAGGTGCACTGAGATGACCCAGAGGGATGGTACAGGGGAGATATAGCCATTTGAATGAAGAGTTCCAACAAGGACAGATAAGAAAGCCTTCCTTAGTGATCATTGCAAAGAATCAGAGGAAAACAATAGAATGGCAAAGACTAGAGATCTCTTCAAGAAAATTAGAGATACTAGGGGAAAATTTCTTGCAAAGATGGGCACAAAAAAGGACAGAAACTTCATGGACCTAAAAGAAGAGGAAGATATTAAGAAGAGGCAGCAAGAATACACGGAGAAAGCAATGGTACCCCACTCCAGTACTCTTGCCTGGAAAATCCCATGGATGGAGGAGCCTGGTAGGCTGAAGTCCATGGGGTCACTACTAGTCGGACACGACTGTGACTTCACTTTCACTTTTCACTTTCATGCACTGGAGAAGGAAACGGCAACCCACCCCAGTGTTTTTGCCTGGTGAGTCCCAGGGACGGAGGAGCCTGGTGGGCTGCCGTCTATGGGATCGCACAGAGTCAGACAAGACTGAAGTGACTTAGCAGCAAGAATACACAGGAAAAGTACACAAAAAAGATAATAGTGACNGTCCATGGGATTTTCCAGGCATCCATGGGATTTTTCCAGGCAAGAGTACTGGAGTGGGGTGTCATTGCCTTCTCCACTGATAAGGGACATTTATTGTTAATTCATCTCTCAGGCTTTTTCCTACCCCATTACTATGCTTAGTCTTCCTCACAGGTGACATATGGAATTGCCATCTCTTACGGGTTGAATTGAAAGCAAAAGTGAAAGTCACTCAGTCATGTCCAACTCTTTGTGAGCCCATGGACAATACAGTCTATGGAATTCCCCAGGCCAGAAGATTGGAGTGGGTAGCTGTTTCTTTCTCCAGGGGATCTTCTCAACCCAGGGACTGAATCCAGGTATTCCACTTTGCAGGAAGATTCTTAACCAACAGAACCACTAGGGAAGCCCAAGAGTACTGGAGAGGTCCCCTCAAATTCATATGTATAAGCCATAGCTTCCAATAATTCAAAATGTAAATTTATTTGGAAATAGTATCATTGCAGATGCAATTAGTTAACTTAAAATGAGGTCACTAGGATGTGCCCTAATCCAATATGACTCTTGTCCTTGAAAGGAAGAAATTAAGACACAGACAGACATGGCTAGAGGGAAGATGATGTTAAGAAACACAGGGTGAACGAAGCCATCTGCAAACCAAGAACAGAACCCAGGAAAAGGTTCTTCTCTCACAGTTGTCTAAAGGAACCAGACTCACCTGATACCGTGATCTTAGACTTCCTGTCTCCAGAATTATGAGACAAGAAATGTCTGTCTTTTAAGCCACTGAGTCTATGGCACCTTATTATGGCAGCCTTAGCAAATTAAGACAACATCTATGTTTATGTAATTTCCAAACCAAGCAAACTTCATTTGCTATTTACGTCATTTCAACCATCGGGTATAGTCATTTTTCTCAATGAACTGTGATCAATTTCTACTCCATTTCCCCCTTTCCTTCACTGTGCTACTCCATTTGGCTTTTCTCTGTTCTCAAGCTTGATTTCTTGATACTTGAAACATTTTCTAAACAACTCAGGTTTTGATGTTAATTACTCAGTGGTTATTTTGTTGTGCATTTAGTTACTTCTGAATGTTATGATTAAAAGCCAAATAAAATGTATTCATTATTATCAGCCAAATATTTGCTTCCTAGAAGGTTGCATTAAACTAAAGAATTTTCCAAGACCTGGAACTTTTAGTGCTAATATTAGAAACGTATCCAGTGAACCAAGGCAAATAGCAACCTACACTTTGGGAAGTTAAAAAGATGAAGGGATGGATTTGAAAAGATTAATATTTATGAGATTATAGAAGTTTCATAGAAATAGTGAGATGAGTTAGAACCTTGATGGCCAATATATTGAGAGAATTCTGGATGGGCTGTGAGTGAGAATGGAGCTTCATACAAGCTAGTCTTTCCCTCAAAACACTTACCAAGTTGAAAAGTTGTGAAAGTAGGAGCATTTTAAAAATAGGCAAAAAATGCACTGAATAATGTAGTGGGGATCTTGCCTGTTTCATGATGAGAAGACAAAATTTAAGACCCAAGAGAGTATTTTAGTTTGTCAGCTCAAAACCATGGAGTAATGCATTTTACGGGCAAATGAAGTAAACACAGCCTTGCCAAAATTGTAAGTTATGAACGCGCCAATCCTTGATTGGAGTAAGGTGATCAAACCCAACTCTATCTTGTAAAAAGGGAAAAAACCCTCAGGAGACTATGGCATCAACTACAAGTGTTTGAAAAATGTGGTAGGGCATTTGACTTAGTTGATAGGCATGCAAAGAGATATAAATTGCAATAAATTACTTGATCTATCTTCAAGAAGACAAAGCAAAGAAAAGGCAGAGGAGGAAAAAACATAATACAGATAGATTTAATAGAAAACATCTAGCAAAATATAGGACATACAATTTAACATAACTAACACAAATGGAATGTGAGAAAAAATATGAGAACGTTAGACACTCAGTCATGTCCAATTCTTTGTGACCCCATGGACTGTGGTCTGCAGGCTCCTCCATCCATGAGATTCTCCAGGCAAGAATAGTGGAGTGGGTTGCCATTTCCTCCTTCAGAAGATCTTCCTGACTCTAAAAAAATGGACTAATTGCTCAAATCATAAAGCAACTTTCAAATTATATACACAAAGAAGTCATGCATGATCTGCTTAGAAGAATATACCTTAAAAATAAGGAAACAGATAATTTCTGATAAGAACACTTGCAAGATGTACATGGTTTACTAAATTTCATTCTTTTTTAGGTGTGCTTTTACAACAAAATGAAAGAATGACTTTTCATCAATTATTCAATAACTATTGTTTTTTTATAGGTGACATTTTCAAATATTCAAATGGAATATTTAGCAGTTTTATAAGCTTAAATTTAAGAAGTCAAGAATAAAAAATTAAAATAAATATCACATTTATTATGCAATTATGTTTTGTGTTAGTATTCAAAAGAAAGAATGAACCAAGAATTAGTGTGCTATTTCAATGGGAGCAACGGNTTATAGGTGACATTTTCAAATATTCAAATGGAATATTTAGCAGTTTTATAAGCTTAAATTTAAGAAGTCAAGAATAAAAAATTAAAATAAATATCACATTTATTATGCAATTATGTTTTGTGTTAGTATTCAAAAGAAAGAATGAACCAAGAATTAGTGTGCTATTTCAATGGGAGCAACGGGCACTGAAGGTTATTTTTTTAATAACTGTTCTTACAGGTGTTGTAATATAAACTCATTTCTTTTGGCACCAATACAGAAAAAAAAAAGGTCTTGTTTAGGAAGATAATGTGATATGAATAGGTCATGAATGTATAAAAAGCTGGAGACTGGGTAAAGAGGGTATAACAGGAGGACACAGAAAAGAATCAAAAGGTAGAGAGATGAGCTCAACTTTATTGTGCTAAGAACAATGAAGTGAAAAACATAAGAAACTGTGAAAAATTCTTAAAGAGATGGGAATATCAGACCACCTTACCTGTCTCCTGAGAAGCCTGTATTCCAGTCAAGAAGCAATTGTTAGAACTGGACATGGGACAACTAATAGTTCAAAGCTGAGGAAGGAGTATGACAAGGCTGTTTATTGCCACCCTACTTATTATCTTATATGCAGAGGACATTATGCAAAATGCTAGACTAGATGAATCACAAGCTGGAATCAAGTTTACCAGAAGAAATATCAACAGTTTCAGATATGCAGATGATACCACTCTAATGGCAAAAAGTGAAGAGGAACTAAAGAGCCCAAGAATCTGGCTTAAAACTCAACATTCAAAAAGCTAATATCAGAGCATTCAGTCCCATCACTTCATGGCAAATAAGAAGGGAAAAAGCGGAAGCAGTGGCAGTAACAGATTTTATTTTCTTGTACTCCAAAATCCTGTGGATGGTAACTGCAGCCACAAAATTAAAAAATGCTTGCTTGTTGGAGGGAAAGTTATGACAAACCTAGACAGTGTATTAAAAAACAGAGATGTCACTTTGCAGGCAAAGTTCTGTACACTCAAAGCTTCGGTTTTTCCTGTAGTCACGTACAGATGTGAGAGCTGGGCCATAAAGAAGGCTGAGCACCAAAGAATTGATACTTTCAAACTGTGGTGCTGGAAGAGTCTTGAGAGTCTCTTGGACTACAAGGAGATCAAACCAGTTAATCCTAAATGAAATCAACCCTGAGTATTAATTGAAAGAAGTGGTGCTGAAGTTGAAGCTCTAATACTTTGGCCACCTGATGTAAAGAGTCGTGTCATTGGAAAAAGACTGATGCCAGGAAAGATTTAAGGCAAAAAGGAGTAGGGGGCAGAAGAGGATGAGATGGTTATATAGTATCAGTGACTCAATGAACATGAATCTGAGAAAAATCAGGGAGATAGTGAAGGTCAGGGAAGCCTAGTGTGTTGCAGTCCATGGGATTGCAAAGAGTCAGACACCGCTTAGCAACTGAACAACAGCATTAAAGGATGGCTGAATTAACTTTAAGATATATATAGTTTTCTAATTCAAATTTAAGTTGCCAGTTTTTCTGTGTTATTATCTTGAGAAACCTTCAGTGAATTCTGGTATACATATGGAAACCTTGAGTGAGAGAGAGTATGTATTTGTGTGTGTGCGTGTGCGTGTGTGTGTGTGTGTGTGTGTGTGGTGGGTGTGGTAGTTTAATGTATGTATGTATGTATGTGGGAATACCTGCATATGTATTATATAAATAGGTTACATGATGCTTTTGCTTCTGTCCACAAAAAAAGAAGATAAAGATGATTAATGCATTGAAGTAAGTTAACAGAAACACGAATGGAAGATTATCATTGAGCTTGAAAGTCACCAAAGTGATGTAAGACCCTTAGATTTTGAAGAAATCTTAGAATGCTATACAATTATTCACAAGAATAATGGAAACTTCAGCCAAGCTATTATCAAGCTATTAATGAATACAGTGATTCCAGTTGATATACAAGTGTTTGACTCACTGTTAGCAATTTATTTGCACTGTTTTGTTTTTCTGTTCATAATTTATTGATATTGAATCTCAAAACTATCAAAGAAAATTTAAACATGCAAATAAATGAGAAAACTTTTCACATTTGAGAGTAGATTTTTCTTTAAGCAACTTTATCTCAGTATCCTTAGATCTCAGTTATCAAGGCAATGGAAATTTGCCTCTTGCTAACAGATTACTCTGTATGTGATGGGTTATGTTCATTGTGCTCATGGTGATGTGCATGGTCAATCAGAACCCCAGGCTAGTGGAAATGTAATCTTCAACATTTAACTTCAAAGGTAATCAATGGAAACTTCTGTTTCCAGCAGAAGCAGGAAGAATGGAATCATTAGATAATGTCTCTTATGGTCTAGACCTGGGGTGGTCTGAGAGTATATCTACCTATCATCAGGTATATATTACATCTAATTGTGAAGAGGCTAAACAATTTAGTGTAGCACAGAAGAGAAAGAGAAAGCAGAGAGGAGAATTTTGTCAGCTATAATCTGCCCTGTGTTCTCTAGATAACTACTTCACTTCTTTTGAACTGAAAAATGCATCCCTTCCCAGAGACTGTCCAGTGTTTCAAAAGTTCACTGTTACTTGTGGAGGGGGACAGCATGGATTATTTTTACATACTATTCACATAATAAAGGGCTTCCCAGGTGGCACGTGGCACTAGTGATAAAGAGTCCACCTGCCAATGTAGGAGGGCCAAAGGATGTGGGTTTGATTCCTGGGTTGCAAAGATCCTCTGGAGTAACAAATGGCAAGCTGCTCCAGTATTCTTGCCTGGAAAATTCTATGGATAGAGGTGCCTGGTGAGCTACCGTCCATTAGGTCTCAAAGATTCAGACATGACTGAGTGACTGAGCATNAGTTCCATCTGTTTACTTTCTTTTTGAATGCCTCTATTTTTGGTGTCAAATTAAAAAAAAAATCATCACCAAGACCAATGGAAAAGAGCTTTTTGTGTTCTTTTTATTCCCTAAGAGTTTTATAGTTTTAGGTTTTATGTTCAAATCTTTAGTATTTTTAAATAATTTTTGTATATGGTCTAAAATAGTGATCTGGTTTTATTATTTTGCATGTGGTTGTCCAGTTTTCCTAACAATATTTATTGAGACTGTTATTTCCCCCATTATATATTATTGATTTCTTTGCTTTAGATTAATTAGCCATATATGTGTGGATTTATTTCAGTATTCTCAGTTCTGTCCCATTGATCTGTATGTCTGTTTTTATGCTGATACCATACTGTTTTGATTACTATAGCATTACAATATAGTTTGAAATCAGGAAGTATTATGACTCCAGCTTTGTTCTTCATTTTCAAGGTTTTAAAAAATTTGAAAAAACAAAAACCACTTTGTAGTCATACGCTTTACCGTCTGAGCTACCAGGGAAGTCTTTTTTCAAGTTGGCTTTAGATATTCAAGGTCTTTTGTGGTTTCATATGAATTTTAGGATTGTTTGCTTTATTTCTTGGAAAAATGCCATTTGAAAGAAAAGCTATAAAAAGTGAGTCATTTATTTTAATATATTATTTTAATTTAAGTGCCTATACTTATCTTAAACATGGTTTTAATGGAACTGTGATCTAGGAAAGTATAACAAGATGATGTTACATGGAAATGAGTGTATTATATTACAACCTTATGTTTTTATATTAAATTTAATATATTTAACTCATACTATAAAATGGAAATAGATGACAATCTTAAGTAAGGCAAGTATTAATAAATTGGAGAATATTGATAGTATTACATTTCTTTTAGTTTTATTTTTTAATACCTGATAAACCAAAAGGTGAACATGAACTTCTCATGTCCAAAAAATAGTGGTTAAGTAAAATGGACCTAAAAAGTTG
Organism: Neotragus pygmaeus; assembly: GCA_006410875.1. Taxonomy (NCBI): domain Eukaryota; kingdom Metazoa; phylum Chordata; class Mammalia; order Artiodactyla; family Bovidae; genus Neotragus; species Neotragus pygmaeus. The sequence goes on along the minus strand of SJYV01021050.1, from coordinate 340,423 downwards.
AAACAATAGCTTAAGGGAAAGTATATTAACAAGTTAAAATTTTGTAAATATGTTATAATTCAGATATTTCCCCAAATATTGTTACTCTTTATACTTTCCAATTTAAATGCTGGTCTATTTGTAGTTTAAAATTTGTCATAAATTTGTCTGAAGTGTATACCCTTAAATTATACATAATTAGTAGATTTATCATAGGTGGGAAAAGGATTAATAGCATGTATGGAGAGTACCATATACAGTTTAAAGAAATGTCAGTATATTAAACATTTTAGAAACTGATATTTTCAGAATATTAGTAGATGAGAAGGGTTAGAAAAAGACAAAAATGTGGATATATATATAGTGTTTAAATGGTAAAAAGGAAAAAGCAAATTCATCTTTTATTGCTGTTTTAGTGTTGGTGATATTATCATAAATATTATTATTATTAAGAAATTTTATGCTTATTTTCTTGCTATTGTCTTAGTTAATATTTTTAAAGAGCCTGTGTCTGGATGTCAATGGAGGACACAAAGTATATATATGCAATGGTGCTACTGATATTTTAACAAAACATTCTAAAATTCAACTATTCAAATGACTGTTTCTTCTAAAAATGCATTTAAATGATGTTGCTATTTCTAGAGAGGTATTTTTTGAATTGCCTTCCAATCTCTAGCTCATTCTTTTGAACATCCTAAATGGTGCAAATAATTATGCCTTGAGAGAAGATTTTAAATTAGGTAAAAAACAGATTTCATTTTAAACATAGAGAATGAGATGAGTTATCAAACAGGATAGTACGATTTGCTCGAAACAAATGTGAATACATAGTTATGAGGGTGTTTTTCTTCATATGCTTTATAAACTGGTTCCAAATGCAGATATTTTAAAAATGATTTCCAAATATGGCAGGATAGCTAAAGTAAAATATTTGGGCTTCCATGGCAATTGTTTCAAAGGACAAGACTCGTTTGTAGTGTAAGTTCTGTTTGTGAATTAAAAATATTATTATCTAAAACCAGAATAGATATTTTACAAAAGTAAGAATATAAATTGTACTTTTCTTTAAGTGAAAAAGTCTTCCTAGGTTCACCTAAGATGAACTAGATTCATAAAATGTTTTATATGTTATATAAATAACGAAGGTAAGACATTCTTTAGGTTAAGAATCCATTTTTAAACAAATAATTAAGTTTCTGACTATTGGGAAATATGTGTTTGGTGTATACTAAATAAGAAAAAAAAAGGTTACTGTTATTTGATGCATTAGTGGTACTTACATTCTAGTAGAGCAAAAAGAAAAAAAAAGCGCATTGTTTTGAAGAGGAAAAAAATAAAAGCAAAACTAAGACGTACATGACAAAAAGCAGGTAAATTTTTCAAATAAGTTATCCAGGTAGGCCTCATTAACAAAAAGGTGACTGACCAAATACCTGAAGGAGGTCATCAGAGTCCATAGGGATATGTTTAGGAAGTCCTTTCAAGGATGATAAAATAGTCTAAATCAAATCACTAAGGTTAGAGCGTGTCTATCATATTAATTAACAGAACAAAATGACTACTGTGGTTGAAGAGGAATATACGTTCNGGAGGTCATCAGAGTCCATAGGGATATGTTTAGGAAGTCCTTTCAAGGATGATAAAATAGTCTAAATCAAATCACTAAGGTTAGAGCGTGTCTATCATATTAATTAACAGAACAAAATGACTACTGTATTTGGGAATCATTGGCATATCTATGGTGGAGAAATAAAGCTTAGATTTTAAAGGACAGGAAAATTTACACATAAAACATTATGTGTTAACCAGTGTCCCTCAAAGATGGGAGCACCCGCTCAACCATAAAGATCATATTCCCCCCCCACCACAATTCTTCTGATGCTAGTAGTGTAACTTAATAGAATAATGTTCTTTCTCCGTTGTGTAGTGGGTCATGGTTGCTTGTTGTTCACTTTACATGTTCNGTGTCCCTCAAAGATGGGAGCACCCGCTCAACCATAAAGATCATATTCCCCCCCCACCACAATTCTTCTGATGCTAGTAGTGTAACTTAATAGAATAATGTTCTTTCTCCGTTGTGTAGTGGGTCATGGTTGCTTGTTGTTCACTTTACATGTTCTTACCTACACTACGTATCCTTGGTGAACTTTATGAAAGATATCAGTATCTCATTTTGATGTAAGATCCTTTGCCTCAAAAATGTATATGACTGCACCTTTGATTTCTAACAGAATAGTACTTAAAGTTTTTTGAGAATCTGCTTCCCAGGTTACAGTGCTCAGTTTGGCTCAAGCTTTCCTTTTTAACTTCATAGTTAATTGAATCTTTGTCAATAATGGCACTGAAGTAAAAATGAGTAAGATCAATAAGGGAAGGAGTGTAGATAGGAAAGTTGGCCCAGAAGTCTGCCACGTGGCAGTAAAAATTCAAGCCTGAGATAAGGAAGATGAGATGGTATCAACTACATGAGTTGAAAATGAAGTGAGGAGTCAAGTAGGAGCAGGTCAGGGAGAGGTGTTGTTCTGGAAGCTATGCAGAAAGTATATCAAGGGGGAAAGATTAACTAACTCTGTGAAAGGCTTTTGAAGATGTATTTGTTTTTCCAAGCCGTTCATGGTTTATGTTTGTGTCTTTTTATAAGTGATTATGGTGCTCCTTTACACTCTCAAAAAAGTCTCCATTTGGATGGCAAATTATGTGAAAAGCTATTGACAGATTGAGTAAAATGAAGACAATAACAGAGCAATGGATTTAATAATATGAAACCTAACGATGTCATTGACAAGAACAATTAAGTAGTCTAGTGGGGCAAACACCTGATTAGAGTGTATAAAAGAAATTAGAGACAACATGGACCAATTATTTTTTAAAATAGGATAAGTAACAACATGCTATAATTTCACAAAAAGTGAATAAAAAATGCTATCAAAGATAATAAGGAATTCCTTGAGAGATGTCTTTAAGAAATAGAGAATAAAATATTCCAAATAAGGGAAGGAGCTGGCTTTATAAAGGAACATAGATCATACATCTGTTATAAAATAAAGAGTATATGGAAGCACAAGATGAAAAATAAGTTGATGTAACTGAGAGAGTAAATTCCTAGGCAGATAGATAAGAAGTCTTGGGTCCCTAAGAAGGAGAAATGAGTCTGGATTCTTGAGGAGAAGATAGAATTCTGGAATTCTCAAGGAGGAGGAAAGGACAAACTCTATTTTTTTCTCTACATTCCTTAGTCTTAGTCACATAAAACATTTTTTTCTTTAAGCCTCAAACTGATGATTGTATAACAAACAGCTCAGTTTAATTTGTACTAAGGGTTATATAACAACAATGCATCCAACTTGAGGACAGTTTCTCTTTCCTGAAAACCTTCTGGCAAATCCTATTATATTAAAATGTAAATTATGGGAGTGGATCTAGTAAGATATTTACAACCATGAGACATTTTTTTGATTTATTGTAATAACTAATTAAAAAGTATATAACTCCCTTGCTAACCTTAGCAAGGGGGCCACTCTCTGTCCCCCTTCTGATGTCTATGTCGGAAACTTTCTCTGTCTCTTTTTATTTATTTATTTATTTTTTCCAGGAACTGATCCCATTTCTTTATTTTTCAGGTTTCCTTATATAGCTTTTGTTACATATAGGGATGAGTACAGAGTCACAGCAGAGTACAGTGTCTCGGCAGTCCTGACCTTTATCAAAATCAGGTGCTTTACATAAAAAAAAGGTCTTAGGGGTTTTACATCATCTGGCCATGAGGCTTGCTGACATTTTTGACCCTTTCTTTCTGAAAACCAAAAAACTTATTTTTTCTAAAGGTGTTTTTTCTTAAACCGGGCACCACCCTTCAAATAAAGTTGCATTCCTATAGGGTGAGGGTGTAGTGAGTTACAATCAAGAAAGGAATTTAAGCCAAGGTTAACATGACTAATCTTAAAGGTTAATACTTATTTCTCCTATATGCTAGTTATATTCATTATAAAGACAGGGAATATGAAAATTTAGCAGCAAACATCAGCCCAACAAATGAAAATCCTTTCACCAATATTTCCCTTAAGATCTACTTAGTCTTAAGATAGTGATAAAGTTACATTTTTACATAGCAAGGACACAGTGATTTATAACAAAGTACAGTGTTCTATAAAAAGAGAAAATTCATTAACTCAAAAAGTCTAGTATTGCTAACATCAAAAACTACTATATTTCCTTTTCT
>SJYV01021050.1:318619-335262 GCA_006410875.1 Neotragus pygmaeus | reverse complement strand
AGTTAGAACTGGACATGGAACAACAGACTGGTTCCAAATAGGAAAAGGAGTACATCAAGGCTGTATATTGTCACCCTGCTTATTTAACTTACATGTAGAATACATCACAAGAAACACTGGGCTGGAGGAAGCACAAGCTGGAATCAAGATTGCCAGGAAAAATATCAATAACCTCAGATATGCAGATGACACCACCCTTATGGCAGAAAGTGAAGAACTAAAGAGCCCCTTGATGAAAGTGAAAGAGGAGAGTGAAAAAGTTGGCTTAAAGGTTAACACTCAGAAAACTAAGATTATGGTATACAATCCCAACACTTCATGGGAAATAGATGGGGAAACAGTGGAAACAGTGGCTGACTTTATATTTTGGGGCTCCAAAATCACTGTAGATAGTGAATGCAGCCATGAAATTAAAAGATGCTCACTCCTTGGAAGGAAAGTTATGACCAATCTAGACAGCATGTTAATAAGCAGACATTACTTTGTCAACAAAGGTCTGTCTAGTCAAGGCTATAGTTATCCAGGAGTCAAGTATGGATGTGAGAGTTGGACTATAAAGAGGGCTGAGTGCAGAAGAATTGATGCTTTTCATCTGTGGTGTTGGGGAAGACTCTAAAGAGTCCCTTGGACTGCAAGGAGATCCAACCAGTCCATCCTAAAGGAGATCAGTCCTGGGTGTTCATTGGAAGGACTGATGTTGAAGCTGAATATTTTGGCCACCTGATGTGAAGAGATGACTCATTTGAAAAGACCCCAATGTTGGGAAAGATTGAAGGAAGGAAGAGAAGGGACAACAGAGGATGAGATAGTTAGATGGCATCACCAATTCAATGGACATGAGTTTGGGTATACTCCGGAAGTTGGTGATGGACAGGGAGGCCTGGTGTGCTGTGGTTCATGGTGTCCCAAAGAGTCGGACATGACTGAGCAACTGAACTGAACTGATACAAAAGCTCTTGAGTGACCAAGCCTGGTCCCTGGTCCTGAAGTTAAATCTTCCTCTTCAGAAATCATGAATCTGACACAGTTCACCATAAGTTATCATGATGATGATGTTTTATGGAAGTTCGTTTCTGATTGCTTCCATCCATTTTTTCAGATTAAAAAGCAAAATCTTCCACTGAGTGAGAAGGTAGGGCAGGTGTTGCATGTTTGAAGAGAGAGAGAGGATATCTGTGACATTATCTTTTTGGTAAAGCGGTTGGAAATCTATGGTCCATAGGCAACTGTCCAGTTCAATTTTTACTAAAATGTAGCCTCATCCATTTCTTTATGTATTGTGTATGACTCTGTCAAGCTACCATGGCAGAACTGAATAGTTAACAACAGAATATATATGGTCTGGAAACCAAAAATATTTATTATCTGCCCCTTTAAGAAAACATTTAGTAACTGCTGTCATAGAAAATTGGGCTTCCCAGGTGGTGCTAGTGGTAAAAACCCTCTTGTCAGTTCAGGAGACATGAGACACAGGTTTGATCCCTGGGTCAGGAATAACCCCTGAAAGAGGGCTTGGCAACCCACTCCAGTAATTTTGCCTGGAAAAATCCCATGAACAGAGATACCTGGTAGGCTATGGTCCATAGGATGGCAAAGAGTCAGACAAGACTCAAGCAAATTAGCCCCCATGCATGCATGTCATAGAAAATAAAAAGAATGCCTGAGAGAGAGATTTCATGTGAATGAATGGCAGAACTGTGATTTATTTAAGAGTTAACTGATAAATGTAAAGTGAAGCCACTTATGTGGTTGCAGCCATATTCATCTGCCTAGGCACAGATGTGGAGTAGTTCAAGCATTAAATTACTTGGATGTGGTTTTGTCAACTGAGAACAGCCAAGAGGAAAAAGAATTTAGGGCATGTGTAAGGGAATGATTATAATGATTAGTATTAAATTCAGCTTCAGTTCAGTTCAGTTCAGCTACTCACTCGTGTCCAACTCTTTGTGACCCCATGGTTTGCAGCAGGCCAGACTTCCCTGCCCATCACCAACTCCCAAAGCTTGCTCAGATTCATGTCCATTGTGTCAGTGATGCCATCCAAATTCAGCTTAGTTCAGTATAAGTGTGTGTGTGCTAAGCCCTTTCAGTCGTGTCCAACTCTTTGTGAGCCTATGCACTGTGGCTCACCAGGCTCCTCTGTCCATGGGATTCTTCAAGTAAGAATACTGGAGTGGGTTGCTATGCCCTTCTCCATGTGATCTTCCTGACCCAGTGATCAAATCCACGTCTCTTGCATTTCCTTCATTGACAGGTGTGTTCTTTACCACTAGTGCCACCTGTGAAGCCCAGAAATAGTACAAGGAGGGAAGAGGCATGGTTGAAAAATTAATTAATGTGCTTAGCTTGAATGAAAAGTGCTGGAAACAAGTGCAAATGAATTTTCTTGAAAGATTGGAAGCTGATGGTCTCTGAGATATGTGGAATTAACTTTTAAAAACAGGTGTGCTTATCATTAATGAGGAGTTCTAGGGGATGACCTAAGGGAGCAGAAGCTGAGGAAGGGTAAAAAGTAAATGAAGGAGCAAATTTGAAGGAATCGAGAAGTTAAAGTATGGAAGGCATCATCTGTTTGTTTATTTGAAGCACCAAGAAAGAAAATGGAATGTCAGGAATTTGAGTAATTGAGAACTGGGAGTAGTTTCACAGGTACCAGGCTGAGATCATGAATTCCTTATTGCCAAAATCAGACTAAAATTGAAGAAAGTAGTGAAAACCACTAGACCATTCAGGTATGACCTAAATCAAATCCCTTACAATTATACAGTGGAAATGACAGACAGATTCAAGAGATAAGATCTGATAGACAGAATGCCTAAAGAACTATGGATGAAGATTTCTGACATTGTATAGGAGACAGTGATCAAGACCATACCCAAGAAATAGAAATGCAAAAAAGACAAAATGGTTGTCTGAGGAGGCCTTACAAATAGCTGAGTAAACAAGACAAGCTAAAGGCAAAGGAGTAAAGGTAAACTATACCCGTCTGAATGCAGAGGTCCAAAGAATAGCAAGGAGAGATAATAAAGCCTTCCTAAGTATCAGTGCAAAGAAACAGAGGAAAACAATAGAATGGGGAAGGACTAGAGATCTCTTAAAGAACATTAGAGACATCAAGGGAATATTCCATGCAAAGATGGGCACAATAAAGGACAGAAATGGTATGGACCTAACAGAAGCAGAAGATATTAAGAGGGTGCAAGAATACACAGAAGAACTATAAAAAAAGATCTTCATGACCCAGATAATCATGATGGTGTGATCATTCATCTAGAGCCAGACATCCTGGAGTTCAAAGTCAAGTGGGCCTTAGGAGTCATCACTACGCACAAAGCTAGTGGAGGTGATGGAATTCCAGCTGAGCTATTTCAAGTCCTGAAAAATGATGCTGTGAAAATGCTGCACTCAGTATACCAGCAAATTTGGAAAACTCAGCAGTGACCACAGGACTGGAAAAAGTCAGTTTTCATTCCAGTCCCAAAGAAAGGCAATGCCAAAGAATGCTCAAACTACTACACTGTCATCTCACATGTTTGCAAAGTAATGCTCCAAATTCTCTAAACCAGGCTTCCATAGTAGGTGAACTGAGAACTTCTAGGTGTTCAAGCTGGATTTAGAAAAGGCAGAGGAATCAGAGATCAAATTGCCAACATCCTTGGATCATAGGCAATGCAAGAGAATTCCAGAAAAACATCTCCTTTATTGACTATGCAAAGCCTTTGACTGTGTGGATCATAACAAATTGTAGAAAATTCTTAATGAGATGAAAATACCAGACCATCTTACCTGCCTCCTGAGAAATCTGTATGCAGGTCAAGAAGCAACAGTTAGAAATGGACATGGAACAATGGACTGGTTCCACATTAGGAAAGGAATAGATCAAGGCTGTGCTTTATATTGTCACCCTGCTTATTTACTTTTCAGCAGAGTACATCATGTGAAATGCTGGGCTGGATGAAGCACTAGCTGGAATCAACATTGCCAGGAGAAATAACAATAACTTCAGATATATAGATGACACCACCCTTATAGCAGAAAGTGAAGAGGAGATGAACAGCCTCTTGAAGACAGTGAAGGAGGAGAATGAAAATGCTTGCTTAAAGCTCAACACTCAAAAAAACTAAGATCATGGCATCCAGTCCAATCACTTCATTGCAAATGGATGGGAAAACAATGGAAACAGTGAAAGACTTTATTTTATTGGTATCTCAAATCACTGCAAATGGTGACTACAGCCATGAAATTAAAAGACTCTTGCTCCTTGTCAGAAAAACTATGACAGACTTATACAGCATAGTAAAAAACAGAGACATTGCTTTGCAAACAAAAGTCTTCTGAGTCAAAGCTTTTTTTTTTTTTGTTTCCAGTAGTCATGTATAGATGTGAAAGCTAGACCATAAAGAAGGCTGAGTACCGAAAAACTGATGCTTTTGAACTGCGGTGTTGGAGAATACTCTTGAGTGTGCCTTGGACAGTAGGAGATCCAACCAGTCAATTATAAAGGAAATCAGTCCTGAATATTTATAGGAGGGACTGTTGCTGAAGCTGAAGCTCCATTACTTTGGTCACCTGAATCGAAGAACTGACTCACTGTACAGGACCCTGATGCTGGGAAAGATTGAGGGCAGGAGGAGAAGGGGACAACAGAGGATGAAATAGTTGGATGGAATCACTGACTCGATGGACATTAGTTTGAGCAAGCTCTGGGAGTTGATGGACAAGGAGGCCTGTCATTCTGCAATCTATGGGGTCACAAACAGTAAGATGACTGAGCAACTGACCTGAACTGAACTGATGTGAGGAGGTTGGTTATGTTAGATTGGAGCCGAAAGTTTTTAGAGAGAAGGAAGAGAGATGGTTTGAACAAAAAGCTAGTATAATGGTATAGAGGCTGTGGGATAAATATCTGTCAAGACTAAGAGCAAAGAGAAACCAGTGTCCGCAGAATCAGGTTTCACTAAAGCAAGAAAGTAAGGAAAGAATAGAAATGAGTCAGATCAAGTGTACTGGATGTAACTACACCAATGAAGGAAAATATCTTTTAAAAGATTTTGGATAATCAGCAATCCCTTTCCTACTCCATATAATGAGAATTTTTAAATGCATATTAGATTCTTGAGCAATTGTTGACACATGTAATGATTTGAAATAAATTTTCCATTTAAAGTTTTATAAGTCTCTAAACTCTTTAGATGTTTCCTTCAGGAAATTATAAATGAAATCTTTATCAGGTAAAGAATTTACCCAAAATCTATTTGTAGGGGATATGAAAAATGTTTTTGGTATTTTCCAAGTGTTTAAATGGGTAAACACTAGCTCAGTTGGTAAAGAATCCGCCTGCAATGCAGGAGACCCTTGTTCGATTCCTGGGTTGGGAAGATCTGCTGGAGAAGAGATAGGCTACCCACTCCAGTATTCTTGGGTTTCCCTTGTGGCTCAGTTGGTAAAGAATCTGCCTGTAATGTGGGAGACCTGCGTTTGATCCCTGGGTTGGGAAGATCCCCTGAAGAAGGGAAAGGCTACACACTCCAGTATTCAGGCCTGGAGAATTCCATGGACTGTAGAGTTCATGGGGTTACAAAGAGTTGGACACAACTGAGTGACTTTCACTTTCAACTGTTTAAATACATGATTCCTAAGAAACTTTTGAAATATTCTGATGACCAGTGTCATTCATTCAATACACCTACATATTTAACTGAAGTTTTTTCTAGGTGTTTATTACTGAGTCTATAGATTTATGGGTTATTTTAAAAGTGGTGCAACATTTTGTTTGTTGTCATCATTCAAAAGTATTTATTTGGGCAAATATATTCAAATTCATCATTTCCCCCAAATAGATTTGTCTTTTCTAGTTTTCCTGGCAACTGGTTTCTATATTCTCACACATCAATTTCCTATGCCAAAAAAGTTTAAAATGTATTGTCAAAATTTACGTCTCAGGCTACAAATTGACTTTTTATCTGGGATCATTAGTCAAATCTGCTAAATTAACTCATATATTGATACTTGGTTAGGATAGGAACTTTATTCTGTGTCAAACTGATCTTGGGAGAAAAGCAATGAGTGGTCCTGAAGACAGATCTTAGCTTTCTGCCCAGAAACTGATCCTGGGTAACCCGGATAAAGCCAAGTATCCTAGCCACTAAATCACCAGGGCCCCAAGGCTAGAAGAAAAGTGTCCTGCCTCTTTCCTCCATTTGAAAGCAAGAATGTTTCCAGGAGGAAAAACTATAAAAGCAGGTACAAAGTTTATTATTAGAGATACAGCATAATATATAAGACAGCATGCAGAAAAACAGTTTGATTATTTAGGGCAGAAGCAGGGCAGAGATACACACCAGAGGGAAAGGTATGAACATCCTCTCTAATAAGGAGAAGTGCAGTAAGTCAGAAACTAGGCAGAGAGCCACACCCCAAGAGGAGTGTCCTGAATAATGAGGGGTGCAGTGAAGAGGCGTCTACATTACTTTTAGAGGACAGTCCATCTAGGACTTTATTTACCTTTAGTCAATTATCTTGTTTCTTTCTCCACACTTGACTGATTCTTGGATGTTCCCATAGATGTGTGTGCAATTTTTTCTATAATGGATCCCACTGTAGAGGTCTATGGGTGCATGTCTACAATTATTATGTGGTGGGGCCCTCTCCATTTCTGACCCTCAAGAAGCCTTCTTGCATGTGTGCAGGGAAAGAAATCTTCCTTGACCTCAGGACCTTATCTCTTTAGCTGCTGCTGCTGCTGTGAAGCCGCTTCAGTCGTGTCCAACTCTGTGCAACTCCACAGATGGCAATCCATCAGGCCCCTCTGTCCCTGGGATTCTCCAGGCAAGAAAACTGGAATGGGTTGCCATTTCCTTCTCCAGTGCATGCACACATGCTAAGTCACTTCAACCATGTCCGATTGTGTGCAACCCTATGGACAGCAGCCCGCCAGGCTCCTCTGTCCATGGGATTCTCTAGGCAAGAATACTGGAGTGGGNGCCATTTCCTTCTCCAGTGCATGCACACATGCTAAGTCACTTCAACCATGTCCGATTGTGTGCAACCCTATGGACAGCAGCCCGCCAGGCTCCTCTGTCCATGGGATTCTCTAGGCAAGAATACTGGAGTGGGTTGCCATCTCCTACTCCTATCTCTTTAGCAGGGCTCAGCTTTTTCCACTAGCTTTGTCCTTGCAGTGTCTGAGTGACAACATGCTTGAATTTTATTACACTGGACATATACCAGGTGTTCAGCCCAGAGGCCCATCTATCTCCTACCTCAAAATCAGAAAACTAAACCTCTCAGCCAGAAATCAATCATTAAAGTACACCAAGTAAACTTCTAGGTCAAAATGGAAGCAAAAATGAGAAAATACACTAGAAAAGACATTGGGAGTTTTGCTATAACTCACTGAAGTTCAAATTATTTTGTGATATTAATTTTGTTTAGAAAAAAAAAGAAAAAATATTCAAGCTATGCTCTCATGATGGCTCTGAGAGTTAACCTATCTTTTCAAGGCAATAAAAGTGCTGAAGCATCAGGGACAGACTCTCAGTGAAGAGATAAAATTTATGAATCAAGTAGATGATGTGATTGTTAAGGCTTGAAAGGAAAGTAGATGGCAAAATTCTCCTGAAGGGCTTTTAAAGTTTAGCTTGGCTGCTAAATATGGAAAGCCAAAAGTAGCTTTGCTTATTTCAGTTACAGAGGTAATAGCAGAATGAAATATGTCTATGTTCTATGGATATTGTGGGCTAGACAGTTGGAGAAATACCTACTGGACACACAGAAGTGTAGGAATAAATGTTCTAGAGGATTAAGGCCTTTTTGTATCCTGGGAAACCAGTCCCTCAATTCAGTGTAATTTTATAAAGAAAAATCTCAGACTTTAAGGGAAATGCTCAAGGTTATGTCTTTCATGACGCTGCTTAATGATTTGTTTCATGTCAATAGCTCATTGTAATCCCATATCCAGAGGCAAAGCTAGNATTTCAGTTACAGAGGTAATAGCAGAATGAAATATGTCTATGTTCTATGGATATTGTGGGCTAGACAGTTGGAGAAATACCTACTGGACACACAGAAGTGTAGGAATAAATGTTCTAGAGGATTAAGGCCTTTTTGTATCCTGGGAAACCAGTCCCTCAATTCAGTGTAATTTTATAAAGAAAAATCTCAGACTTTAAGGGAAATGCTCAAGGTTATGTCTTTCATGACGCTGCTTAATGATTTGTTTCATGTCAATAGCTCATTGTAATCCCATATCCAGAGGCAAAGCTAGAAATTTCTCCTCCTTACAACATCAATATTTTCAATTTTTAATTATTAACACTCCCAACTTTTGCAGTCAGAAAATAAATTACTGATCACAGCACACGAAAATGATGGTATTTGTCTGACATTGGCAAAAGGTACAGGTCAAGACTTCTAACTTGATATTTTGAAACTCGCCTTTGAAAAAAGAGAAAGAGTTATTTCTAGGACATATATTTACTTCTATAGGAGCTTTCAGAGGACTGCTAGTTGATTATATGGTCCTCTCAGGTAATACAGGTGAGAAGTCCCAATGTAAAATCCTGAAACAGATATACACTTGATCTCTATTTCACTTATTCAAAATGTGTTCTCTCAAACATGTGACTTGTCCCATGCATAGTTATAGAAATGGATAAATATATAATAACTTTTAAGTTTTGATATAAAATATTCTTATGTAAAGAGAAATATAATGCCATACAAATTATACCCAAATCATTGTACTACTTAAAAGAAGAAACCACTTTTCATTGTTTTGATCATTCACAATTATTACAGTTTGGTAATTATTTTCATCTAATAACTGTCTTTGATATTCCCATAGTTATTTATCCCTTCATTTATATATTTTTGTTGTTGTTGTCACTGACATGGCATTGCATTAGGTTTCCATAAATTATTTGTTCTCTTCTGTAATATTTCATTAGCACAAACTTTATAGACTTCATACTACTTCCATATGACTCAGACCTTTCCTTAGGTAAATTACATCTCATAATCTATAACATGTCCCTTCTGACCTATTGTCTATTAATGTCAAAAAACGTTTATGGATGAACAGATGAGGGACACTTTGTTTAACAGATAATTTCATCTTCCTTGATTTAACCATGTGAAAATCATACCCAGTTGAAACTTTATCAAACATAGTAAAATACATGTATATGTATATATACATATATAAATCTATGAATTCTAATACTGTCTTAAAGTATATTATTTACCATTAACCTTCTGAAAAAATATTATTAGATTACCAAATCCTCATCTAAATGCTCATAGCTACCTCGTCTACCAAAAAAACATAAAAAACATATGTTCAAAGAAATTCACAAGTTTTTAATTAATAGTAAGAATTTTATATTTAAAACACATTTTGTTTCCAGCCCATTAACTATGCTGTATGTCAAGCACCTAATATAATGACACATAGTAGGAATTCAATGAATTTTTTTATGAAGAAAAATGTGGATGGCCACTCACTTTTAAGATTGTTAGTATTTTTTGAATAGTTGGATTAATGAAAGCTCTAACTGTTCTATATTGACTCAGTTTTGATTAGATATTTTAAGGGTTAGATTGCTTCTTCTCATGGGGGTATTTCATCACATCAGCTATATGGGAGAAACTACTCACACTAATCTAAAATAAATTATCCTATATAAAAGTTCTTTCATTAAAAGATCTGTAGTCAGAACCAAAAGTAAGACTCAATTATCAAAACCAGTGGTAACTCCACTGGGAGATATACTGAGTTGGAGGTAGACTTGAGCTCAGTAAGAGATTTAGAATGTGTTGTTATAGCTATGACGACATTTTAATTGATCTCTCTAGGTTATAGGATATGTATCCTTCTTTTGTCTACCCTTAGGGCCATGAAGAGTTCTAAGAAAAATTTATGAAATATAATACAAACTCAGCAGGTGTTAAATGTCCTGTGACAGTAATTGTCCTATATGTCAATCATTCTAAGATGCAATTATACTTAACATTTTATTGTCTTCAGAACTGAATTGCAACTTACCATTAACAGCATTGTATATTTTCTATCGACCAGAAGATAGTCATGACTTAAATACCATCTATGCAGGCATCAATTTGGTCAGAGAGTTCATACTGTAGCCACTGCTATTGGCTTGCATGCATTTTTGGCACTTGCAATGTTGAGTGTAATTTCCATTAAAATTATTCAAGCAATTATTTTAAAAAATGAAAAGTCTATTCACTGAATTTGCATTGAAACAAAAAGCTATTGAGAATGCAAATAATTATGAAAAATAATAGAAGGTGATATATTTTGTTAATGAAACAAGTCAATTACAGAGTGATTTATGACACCCAAAAGAGGGAGATACAAGTACTTGAAACTATGTATATTTTGTTATTGAAATGAAATAAATGAGTTTGTAAGAAATTCCAGTATCTCAGAATAGAGAGGAGGCATTTCAAAGCAAGTAGAAGTTAATTAGTTCAAAACATATGCTATACAGGACTACTTTTATATATTAGAATCATTATTTACTTGCTTTTAATAATTGAAACATAAAGTGTGTCTTACAAGTTGATAGCTTGGATTCAATGAAATCAAATTTAAAATTTAGTTAAAATTTATTGAGCATCCTGCCTATGTTAAACAATCTATGGCATTATTTATTTGTTTCAGGAGAAATTTAAGGCATCTTTAAACATTGTATTTAATCTCCAAAACATAATTCCATTTAGGTACTATCCTGCCCATTTTATATTTATGTAGAAAGGATTCCATAAATAAACTATGCAAAGAGTGTATACTAGAACTGGGAATGGGATCGAGGCCTTTTTGGCTCATAAACTTGTACAAAAGTGCCTTTATTTTAATTGAAATTAATGCCAATATGTACTATTCTAGTAGTCAAAATATAATGGTAAATTTAAGTGAAGAGTTTAGATTTTACTTAGATATAGAAAGCACAAATACAGTCACACATACACATTCACGTACTTTCGTTTATACAGGTATTCAACATTTTCTGAAATAAAGCATACTTTTGTATACTTTAGTATTTGGCATATTGTTTTGAATTTTTGTATTTCTTCACTGATTTGCTTATATAGGAACCAACTATTGCCAATTTAATTCCATCAATTTAGTACATTTTAATAATTTAAAAATTTTCAAAAGACAAGTCCATGAGTAAATAGTTGTGGAAAATCTCTAAAACTGTTTTCTTGTATGTCCCTGTATTCTGGAAAAGTCAGAGTATCTTCTAAGGACATTAAAGTGGATCTCATTTAGATTTAGAAATAGAGTACTCATGCTAGATTAAATAACAGTGCTACTCAGATGCCTGGGAAGTTTTGCAGATTCAGCCTTTCCATGAAAGAAAATTGATTTTCATAAATTTTCACTTCTGATTAGAGCCAACTAGAAATTCCTTAGGGCTTCCATCTGAAGTGTACAGAAATTCCACAAAAGCCCTATGCTTACAATGTTCTGAGCACAATTATATTCCATGTGTACAATTCACTTCTTTTTCATCAGAAGTGATGATGTTATCTTGACTGTGTGTGTGGTGGGAAAAAAATTATTTAAGGCCAAGGGATATTTACTGGTTTACAGTTTAGTACTTGTCCTTCAATATAGCATTTGTGGTATTAAAATGAAAGCATTCTCATCCCTAAATAAATGCCATCAAGTATATTGTGTTGTGTTCTAATTTTATGATTTCATGGTTCCCAAACACACAGGTTTTGTTTTGCATACTAGTTCAGATTTCCAAATCAATTAACCTTTGTGGAAGAAAGAACTGATTTCTTAATGCATAGACATGAAAGAACTGATTAGGTATGTGCAGACTACAATTTGTTCTAATGGTTTATCTTTGTTTCTAACAATTCTTGCTTCTGTATATTTCCACCTGTTAAATTACTCTATAATTTACTGTTTCCTGCTATTTGACAAGAAAACATTACAATCACAATATAAAGTAATTTAAAGCTATTACCAACCAATGAAATATGTCCTGATCTAAAATGAGATTGAAATAATTTATGGGAATTTTACAGTCAAATTAGAATTGAGGTTATTCCACAGGGGGGAATCAACTTCTGCAAAATTGCAAGCATCATATATTTCCTAATAAGTTCTCACAGCTGAAACGTGTCATTATTGGAAGGCACAGGAAATTTGATGCAATCAGAAGAATCTTACAAATAAATGCTGGCAAAAAAAGGATATTGTGGACCTATAATTCAGTAATGACTTTGCAGTTAATGTGAGATGAAGTTAATGCAACATTAAACCTAGGAGGCACATCAACTTTAATACTGGTGGTAACTCACCACAAATAATGTTTTTTGACTGACTTATTATACTTTTAACCCTAGGAAACTTTTCCTAACAGTAGTTAGCAACTTAACAATGGTGTCACCTCTGCCCACTGTGCACCAACACACAAAACTGAAATGTCCTAGAGAGGAAACATTTTATTTCATTGTTGAAAAGCAATTAGTCAGTTCCTCTTTTTTTCTGGCAAATGTAACCTCTGAGTTCAAGGCTTCATGAACAATGACAAGATTTGAAAGCATTTGTTCACTATTTTATGTTGAGAGCTCATGCATTGAATTTTACTTATTTATAAAGCAACACACATTCATCAAAAATGTGACAATAATTGGAAAAGACAAAAATTTTAAGGAAATATATCTTAGGAACAGTTGGGTCTGATAGACATGTATTGTAACCTTCTTTTGTTTTCTTTATTCTATACTCTCATTCTCCTTTCCCTCTGTCACTTGTTTTCACCTCCCACTTTAAGCGCCTGATGTTTTGTCAGTCACTTTATTGAGAGTAAAGAATTGAATTCCCCTAGTAATTCTGACAAATGGACACTACACTATTGTGGATAGGAGATCAAGATTGTTAACTAGTCATATTCCTTGAATGTGGGGTTGCTTAATTCACTTTTTTTTTTTTTTTCAGCTTAGAACTGGACTCCTCCTACTTTCTATGAGATCTGTTAAACACAAGCAACAATCATGAGAGAATTAGTGGAATAAGGTGAGGGACAATACTTCAGTTCAGTTCAGTTCAGTTCAGTCACTCAGTTGTGTCTGACTCTTTGCGACCCCATGAATTGCAGCACGCCAGGCCTCCCTGTCCATCACCAACTCCCGGAGTTCACTCAGACTCATGTCCATTGAGTCAGTGATGCCATCCAGCCACCTCATCCTCTGTCATCCCCTTCTCCTCCTGCCCCCAACCCCTTCCAGGACAATACTTACATAGGAATAAAAGGAGCCAAGGAGCTTCTTAGGAGAATACAAGTTGTACCAAGTATGAAATTATTTTAAGCAATTACTTTCAAACTAATCTTAACTCCCTTGAAGAAATATTGTGACTTGGCTATTTCTATTTAAATTCAGAAATAAAACTCTTTCTCTCAGAAAATCTAGAATTAGAGTTAAATCAGAATATATATGATAGATATTACTTTATATTCCTGTACATTATCCTGGATTTTTTTTTTTTTCATGTAAAATTAAAACAAAACAAAACCCCTAACTTCAAAATATCCACTGGGAAAAGTGTACACTAATTTATTCATCCTTTAACTGAGAAGACACTTATTGTATGCTGCTAAAATGTAGTTGAAATAAAGACAAAGTGTGGCCTCTACATCCAGGGAAATGCCAAATGATAAGAATACAATGATACAACAAGCATAAAATCTCTTGTACATTTTCTTACAGAGTAAGTTGAACTCTCATTTGCTTGATGTTTGAATAGACATGTGTATGGTAGGTTATACCTTTGTATCTTCTGATTGTACATTAGCAGTTGAACAGTTGAGTAATGCCTTTGAATAATCACTTAGGCACAGACTATTAGAAAATATTATATTTGTCATAAGTTTCTTCAGCTCAGTAGAGTTATTTGTGCAATTATTAGAAGATGAAGATTGCCTGAGTGGACATAGCTCAAAGCAACTTTCAATCTGCCACTGGGTAAGCAAATAAAGCCCTACCTAAATGATGTCAAGTCCTTCTAACTCATTGACTATGAAGAAAATTAACAAAACTTGCAAGTTCAGAACTACTGAGGGAAACAAAATTTATAGACTGCCATTCTCCTTTTTTATGATATGTGTCAAGAAATTAATTTCCTTCACAGTAAATATCTCAGTCCCACTAGCCACAAAATTTATTTTCATATAAAGAATATTTAAATGTCTATATTGATTTTTGACCATAATGTTTGTAAAATAACAATTAAATGTTCTATTATTCTTTATTATTTGCCAAAGAATTACATCTATTTTTCTTTATCTTCCCAAGAACACTATCAGGCATATATTAGTATACATGAAAAAAATGGGATATAGAATTAGAAAATTGCCCATACTTATATATTCAATATTGGATGAATTAGGGCTTAGTTACAGATTGGTTACCAAAAGAATGTTTATGCCTCCCCTATTCATTGGGCTTCCTTAGTGGCTCATACAGTAAAGAATCTGCAGAAACCCAGGTTCAATTGCTGGGTCAGGATGATCTCCTGGAGAAGGGGATGGCTATCCACTCCAGTATTCTTGCCTGGAAAATTCCATGGACAGAAGAGCCTGGCAAGCTACAGTCCATAGGGTCACAAAAAGTTAGACATGACTGAGCAACTAACACTTGTATTCATATGTTGAAATTCTAACCTCTAGTGTCATGGTATTCGGAGGCAGAATCTTTAGGAGATAATTGTAGCTGACCTCGGACAAATCAACAGTTGTTGAGTAAACAACAACAACAACAAAAATACAAGTTTGTTTGTTTTTTTAATTATTACATACAGTGCTACATATTTGTGATTGGTTGAGTCTGAGGATGCAGAACCATATGGAAGTCCTGCTGTAAAGCTACACTCAGCTTTTCCAACGTGGAAAGGGTCAAAACCCCTAACTCAGCTGTTCAAGGGTCAATTGTAGATTATGAAGATAGAACTCTGATGAACAAAATTTATATCCTGTTAAGAGACATGACTTCACATTCCAGGATGTCTGGCTGTAGGTGAGTGCTCATACCATTGTGACTATCTTGGTCATGAAGATTTTTTTTATACAGTTCTTCCATGTATTCTTGCCACCTCTTCTTATTATCTTCTGCTTCTGTTAGGTCCATACTATTTCTGTCCTTTATTGAGCCCATCTTTGCATGAAATCTTCCCTTGGTATATCTAACTTCTTGAAGAGATCTCTAGTCTTTCCCATTCTGTTCTTATCCTCTATATCTTTGCATTCATTGCTGAGGAAAGCTTTCTTATCTCTTCTCTTTTTTTTTAAATTTTTTTAAATTTACTTTATTTTACTTTACAATACTCCATTGGCTTTGCCATATATCGACATGAATCCACCACAGGTGTACATGAGCTCCCAATCCTGAATCCCCTTCCCACCTCCCATCCCACAACATCTCTCTGGATCATCCCCATACACCAGCCCCAAGCATCCTGCATCGAACATAGACCGGCGCCTCGTTTCTTACATGATAGTATACATGCTTCAATGCCATTCTCCCATATCATCCCATCCTCTCCCTCTCCCTCAGAGGACAAAAGTCCGTTCTATATAGAACGGACTTTATCTCTTCTTACTATTCTTTGGAACTCTGCATTCAGATGCTTATATCTTTGCATTTCTCCTTTGCTTTTCAATTCTCTTCTTTTCACAGCTATTTGTAAGGCCTCCCCAGACAGCCATTTTGCTTTTTTGCATTTCTTTTCCATAGGGATGGTCTTGATCTCTTTCTCCTGTATAATGTCATGAACCTTAGTCCGTAGTTCATCACGTACTCTATCAGACCTAGTCCCTTAAATCTATTTCTCATCTCCACTGTATAATCATAAGTGCTTTGATTTAGGTCATACCTGAATGGTCTAGCAGTTTTCCCTACTTTCTTCAATTTAAGTCTGAATTTGGCAACAAGAAGTTCATGATCTGAGCCACAGTCAGCTCCTGGTCTTACTTTTGCTGACTGAATAGAGCTTCTCCATCTTTGGCTGCAAAGAATATAATCAATCTGATTTCGGTGTTGACCATCTGGTGATGTCCATGTGTAGAGTCTTCTCTTGTGTAATTGGAAGAGGGTGTTTGCTATGACCAGTGCTTTAGAGCCAGACATCCTGGAATGTGAAGTCAAGTGAGCCTTAGAAATCATCACTACGAACTAAGCTAGTGGAGGTGATGAAATTCCAGTTGAGCTATTTCAAATCCTGAAAGATGATGCTGTGAAAGTGGTGCACTCAATATGCCAGCAAGTTTTGAAAATTCAGCAGTGGTCAAAGGACTGGAAAAGGTCAGTTTTCATTCCAATCCCAAAGAAAGGCAATGCCAAAGAATGCTCACACTACCACACAATTGCACTCATCTCATACGTTAATAAAGTAATGCTCAAAATTCTCCAAGCCAGGCTTTAGCAATATGTGAACTTCCAGATGTTCAAGCTATTTTCAGAAAAGAGAGAGGAACCAGAGATCAAATGCCAACATCTGCTGGATCATCAAAAAGGCAAGAGAGTTCCAAAAAAAACATTTCTGCATAATTGACTATGCCAAAGCCTTTGACTGTGTGGATCACAATAAACTGTGGAAAATTCTG
>SJYV01021050.1:260558-317704 GCA_006410875.1 Neotragus pygmaeus | reverse complement strand
CTTTTGCTGACTGAATAGAGCTTCTCCATCTTTGGCTGCAAAGAATATAATCAATCTGATTTCGGTGTTGACCATCTGGTGATGTCCATGTGTAGAGTCTTCTCTTGTGTAATTGGAAGAGGGTGTTTGCTATGACCAGTGCTTTAGAGCCAGACATCCTGGAATGTGAAGTCAAGTGAGCCTTAGAAATCATCACTACGAACTAAGCTAGTGGAGGTGATGAAATTCCAGTTGAGCTATTTCAAATCCTGAAAGATGATGCTGTGAAAGTGGTGCACTCAATATGCCAGCAAGTTTTGAAAATTCAGCAGTGGTCAAAGGACTGGAAAAGGTCAGTTTTCATTCCAATCCCAAAGAAAGGCAATGCCAAAGAATGCTCACACTACCACACAATTGCACTCATCTCATACGTTAATAAAGTAATGCTCAAAATTCTCCAAGCCAGGCTTTAGCAATATGTGAACTTCCAGATGTTCAAGCTATTTTCAGAAAAGAGAGAGGAACCAGAGATCAAATGCCAACATCTGCTGGATCATCGAAAAGGCAAGAGAGTTCCAAAAAAAACATTTCTGCATAATTGACTATGCCAAAGCCTTTGACTGTGTGGATCACAATAAACTGTGGAAAATTCTGAAAGAGATGGTAATATCAGACCACCTGACCTGCCTCTTGAGAAACCTGTATGCAGGTCAGGAAGCAACAGTTAGAACTGGACATGGAACAACTGACTGGTTTCAAATAGGAAAAAGAGTATGTCAAGGTTGTATATTGTCACCCTGCTTATTTAACTTCTATGCAAAATACATCATGAGAAATGCTGGGCTGGAGGAAGCACAAGCTGGAATCAAGATTGCTGGGAGAAATATCAATAACCTCAGATATGCAGATGACACCACCATTATGGCAGAAAGTGAAGAAGAACTAAAGAACCTCTTGATGAAAGTGAAAGAGAAGAGTGAAAGAGTTGGCTTAAAACTCAACATTCAGAAAACTAAGATCATGGCATCTGATCCCATCACTTCATGGGAAATAGATGGGGAAACAGTGTCAGGCTTTATTTTATTTGGCTCCAAAATCACTGCAGATGGTGACTGCATGCATGAAATTAAAAGACAATTGCTCTTTGGAAGAAAGGTTATGACCAACCTAGATAGCATATTGAAAAGCCGAGATTATATTGCCTACAAAGGTCCATCTAGTCAAGGCTATGGTTTTTCCAGTGGTCAGGTATGGTTGTGAGATTTGGACTGTGAAGAAAACTGAGTGCTGAAGAATTGATGCTTTTGATCTGTGGTGTTGGAGAAGACTCTTGAGAGTCCCTTGGACTGCAAGGAGATCTAACCAGTCCATTCCAGAGGAGATCAGCCCTGGGTGTTCTTTGGAGGGAGTGATGCTGAAGCTGAAACTTCAGTACTTTGGCCACCTCATGCGAAGAGTTGACTTATTGGAAAAGACTCTGATGCTGGGAGGGATTGGAGGCAGGAGGAGAAGGGGATGACAGAGGATGAGATGCCTGGATAGCATCACCGACTCAACGGATGTGAGCTTGAGTGAACTCCGAGATATGGTGATGAACAGGGAGGCCTGGCGTGCTGTGATTCATGGGGTCGCAAAGAGTCGGACACGACTGAGCGACTGAACTGAACTGAACTGAAGAGATATGACCGATGCTTTTTCAGTTGGCCATGAGAAGATACTGCTAAAATAAAGCCGTGAGCAAACCTGGAGGTGTGTTCACATCATGCACCATATCTGCCAGTACCTTGATGGTGGACTTCCCAGTTCCCACTGTTCTTCAGAACTGTGATGAGAAAGACATTTTATTTATGTCACACAGTCTATGGTATTCTATCCTAGCAGCCTATACTGACTAAGCCAAGGACTGAGCTCTAAAAATAATTTTGTATGTTGCCTATATTAAGCTTGTGATTATCTCATGTGTAAAGTAGATAACACTTACATAGACTAAAATCCAAATTGTTTTACTTTAAAAATTTGTAATATTTTCCAACTTCCTGGAGCCTTTTATTATTATTTTTTAATCTATACTTACAAGTATTTTCTCAAGAATATACTACTTTTGCATAAAAGTGGAAATGACATTATAAAGACTCTATAGGCGCTAAACAAAAGCTGTCCTATTCAATACTTCTATTTGGGTTTTGTTTACCTTCTGATATATAAGATAGAAGGGTAACCCAAGATCAAGAAAAAATACTAGATCAAATCACACATTTTCTTGGACAGAGAAAACATTTACTAAATTATTCTCAATTGAACTATGCTTCGTAATTTTCAATGTAATCATAAGCATTTAAGAAGCGTGTGAGAGAACGTAATTCAATTCATTGTTTTTGAAAAGTTTAAAGTATAATGCTGCTGCTACGAGTCACGTCCATCACTTTGTGACTCTATGGATTATAGCCCACCAGGCTCCTCTGTCCCTAGATTCTCCAGGCAAGAATGTTGGAATGGTTTCCCAGGTCCTCCTCCAGGGGATTTTTCCAACCCAGGGATCAAACCCACGTCTCTCAAGTCTCCTGCTTTGGAAGATGGGTTCTTTACCACTAGTGCCTCTGGGGAAGCTCAAAAGTATAATGCACTCAAGTAAATGTTGTTATGATTAGAGGAAAATCCAAGCATTGTATTTGCATTCTGCAATCGTTCCCTGCCTGTGTCTAGATTCAGTATGCCATTTACTCACTGTGCTCTTAGGCAAGATTCTTAACCTTTCTCTAATTACATCTTCTCATCTATTAAAAAAAAATGGTATCATATGTTTTATAGCAATATTCTAGTAATTAAATAAGATAATGTGTTTAAATTACTTAGGACTCTGTCACATGAAAGACAAGTATTCAGGGCAACAATTTCTACATCTATTATTACTAGAGTACTACTTACTGTGTGTAACCCAAACCCTATTGAATAATTTTCTGTTTTTCAAAATAGCCATGTAAAGTTGAAAGTGATTCTTGGAATATTTAAGATATTTATGCAGTATTAAATAGTCTTAGTTCCATTAAATTTTTTAATGAATGTGTTATCATTTTGAATATTTAATATTTTGCAGTGTTTTTTCAACATGTACATTATATATTTTTTTATTTGACCAAAAAATGATTCTGAAAAGATATCTGAATAAAAAAGACCAGTGTATATGGGAAAGAGTTTACATTTTTCATTGCTTAATACTTATCATTGTTTCATTTTGTTTTAAATGCACAGATGGCACTTCTGATTATGTTGAGGTATTTATGTTTCACCACAAGAAATTCTTTGCTTGAGGTCAAGAGAAAGCATATATTCTGGCCTATACCTTTATGAATTTCATAATTATCCTAATTTATAATGGACCACTTATTGATTCATAAATATATCATTTCCCATTATAAAGCCTTAGCAACTTTAAGTTTAGCATATTATAAAAATTTAATGGGCATATTACCATTTCATCTACCAAATAAGGATAGAAATATTGAGTATTATTATTGTATCTAAAGTCATTCCAAATACCTGCATAATTTTTTCAATGCTAATTACTTTATAGATTCAGTTCAGTTCAGTTCAGTTCAGTTCAGTTGCTCAGTTGTGTCTGACTCGACCGCAGCACATCAGGCCTTCCTGTCCATCACCAACTCCTGGAGTTCACCCAAACTCACGTGCATTGAGTCAGTGATTCCATCTAGCCATCTCATCCTCTGTCGCCCCCTTCTCCTTCTGCCCCCCATTCCCTCCCAGCATCAGGGTCTTTTCCAGTGAGTCAACTCTTCGCATGAGGTGGCCAAAGTCCTGGAGTTTCAGGCTCAGCATCAGTCCTTCCAATGAACACCCAGGACTGGTCTCCTTTAGGATGGACTGGTTGGATCTCTTTGCAGTCCAAGGGACTTGCAAGAGACCTCTCCAGCACCACAGTTCAAAAGCATCAATTCTTTGGCGCTCAGCTTTCCTCACAGTCCAACTCTCACATCCATACATGACCACTGGGAAAACCATGGCCGAACGATGTTAAAGCTGAAACTCCAGTACTTTGGCCACCTCATGGGAAGAGTGAACTCATTGGAAAAGACTCTGATGCCGGGAGAGATTGGGGGCAGGAGGCGAAGGGGATGACAGAGGATGAGATGGCTAGATGGCATCACTGACTCGATGGATGTGAGTCTGAGTGAACTCCGGGAGTTGGTGATGGACAGGGAGGCCTGGCATGCTGCTATTCATGGGGTGGCAAAGAGTCGGACACTACTGAGTGACTGAACTGAACTGAACTGAGCTGAACTGAACTGAATTGACTGATGGACCTTTATAGATTAGATAATACTTAAAACTAAGATCATGCCTTTCTAGTTTAATACAGATATTATATTTTAAAATTAAACTTCACGTAACCAAAGTGTGTCTTTTATATACATATATACTTCATAATATTTCATATTGTAAAACACATAAAGTAGTATGAATTAGCTTTCTATTATATGTTATGTTGATAGATTTAAATTCTAAACGNAGTTCCAGAAAAACATCTATTTTTGCTTTGTTGACTATGCCAAAGCCTTTGACTGTGTGGATCACAATAAACTGTGGAAAATTCTGAAAGAGATGGTAATATCAGACCACCTGACCTGCCTCTTGAGAAACCTGTATGCAGGTCAGGAAGCAACAGTTAGAACTGGACATGGAACAACTGACTGGTTTCAAATAGGAAAAAGAGTATGTCAAGGTTGTATATTGTCACCCTGCTTATTTAACTTCTATGCAAAATACATCATGAGAAATGCTGGGCTGGAGGAAGCACAAGCTGGAATCAAGATTGCTGGGAGAAATATCAATAACCTCAGATATGCAGATGACACCACCATTATGGCAGAAAGTGAAGAAGAACTAAAGAACCTCTTGATGAAAGTGAAAGAGAAGAGTGAAAGAGTTGGCTTAAAACTCAACATTCAGAAAACTAAGATCATGGCATCTGATCCCATCACTTCATGGGAAATAGATGGGGAAACAGTGTCAGGCTTTATTTTATTTGGCTCCAAAATCACTGCAGATGGTGACTGCATGCATGAAATTAAAAGACAATTGCTCTTTGGAAGAAAGGTTATGACCAACCTAGATAGCATATTGAAAAGCCGAGATTATATTGCCTACAAAGGTCCATCTAGTCAAGGCTATGGTTTTTCCAGTGGTCAGGTATGGTTGTGAGATTTGGACTGTGAAGAAAACTGAGTGCTGAAGAATTGATGCTTTTGATCTGTGGTGTTGGAGAAGACTCTTGAGAGTCCCTTGGACTGCAAGGAGATCTAACCAGTCCATTCCAGAGGAGATCAGCCCTGGGTGTTCTTTGGAGGGAGTGATGCTGAAGCTGAAACTTCAGTACTTTGGCCACCTCATGCGAAGAGTTGACTTATTGGAAAAGACTCTGATGCTGGGAGGGATTGGAGGCAGGAGGAGAAGGGGATGACAGAGGATGAGATGCCTGGATAGCATCACCGACTCAACGGATGTGAGCTTGAGTGAACTCCGAGATATGGTGATGAACAGGGAGGCCTGGCGTGCTGTGATTCATGGGGTCGCAAAGAGTCGGACACGACTGAGCGACTGAACTGAACTGAACTGAAGAGATATGACCGATGCTTTTTCAGTTGGCCATGAGAAGATACTGCTAAAATAAAGCCGTGAGCAAACCTGGAGGTGTGTTCACATCATGCACCATATCTGCCAGTACCTTGATGGTGGACTTCCCAGTTCCCACTGTTCTTCAGAACTGTGATGAGAAAGACATTTTATTTATGTCACACAGTCTATGGTATTCTATCCTAGCAGCCTATACTGACTAAGCCAAGGACTGAGCTCTAAAAATAATTTTGTATGTTGCCTATATTAAGCTTGTGATTATCTCATGTGTAAAGTAGATAACACTTACATAGACTAAAATCCAAATTGTTTTACTTTAAAAATTTGTAATATTTTCCAACTTCCTGGAGCCTTTTATTATTATTTTTTAATCTATACTTACAAGTATTTTCTCAAGAATATACTACTTTTGCATAAAAGTGGAAATGACATTATAAAGACTCTATAGGCGCTAAACAAAAGCTGTCCTATTCAATACTTCTATTTGGGTTTTGTTTACCTTCTGATATATAAGATAGAAGGGTAACCCAAGATCAAGAAAAAATACTAGATCAAATCACACATTTTCTTGGACAGAGAAAACATTTACTAAATTATTCTCAATTGAACTATGCTTCGTAATTTTCAATGTAATCATAAGCATTTAAGAAGCGTGTGAGAGAACGTAATTCAATTCATTGTTTTTGAAAAGTTTAAAGTATAATGCTGCTGCTACGAGTCACGTCCATCACTTTGTGACTCTATGGATTATAGCCCACCAGGCTCCTCTGTCCCTAGATTCTCCAGGCAAGAATGTTGGAATGGTTTCCCAGGTCCTCCTCCAGGGGATTTTTCCAACCCAGGGATCAAACCCACGTCTCTCAAGTCTCCTGCTTTGGAAGATGGGTTCTTTACCACTAGTGCCTCTGGGGAAGCTCAAAAGTATAATGCACTCAAGTAAATGTTGTTATGATTAGAGGAAAATCCAAGCATTGTATTTGCATTCTGCAATCGTTCCCTGCCTGTGTCTAGATTCAGTATGCCATTTACTCACTGTGCTCTTAGGCAAGATTCTTAACCTTTCTCTAATTACATCTTCTCATCTATTAAAAAAAAATGGTATCATATGTTTTATAGCAATATTCTAGTAATTAAATAAGATAATGTGTTTAAATTACTTAGGACTCTGTCACATGAAAGACAAGTATTCAGGGCAACAATTTCTACATCTATTATTACTAGAGTACTACTTACTGTGTGTAACCCAAACCCTATTGAATAATTTTCTGTTTTTCAAAATAGCCATGTAAAGTTGAAAGTGATTCTTGGAATATTTAAGATATTTATGCAGTATTAAATAGTCTTAGTTCCATTAAATTTTTTAATGAATGTGTTATCATTTTGAATATTTAATATTTTGCAGTGTTTTTTCAACATGTACATTATATATTTTTTTATTTGACCAAAAAATGATTCTGAAAAGATATCTGAATAAAAAAGACCAGTGTATATGGGAAAGAGTTTACATTTTTCATTGCTTAATACTTATCATTGTTTCATTTTGTTTTAAATGCACAGATGGCACTTCTGATTATGTTGAGGTATTTATGTTTCACCACAAGAAATTCTTTGCTTGAGGTCAAGAGAAAGCATATATTCTGGCCTATACCTTTATGAATTTCATAATTATCCTAATTTATAATGGACCACTTATTGATTCATAAATATATCATTTCCCATTATAAAGCCTTAGCAACTTTAAGTTTAGCATATTATAAAAATTTAATGGGCATATTACCATTTCATCTACCAAATAAGGATAGAAATATTGAGTATTATTATTGTATCTAAAGTCATTCCAAATACCTGCATAATTTTTTCAATGCTAATTACTTTATAGATTCAGTTCAGTTCAGTTCAGTTCAGTTCAGTTGCTCAGTTGTGTCTGACTCGACCGCAGCACATCAGGCCTTCCTGTCCATCACCAACTCCTGGAGTTCACCCAAACTCACGTGCATTGAGTCAGTGATTCCATCTAGCCATCTCATCCTCTGTCGCCCCCTTCTCCTTCTGCCCCCCATTCCCTCCCAGCATCAGGGTCTTTTCCAGTGAGTCAACTCTTCGCATGAGGTGGCCAAAGTCCTGGAGTTTCAGGCTCAGCATCAGTCCTTCCAATGAACACCCAGGACTGGTCTCCTTTAGGATGGACTGGTTGGATCTCTTTGCAGTCCAAGGGACTTGCAAGAGACCTCTCCAGCACCACAGTTCAAAAGCATCAATTCTTTGGCGCTCAGCTTTCCTCACAGTCCAACTCTCACATCCATACATGACCACTGGGAAAACCATGGCCGAACGATGTTAAAGCTGAAACTCCAGTACTTTGGCCACCTCATGGGAAGAGTGAACTCATTGGAAAAGACTCTGATGCCGGGAGAGATTGGGGGCAGGAGGCGAAGGGGATGACAGAGGATGAGATGGCTAGATGGCATCACTGACTCGATGGATGTGAGTCTGAGTGAACTCCGGGAGTTGGTGATGGACAGGGAGGCCTGGCATGCTGCTATTCATGGGGTGGCAAAGAGTCGGACACTACTGAGTGACTGAACTGAACTGAACTGAGCTGAACTGAACTGAATTGACTGATGGACCTTTATAGATTAGATAATACTTAAAACTAAGATCATGCCTTTCTAGTTTAATACAGATATTATATTTTAAAATTAAACTTCACGTAACCAAAGTGTGTCTTTTATATACATATATACTTCATAATATTTCATATTGTAAAACACATAAAGTAGTATGAATTAGCTTTCTATTATATGTTATGTTGATAGATTTAAATTCTAAACGTGACTTTAACCTGCCAACAAATTATAGAATTCCTTCAGTATCTGCAAGGGAATTGGTTCTGGGATAAGCCCATGGACACCAAAATCTGTATATGCTTAAGTTCGTTACATAAAATGGCATCAAATTTGCATACAGTCTACCCACATCCTTCTGCATACTTTAGATCATGTCTTGATTACTCACATAATGTGATATAAATGTTACATAAATAGTCACCAGTGTGCATCAAATTCAAGTTTTATTCTTTAGAACTGTCTTTTTAGCTGCATCTGCAGATTCGGAAACCACAGATATGGAAGACCAACTGTATTTCCTCCAATTTCCTTTGTATCTTCCTCCAACTTCCCCAAGTCCTCAATCCATTTTCTTTTTCATTTTTCCTGGAGGTTCTTTATTTATTACAATTACTTTAAAGTCTGTGTATGTTAATTATGCCATCTGGATTATCCGTTAGTCTGTTTCTACTGTTTTTTTGTTTTTTACTATACATTATTATTTCACTTTAAAAAAAATCTACTATCTTTTTGTTGTGCATTGCACATTACAGATGATATATACTGCAATTCTGGATTCTATTAACTCTCTGTAGAATGTTGAGTTGAATTAAATTACTTAAAACTAATCTTAACCTTGAAGAAGCTTGGTTTTAAATTTTCCTAGAGTGGATAGATTTCAACTTTGCTCATATTCCTAGGGTGAAAATTTAAGCCTTAGAATATGGTTCTTATCACTAAATTGTGGCCGTATCCAGAGTTTAATGGAATTACTAAGTCAAACTCCTTTTACTTCTCAAGAATTGAACTCTAAAATCTGGATTCCCAGTGTTAAGTAGCTGCTTAAATCATTTCACAACTTTAAAATCATTTATCCCCTTTATTTTTTTTCCTCTGAGTGGGACTCTAGCTTTATTCTTAATTCAAACTGAATGTAGTGTGCACATAAATTTGAAAGGTCTTACTCTTTGGTTCCTACTTTGAATATAAGCTCCTTTTTAGCTTTTGGCATCCTGAAATTCTGACTTATGATCTCCCACATCAATAAGACTATGTCTTTCCTATTAAACTTTCTTTCCTGTATGCCTTAGGCTAAGTAGTTCCCTTAGAGTGGAAACTGAATTAATATATTAACATCATCCAATGTGTTTCTTTCCTTCTTGGGTTGAAGTTTCCCTAGTTTCTGTTTCTGATTTGTTCAAGTACCTGAAATATTGGCTCCTTCATGTTTCTGCTCTCTTTACTACTGGAAATATACTTTAAATCTTCTGCATTTCCCATTTATTTATCTTTCAATATTAAATTCTGAGTAACTTCTTCAGATATATGCTTTGTCTCACTTTGATAGATCTAAACATTTATTTTTAAAGTTTCTTGCCTGTTACTAATCATTTTATGTACATGCTAAGTCACTTCAGTCATGTTCGACTCTTCATGATACTATGGGCTGTAGCCCTCCATTCTCCTCTGTCCATGAGATTCTACAGGCAATACTGGGGTGGGTTGCCATACCCTCCTCTAGGGAATCTTCCAGACCCAGAGATGTAATTCACATTTGCTGTGTCTCCTGCATTACAAGCAGATTCTTTACTTCTAGTGCCACTTGGGAAACCCACTAATTATGTTAATCTCATTTATTTTAAATTATTTTACACATAATTATTATATATCCTAAATCTAGTAATTCAGATACCTACAATATTTATTCATCTGATTTTGTTTCATATTTCTGGATCTCATTAATGATATATTGTAAATGTGTGTGTGCGCAGTTTTTTGTTTGTTTGTTTGTTTTGTTTTATTTTTATTTGCAACTGTATGTTCATGATTATTGAAATTATTTCTGTGAAAATATTTAAGACTATGGTTGGAAAAAAGTTTTGCATTTATTTTGTAGCTTGGGATTCTTAACACACCCAAATCATGTGAATTTATGATTATAAATTGATAGTGAATTTTTTTTCTGCTTAATCTAATGCCAAGTTTCAAGGCATACATATGGTGAATGTGTTTGGTCTCCACATGTTGTTAACTTTTTACTGGATCATAAATACATTTATTTACTTTTTATGTAAGCTATTTACTTGTTTTCATCTAGGTATCTGTTAAACAGAATACGTAGTTTATACAGTCAAGTATTACAAAGAAAAGTTTTTCATTATTTGTCGAATAGTTCCATGCTCCAAATACTTCCATATTCCATGTAGCTAAGTCAATAAAGAAACAACACAGAAATATTTTTAAATGTTAAACCTCCTTTTTCCAGTAATAGCAGCATCCTATAAAGTTACAAATTATACTAATTTTACCATAAATATTTTTAAAGCATACTTAAACAAAAAATGGAAGACCAGGTAAAGAGAGGTAAAATGATATATATTTTTTTCATAAATAGAGTATATGTTGTGTACTTGTTGATTGGGCTTCTCAACTGGCTCAGTGGTTAAGGATTCTTCTTCAATGCAGGAGACCTAGTTTCAATCCTTGGGTCAAAAGAATCCCTGGAGAAGAAAAAGGCAACTCACTGTAGTATTCTTCCTGGGAAATCCCGTAGGCAGAGGAGCCATTTTTAGTGACTAAACAAAACAATACAAAAAAACTAGTTGATTAGCATCAATGCATACAGGGTAATATGGAATAGGATTGGAAAATTTGGGATTAACTAAAAATAAGGCAATGGCACCCCACTCCAGCACTCTTGCTTGAAAAATCCCATGGATGGAGGAGCCTGATGGGCTGTAGTCCATGGGGTCGCTAAGAGTCAACACGACTGAGCGACTTCACTTTCACTTTTTACTTTCATGCATTGGAGAAGGAGATGGCAACCCACTCCAGTGTTCTTGCCTGGAGAATCCCAGGGACAGGGGAGCCTGGTGGGCTGCCATCTATGGGGTCGTACAGAGTCGGAAATGACTGAAGTGACTTAGCAGCAGCAGCAAAGTAATATTAATTTAAGGCCAAATCTCTAAAATGTTAAAGTTACGAATAAGATCAATTGTAAATAAAAACCCCAAAGTTCTGCTTCATCTAAATGTTGGAGAAACATTAGTTCTATATAGGAGTTACAGTGTGATTGGCCTAAAATGAAGATTAAAAAAAAAAATTATGTAACTTGAGACCAGAAAGCATAGCTATTTTGTGATATCAGCCTTGTAGAAATTTCTGTTCATCATATCCTCTGTCTTCTTCACTGAAATGTTGGAAAGAACCAGAAACTTCAGTTTTCAAACCAATGAAATAATAGAGATGCCAAAGAAGGATTTCTACTTCTAGATAGGATGGAGAAAGTATTGAAAGATGGTTAATATCTTGGTAATAATAAGAAAAATATGGAATATTTAAAATTGTATTTTTCTACAGAGTTAATAAAGAATGGTACATGCCAGGGAATTTCAATAACCTGAATTACAGACAAAAAGGAGTCCTTATAAGTGACAGACAGTGAACTCTGGCAGCTTTTACACTTTATGTGGGTTTTTAGCCTGGGCAAAGTTAGGCGGAGAAGCAGGCCTGCCATAAATAGAAAGACTTTGCAGGTATGAGCAAACATCTGCCAAGTCATGAGAACTCCAGGCAATGACTCTTCCCTAACTCAAATAGTGATATTCTAAAAATGATGATGGCACCAATAATTGAGTGTTGCTCATGGATAAATTTAACACAATTATAGCTGAAGGCCAAGAGTCAGTTCAGTTTCATTCTTACAGCAATCTGAATGACCATTACTGTCTCCAGTAGAGGAGAGGAAAGAAATTTTACTTGTTAGACCTAATGATTGTGACTTCTTGGCTACTGTCCTTTGACACAGTGTATGGAATATAATATAAAAATATTAAAAAAATTCAAGGAACCAAAGAAATTGAAACCATTAGAATCAAGACAAAATCAATAGAAGCAGGTACTCAGATCATTCAATAACATAATTAACATGTGTGTATGTGTGTATTCTGAAATAAGCCAAAAATATTTTAAATTTGAATCCAGACTAACAGGTATCCAGGAAGTTCAGTAGAGCCCAAGCATTAGAAATAGCTAGAAAACTATAAATTAAGCTCACTATAGTGAAAATATTGGAAAACAAATGAACCACAAACCCTCACAGAATCAAGAATAAAAATACATATTATATACAGGGGAAATAGACTCAGATGTGAATATCTTTTTAGATATCTTGTATTAGAAAATGTTGAAATGGTATCTTTAAAGATCTAAGAGGAAAATGACCAATTCAGAACTTCATTTTCTTCAAATTTTCTTTTTTAATATATAAATACAGACTAAATCATGACAGTTTTAGTTTAAATAAAACTTAGATCATTTGTTACTAGTACACTTTCATTACAAAAAATGTAACAGATTTTTTTCATACTGAAGAGAACAGGTACAGCTTGAAAAGTATACAGGAAGGAATCAAGATTTTCATAAAGGGTAAAAATGTGTCAAAACATGTTTTTTTCTATATTAAAAAAATTGTCTACTTAATGATTAAATAATGACATGTACCAGGTTGCTTGTAACTTATGTAAAAGTTAAATACATGACAAAAATAAGACTAAACAGTGGGAAAAGTTAAATAAATTAAAAAAATAATTGAAGCTGAAAATCTCATAGACAAAATGAAAAACTAAAAAATTGCTTGATTAACCAAGAATAATGCAGGAAAAGTGGAACAATAATAAAAAAAAAACAGATGGGGCAAACAATAAAAATTAAAAAGATGATTCACTTAATCCTAAATACATTAATATGGAAATGTAAATTGACTAAACAGTCCATAGAGATTTTATGGTTGGATTAAAAAGCAAGACCAATCTATGTGCTTATTATTAGAGAAAGGCCTTAAATATAAAATTGCAGGTAGAATAAAATGATAAAGATGGAAAATATCTTACAGAAGTACTATTCATAAGAATGCTTCTATGTGAACATCAGATAAAGTAGATTTCAAGACAAAGAAAGTTAGCAGGGTAAAAGAATGAAACTTCACAAAGATTAAGTATCAATTCATTCAGAAAATATTATTTTATTAATCTTTAATGTTTATTCACTGAATAGTTCAGTGCACTCAGTTGTGTTTGACTCTGCCACCCCATGGATGGCAACACACTAAGCTTCCCTGTCCATCACCAACTCCTGGAGATGGCTCAACTCATGTCCATGGAGTCAGTGATGCCATCCAACAATGTCTTCCTCTGCCATCCCTTTCTCCTCTTGCCTTTAATCTTTCCCAGTATCAGGGCCTTTTCCAATGAGTCAATTCTTTGCATCAGGTGATCAAAATATTGGATTTCAGCTTAAGCATCCATCCTTTAAATGAATATTCAGGACTAATTTCCTTTCAATTCAGTTCAGTTCAGTTCAGTCACTCAGTTGTGTCTGACTCTTCACAACCCCATGAACACACAGTATTCCAGGTCTCCCTGTCCATCGTCAACAATTGGAGTCCGTCCAAACCCATGTCCATTGAGTCCATGATGCCATCCAACCATCTCATCCTCTGTCTTCCCCTTCTCCTCCTGCCCTCAATCTTGCCCAGCATCAGCAATGAATCAGATCTTCACATCAGGTGGCCAAAGTATCAGAGTTTCAGCTTCAACATCAGTCCCTCCAATGAACACCCAGGACTGATCTTCTTTAGGATGGACTGGTTGGATCTCCTTGCAGTCCAAGGGACTCTCAAGAGTCTTCTCCAACACCACAGTTCAAAAGCATCAATTCTTCTGTGCCCAGCTTTCTTTATAGTCCAACTCTCANTTGATTTATTTAATCATATTGACCATCAAATCTTACACAGTGTTAGGTAACAGTGGTGATGATAGACTTGTCTCGGTTGTGATTTTAGCAAAGTCACTCTTCAAGATAGAAATATTTCATGATGTTGATGAAATATCTTTTTAAATTCTTTTTTAAAGGAATTTTGATCAGAAAAGGACAGAGTTTTATCAAATAGTCTTTCAGTATCCATAAAATGACCATTTGCATTTTCTTACTTGACCTATTAGTGTGGTAGTAGAAGTTCTAAATTAAAAAAAAAACACCTGTGTTCCTACAGTCACTCCTAGTAGGTCACAGAATAGATTGCAGAGCAATTAATTCTCAAGGGAAGGGCTTTTCCCCAACACAGCTGCTTTTCTTTGAATTATGTCCCCAGAGAGGCCGTACCACCACCACCTTCCCCCTAGTTACTGTTACTGGAGGCAGCAGGAGGGTCCTTGGGAGTGTTGGGTATAAATGGCAAATGAATGCTGGTTTGCTGAGAATTTGGCCCAATCCTAATATACTTTGGCCACCTGATGGGAAGAACTGACTCATTGGAAAAGACCTCGATGCTGGGAAAGATTGAAGGTAGAAGGGGACGATAGAGGACGATATGGTTGGATGGCATCACTGACTCAGTGGATATGAGTTTGAGTAAACTTTGGGAGTTGGTGATGGACAGGGAGGCCTGGTGTGCTGCAGTCCATGGGGTCGAAGAGAGTTGGATACGACTGAGCAACTGAACTGAACTGACTGAATATAACATCCTCACCCACTAGAGCT
This sequence comes from Neotragus pygmaeus, assembly GCA_006410875.1. Taxonomy (NCBI): domain Eukaryota; kingdom Metazoa; phylum Chordata; class Mammalia; order Artiodactyla; family Bovidae; genus Neotragus; species Neotragus pygmaeus. The sequence continues at coordinate 302,711 of SJYV01021050.1, read as the reverse complement.
GAGCTTTAGTTTAGACCTGAGGACTCAAGGACTGTACTAGAAGTAGATTAGAAGCTCCTTCCCCAAGATCCCACTCCACAGATCTCACCCTAATGAGGAGACAGTCAAGCCCAGGGAGGAAGTTAAAGAAAAGGCTAATGAGGGAAGCGTCTGCTTTGTGCAGGCTCCAAGACAATGCTTTACACGTATTATGTGACTGACTCCTGAAACTCTATGAGGTAGTTTTCCCCTTTTTACCGATTAGAAGACTAGAAACTTGCCCAAGGACATAATTACTAACAAGAGTTGTTAAACGGGTATAATTCCGAAGTTTGTGTAAACTGGATATGTAATTTCTGAAGACTGGCCCTCATGGATGGGTCACAAGGCAGAACTCACTTGCAGTCCCTGCCCTTGCCCATTAGGGATCTGTGGGGACCCACAGGGGGCTGTTTCTGGCTGGCCACAGCGGTCCTGGGGGCAGTGCCCATCCCACCCTGCTGGATCCAGGTTCACTACCTAGAAGTGCAGTCAGGGGACTCCAGCTGTCCAACCAGCATCATAGAAGCGCATGGTGTGTTGACACTGTTTCTGCCCAGTGCTCTGAAAATTCAAGGAAAACAAATCTCTGATTTTATTGAGTACCAAAAGTTGTTTTAAGAACTTTCCATGTATTAATAAATTTCACTGTTATAAGATCCTTATGAGGCAGGCACCATCATCCCCATTTCACAGATGAGAAAACCAGGCGTAAGAGGTGAAGTGACGTTCACAGATGGAGAGCAAAGCCAGGATTCAAGCCCAGGCTCTCAACCACTGCACCCTGTTAATGACATGAAGGTCGAATGAACCAGAGTAACTAGAACTCACTTAAGCTGGTGGTGAGGTTCTGCTCCTGGTCTGGATTCATGCACAAATAACAAAATCAGGGAAGTTGTTGCTCTGGCTTCCTCGACGAGGTTTCTGTCTGACTTCTCATTATCTAAGGGCACTGACTTTACCATTAACTAAATCTGCAAGAGGTTACAGTGTGCATCTTCTTTGGGCTCTACAAGTGGGTTTATTATTAGTGAGTTTCACAGGAAAGATTGGAAGGTAAGTGATGTTTCCTAATGCTTTTGATTCAATGAGTTTGCTCTAGACTTCTGTGCCAAGCTGACTCTTCTTCCAAATTTTTTCTTTTAAATATCAAGAGAAACATCAGTGTCATGTATCAAAAGAAAGTTCAGAATTTGGCATTCTGAATCAGAGCCAGACTTCCTACTGTTTCTGCAGCAAATAAATCCTTTATCCTCTGAGTGGCTTCCTTCCATGATGGCAGCTTTCCTGAGCCTTCAGCCTGGGTGTACAGCCACAAAGTCACAGGGTGAAGAGAAGTAGCATCCAACCCAGACAGAAGCCCTCAGTCTAAACTTACGGATTTTTGGAAGTGCTTATTAGCCTTGGTTTCTTCCTGCATATGAACATTATCTGTTTTCAGAAACCTGGAAACCTCAAAGGCACTGAAACATTTAAAAAGAAAAAAATTTTATTCAAAGTAAGCAAATGGTAAGAGTGAATCAGCAAGGGAAACCATTTCAGAGATATTTTATCAAGAAATCCACCAGTGAAAGCTCAAAGAACCAGGAATGATTTATATATGGCATATTTTTACTTTTATGAAAATAGCAAGTAAACAAGCTGCTGCTGCTGCTACTNATGGCTATAATCACCATCTGCTGTGATTTTGGAGCCCAAGAAAATAAAGTCTCTCACTGTTTCCTTTGCTTCCCCATCTATTTGCCATGAAGTGATGGGACTTGATGCCATGATCTTCATTTTTTGAATGTTGAGTTTTTAAGCCAACTTTTTCACTCTTCTCTCTGATTTTCATCAATATTTCTTCCATCTCTTATTCACTGATATCATAGATTAAATGTGTGTAAAGGAAATGTTTCCAGAAGCAATGACACCAAAGTAGAAGTAAAATTGTTACCTAACTCGGGCCCAGCTGCTTGCCACTGGAAAATCAATACACGAGAAAAAGAAATGTTGGTAGAAAGGAAAGTTGTTTTTAATGAGTACTGACAATCTGGGGATGGTAGACTCAGTGTTCTCCAGAAACCACCTCCAAAGATTCTGCTCAGCCAGGAAATTTTTTAAAGTGAAAAAGGGAGAGAAAACTCAGTTAATCATTGAGACAGGGGTTCAGAGTTATCAGTATCCCTCGCTGGGTGCAGACCTGTTTTAAGCTTTTGCAATTCTTGTGATTTGTTATTTACATACTATCTTGTTCATACAGTTTGTTTATGAGATTACTAAAGCGGAAACTATGGAAGAGATCTGGTCATGTGTTAATTACGTATTCTTCATTTATTCTTCTTTGATCTATGGGAAGAAACAGCACATTAGGCATGGTATTGTGTGGTCAAAATATTTGAAAGCTGTGGTATGGCTGGATATGAGTGGAGTAAAAGGTGCCTGGTTTAAGGTTAGTAAGAAGACAAAGGGGCCTCCTGAAAAAAGCTGCTTGCAAAATTAAGCTTTAAACACTTCTGTTTCAGAAACTAAATAAGGAGACATATATGAATAAAGCTGTAAAAATTCTGATATTATTAACTGCTTGACCTAATTGGCCATCTAAATATAGCTATGTGACACCACACTCAGGTTATGCAAATAAACTCTGCTTTCTTAACATAAATGGAAAACTAAATGAGATAGACAGTATGAAAGACCCTAAAACAAATCTATTTAGACATTTTAAAGGATTTAAACCATACAAATATATTCTTTGACCATAACTGAATTAAATTCAAAGCAATACAAAAGCTACCTAAAGCTTTTAAATTATATGGAAATTAAGTTCATTCTAAATAATCCGTAGCTCCAATAAGAAATAATAAGGCAAATTAGAAAACAATTCAAATTAACTGATAAATATAGCATTAGAAATTATATCTATCTACAAATGTATTTAGCTATGTGTTTGTCCATACATCTATCTATATCAATGTTTAGAAAAAAAAAGATATATTTTAGCTTTAAATCTTACAAGTTAAAATACTACTACTAGAATATAAGGATTTAATATTTCAAATTAAGGTGCTAGAAATAAAAGATGAAATTAAGCTTAAAATGAGTAGAAAGGAGGAAATAATAAACTATGAATGGAAATCAATAAATTGTGCAAATTATATACAAAAATTAAAAAAAAAATCTGTTTTAAAGACTAATGAAATTGATCCTGGACCAAAGCTAATTAAGATGAAAGAAGCATCATAGTGAGAAAACTAGAAGCGTCCAAAATGAATCCTTTTCCTAGGGCAATTACCTGGCTGTTGCAGGCCTTAGATCACTGAGGTGAGAATCTACACTTTAAATTCATGAATTGATTAATTTCTGGGGCTGATATATTCAACTACTAATTGGCACTTGCCATAGGCACTTGAATCATGTGCTGCTGCAGCTGCTGACCTTCAACACCCCCTGAAAGGGGTTCAGGGTGGAGACCACAAGTGAGTCACTTTGTACTGGGGAAGGGGGAGGTGGCGAATTCAGATAGATAGTTCCAGGAGCCAATTTTATGAACCTGCTTCTTGTGGCCCCAGCTTCCCTGGTGGCTCAGAAATTAAAGCGTCTGCCAGCAATGCGGGAGACCCGGTTCGATCCCTGTGTCGGGAAGATCCCCTGGAGAAGGAAATGGCAACCCACTCCAGTATTCTTGCCTGGAGAATCCCATGGAGAGAGGAGCCTGGTAGGCTACAGTCCATGGGGTGGCAAAGAGTCCAACACGACTGAGCGACTTCACTTTCACTTTTCTTATATATCCATATATCTGTGCTGTATGTTCAGTTGTTTAGTCGTGCCGGACTCTTTGCGGCCCCATGGGCTGTAACTCTCAGGCTCCTCTATTATGGGATTTCCTAGGCGAGAATGGGTTGGAGTGGATTTCCAATTCTAGTATAGATTTCTGAATCCAGTATTGCTTTCCCATACTGGTGTGGGTTGCCATGTCCTCCTCCAGGGGATCTCCACAACCCAGGGATCGAACTCAGGTCTCCCGCAGTGCAGGCAGATTCTTTACTGTCTGAATCACGAGGGAAGCCCAATAGTATTGGTATGAGTAGCCTATCCTTTGTCCAAGCGATCTTCCAGACCCATGATCTCCTGGATTGAAGATGGATTCTTTACCAGCTGAGCAACCAGGGAAGCCCTCCTGAAAGACATTTTCAGAAGCCAATTTTATGAACCCAATTCTTGTATCTCCTCATATCTAGAAAAGTACCAAAATCCTTCATGCTGATGGCTGTTCCTCATGACTAACAAACATCAGGAGACCAGCAGAAACCTTCTGAAAAAATATGTGCTTGAGTGCAAGTATTCCCCGTTCTCAAATAATCACATAACTACTGACCTCCTCCTCTGCCTCCTTGGAGCAGTTTTTCAGAGCTGTCTGGGGATGGAGTCCTCATTTTGCCCCATATAAAATTTAACTTGCATTTCTCACGCTGTGCATTTTATTTTAAATCAGCAGTATTTTAATTATCATGGACTTCCCAAGTGACCCAGTGGTAAAGAATTTGCCTGCCAATGAATGAGACCCAGGAGACTGGGTTCAGTCCCTAGGTTGGGAATATCACCTGGAGAAGGAAATAGCAACCCACTTCAGTATTCTTGCTGGGAAATCCCATGGACAAAGCCTGATGGGTTACATTCCATGGGGTCTCAAAGGAGTCAGACACAACTTAGTGACTAAACAACAGCAAAATTTTAATTATTAAGACTGTGTTTATGATTTAAATTGACATAGAACTTTTAGTTACAAAAAAAAAATTATACTAAAGTAATCATGGAAATTTCTCCAGTTCTCTTCTAGTGTCAGGGTAAATATTCCACAAGCAGGTTGAATGAGACAGTGAGAAACTCAAAGTTTCTTACATTTTGTATCCTGTTGACTGCAAAAAAGAAAAAAAAAAAAAAGCTCAAACTAAAAGTTAAGAGTTAAACTTTATTCAGGAGGCTCAGAGAGAACTTAGCCTGAAAGACTTCTCAGCTCTGAAGGCCTGCTCAGAATAAGTAAAGGAGGAGACAGGATATACAGTAGCTTTCTAGAACAAGCAAACAATATCAACAAAACAGGAAGTAGAATATCAAAATATTACTGCTAATTAAAGAAAAAACAGACATCTGAATTTAATGAATTTAGCACTTTTCATGTTTGGGAAGGTAAAAGGATCTGAGCCCATTTGAAACCATTCCTTTGATATGCACCTTAAATATCTAGGGCCAGTATTCTGTTTTTGTGTGTGTGTGTTTTTTTTAATTCTTTTAAAAAATTTATTTATTTTAATTGGAGGCTAATTACTTTACAATATTGTAGCATTTTTTTGCCATACATTGACACGAATCTGCCATGGGTATACCTGTGTTCCCCATCCTGAACCCCTCTCCCACCTTCCTCCCCATCTCATCCCTCTGGGTCATCCCAGTGCACCAGCCCTGAACACCCTGTCTCAGGCATCAAACCGGGACTGGCGATTCGTTTCACATATGATAATATACATATTCCAATGCTATTCTCTCAGATCATCCCATCCTCGCCTTCTCCCACAGAGTCCAAAAGACTGTTCTATACATCTGTGTCTCTTTTGCTGTCTCACATATAGTGTCATCATTACCATCTTTCTAAATTCCATATATATGCGTTAGTATACTATATTGGTGTTTTTCTTTCTGGCTTACTTCACTCTATATAATAGGCTCCAGTTTCATCCACCTCATTAGAACTGATTCAAATGTATTCTTTTTTAATGGTGGAGTAATACTCCATTGTGTATATGTACCACACCTTTCTCATCCATTCATCTGCTGATGGACATCTAGGTTGCTTACATGTCCTGGCTATTATAAACAGTGCTTGGATGAACATTGGGGTACACATATCTCTTTCAATTCTGGTTTCCTTGGTGTGTATGCCCAGTAGTGGGATTGCTGGGTCATATGGCAGTTCTGTTTCCAGTATTCTGTTTTTCTCCATTCTGAATCCCCTCAGGATGCACAGTTAGGGGGTAGCTGCAGTGGCTGATAACTTTCTTGACTGCTGCATCTTTTGCTCACTCATGTGGCAGGTGACATTTTCCATCTGCAGTCACACAATAGTCATTAGGATTTAGTTTCAAGTAACAGTATTTTTCAGAGTGATACTCATATACACTAGGAATTTAGAATTTTCCACATAGAAAAATTTGAAGTTAAAAATAGAACTTTAACATAATAAAGTCTCAGGTTGACGACTAATGTTTGTGATTGACGAGAAAATAAATTTAGTATTTTATTTTTAACTAATAATTATTTTCAATGCAGTATTCAGTAAATTTTAATTTTAATCCAAACCTTCAGTTCAATTTTTTTGATCAGTTAAACTGTTTCTCCTAGATAAGAGGTCCAGAACATTTTGTACAGATTTCTTATAGTTTCATAGGCTGCTGAGCTGAAATTGTTTAGCTGTAAATACCTTTATTAATCTGGACTATTTTTCTTTCCATAGCTGCTTCCAGTCACTAGAAGTTGAGATTTCTTCTGACTTTTTTACTCTTTAGTAGTTCTTTCAGATTTTTTCTTCCCTAGAGCTGACATTTTTGCTTGAGTTTAAGCTTTCTCACACATTCAGACATTTCTAGAGAAGGAAATGTAGAACTTCTAGTGAAAGTATGATGATAGGTTCAGAAATTGGTTGCTGCTCAAAGACTAGAACAAGAGGAAGGATTCTGAATCAGAACTCAGTCATTCAGAGATTCTTTCTCTGATCCCCTGCAGGTTTGTGTCTTAAAGTCCTGTAATTAACAACTGAATTAAAGCACAAACATCTCCTTGGGACTTTGAGAGCAGAAAGCAGCCATGGTACTGGTGCCAGCCACTTTTGCAGTAACAGCATTGCCAGCAACTTTGGCTGCATCATTAAACATGGCAGGCATTAGCACCCTCCACATTAAGCATTGTTGGTCAAGGAGTTTGGCAGGTGTTCCCAGGATGCCCAGGAGGAAAGATTAACAGTGTGTTAAGAGCATAAGCTTGGGAGTAGAGGTGGCTGGCGTGCCAACAGGATTTCAATAAGACTCCGCCAACGAGCACAGGTTAACTGATGAATCGCCTCCCAAGAAATCTTAGAATTCTCTACCCTTAAGTTGCAATTTAGCAGGAAGTCTTGAGCCAAGGAAATGTTTCCTGTTAACATTTGTGAACTTTATTTTTACTCTGTTAGTGCTTGTGTTTCACTACTTTGATGTGGTAACTCAGAAACCAGAATATTCCAGTTCTCTATCCAATGAATCTAGCCACCAAAACGTCTTTCTACTCTCAATGACAAAATTGCCCAGTCATCTTTGAAGAACTCTTGCCCACCAATAGTTGAGATGCTTGCTAAGTAATGGATTATGATTAATAAAAATATTTTCTAAGAAAAGAATGTTGGCCTAAAGTTTCATTCTTATTAAGTAACATAATTCACACTTACTTTGGGTTTAGAATTGTTAACATAACTTTAAAACCTCATATGCTAGTTTTAAAAAAAGTTTATTTTTCAACCAAAGTAAAGCTTTAAAAAAGATAATACAAAATATTTTAAAAGAAAACCTCAGGAGGTTTTCAACAGTTTCATGGTAGCTAGAAAATTTACTCATATTACAAATCAGAGTCTGAATGATCTTACAATGAGTACTTGTGTCTAATTCATGAGGAAAAGCAGGATGTGGATGCAGGAGTCTGTGTGCGTGTGTTGGCTGCTCAGTCATATCTGACTCTTTGCGACCCCATGGACTTGCCAGGCTCCTCCATCCATGGTATTTTCCAGGTAAGAATACTGGAGTGGATTGACATTTCCTTCTCCAGGGGATCTTCCTTACCCAAGGATCAAGCCCAGGTCTCCCACATTGCAGGTAGACTCTTTACCATCTGAGCCACCAGGGGAGCAGTAATTATGAGCTGAGTTTTCCATTTAGAACAGTATTCATATATTTGGATATGATCATTAAATAGTTTAAGAAAATATAACACAAATTTTAATGATTTCAGTGATTTTCAGGCTGGCCATTTGACTGTGGAAACAGAGTGTATGCAAATATATTGGAAATATTTTCACTAAAAGGTGGATTGTGCAACTACCTTATGACATATACACCTGAAAGACAATTTTAACATCTGTTTCCACCACCATCCCCCAAGATTTAAAGGATGAAAATAGAATGGGTTAAGAATTTTAGAGTTGATTCTTATGTTTCAAAGTCATCTAATACAAATTATGAAGGAATTCAGCAGTACATTCATTTTAAACATTAAGCCCCTCCAAGAATACATACAAGAATAAGGTACAGGATTCACATATTTCCTGAGGAAACAAATGGACAATTCTTCAGCTGTTACAGAAGTAAAGGACAATGTGTTTACATAAAGCTGAAAGATCCTTACATTATTTTACATTATCTTTCAGTCATATTGAAGTTCTGAAATAAGTACCTACTTTAAAGAAATTCAGATAAATGAAATGTGTATGGCTGAGACAATTTGTTCTGTGTGAATTTTGAATACATTCCAAAGGACTATTTTTCACCTTCCTTTTTCAGATCTTACCCCTACTGTGTTTGGAGTGTTCCTTTAATCTTATGCTTCTTTTCTATGGCATTCCAAGGCAGATAATCCTGTTTTCCCCCAATGTCTTCAGTAGGACCTCTGTCCTTTGTAAATGATTCTTACTTGATTCCTGAGATTTGTCAGCCTCTTCATGATTGCTATGGTTATTCAGTAGAGCACAGGTATTTCTGTTTCTTCTTAGGTTAACTCCAGTGTAGTGGTCCAGATTCTTCATACTCCTCTCATTTTAGCATAGTTTCCTGAACAAAAGCTTTTATTATGTCTTATCCAGAGAAACACCTTGTCTTGGGGGAATGAAGGATTATAGTCAACAGTCATTATTTATCCAGGCAGTGATTCACATTGTTGTTGCTGAAGTTTGAGAAAAATCTTGAAGTCTGCCTGGCAGATATGATCTTAGCTTGAGGCAGTATTTTGACTTTAAACATTCTGTCCACTCCTGTGGAAAACTGGGCTATTCCTCTCAAGTAAAGCTTGTTTCAACAGATGGAATATAAATGCATATGATTTACTAGTTTAGTTTTGATGATGCTATTAAGACGTTCAGTTCTGTTCACAGTTCAAGAATTTACAAGTATGTTGCATGTTGCATATTTTTTCATAATAATAAATTGTAGATGTGTTTATTAATTATTCCTGTAAATTTTACATATTTCAGAGCCAAATCATTTTCTTGCTAGTCTTTATATCCCGGTTAATTAATAACTATGGTTTTGTACATGAAAGATGTTTAAATGAAAGCCAGAGGATCTGAGTGCTAATCCTTGTTCTGCCATGACTAGCTATCTGTCTTGGGATAAGTCACTTTACCTCTTTAGAATTTGTTTTCCTCTTGTATAAATTGAATATCAGATTTGGATGTAATCTATTATGTCTTCTCATCTAAAAAATATTTTTTTCCATGACAAAATAGGTAATCAGAGTCAAGGATTTGCTAATCAAAGTTGTCTTTTCTCTCAGTGTTACATATAACCCCACACACATACCCTGTGTGTGTATGTGAATAGTATGAACATTGAGCTAAGGCATCACACAAATAATTATGAATACATATGAAATAGCTCATACATATATGAATACACAGTTATAAACTTAGAATTTTATAAATGGTCTTATATTGACCTAGCCTGCTCTGTTTTGGACCTCTGATTTGAATAATCTTTTTCTTATTCAGATATTCCAACCACACTGAATTCCTGGCTGTTATTCCTTCACACTGAGCCCATATTAACCTGAAGAATTTTGAATTTCCCGCTTCCTTAAATGTTCTTTTTCTAGATATCTATATTTTTGTTCCTTTTTTTTCTTTAGGTCCCTGCTCTAATTTCACCTTATCCAAAAAGGCATCCTAATTAATCCTGTATAAAAATACATCCATCACATATATACATATACATGTTATGAATACACAGACAGAAGACAGTATGTAGTGACTTGAAAAACATGATTTGGGTATCTTGAGGTAATGCACACAGAATGAACGGCTGGATTTCTCTTCTGTGTTTTAACTGCAGAACCATTGCGCCAACTATGCATATTGTTTTTCGGTAGAAGGAGTATTTGTGTGAAACATCATTACTGTGTTGAGTTCAACTCTACAAATTCATTATATTTTAATTTCTCCGTCTGCTAAACCATGAAGTGATAGAAAATATATAAGTGGCAACTGAAGCAAGGGAGGGCTAGAACAAACCACCAGGGAGAGCTCAGAATGACATAAGTCTCCAGGAGGTTTTAGAGGCCAGGAATACGCAGATTTTAGTAGAAAAACTCTGAGAGGCAAGAACTCCCCATGAACTCCCTAGGGTGAATGGGGGTCAGCATCCCTGGTGCCTGGACTCTTATCTTTAGAGAAGCCATTTCAGTTCCAATTTAAAATACTAATAGAAAACCAGTGCAAAGGGTTACAAATATTAACATCAAAGGAAAGGAAAAAAGATTATTGAGAGAAGAAAGTTGATCTCTTTAACAAGAGCACTTTTCAATAAACTTTATTGGAAAAGTTGAAGACAGTGTGTCTACATGGAAATGAATCACATCTCAGCTGTGGCATCTCACACATCGTGTTGATGTATCCAGGTTGCAGGCTATCTGAAAGCACATCAGTTGGAATCATGATATAATAACAATCTCTTCCAGAAGTTACAGTAAGATTGCCTGTTTTTCAAGCAGAAACTTGTAAGATTTAAAAAGTCTCCTCCTTTTTCATATTTCCTTTTGAATATTAAAAGACTGTCAATATAAAGAATGCAATTCCTCAGAAGTACATATGCATTCAAGATGAACATATATAAATAAATAAATATTCTTAAAGTGTAAGATTTTAGGAAATATCTGAGACATATGGTGAAAAAAAAAGATCCAAGTCACAAATCACATTTACCCTAATATTTATGTTTAATCAAAAGATGGAAAAGAATTGTGAGTTTAATCAAGATATGTATGTATTTTTACATATGCATATGTTTATGTATATTTATGTGAATGTGTACTTAGTCTAAATTAGGCTACTAATTAAATATTCAGATAAAAAAGGTGTATTCTAATTAATATCTTTGACATTAATAAGCAAGAAATTTGAGAGTGAAGGAGGTCTTTTATATTTATCCTTCCTAATATGCCTTCTAATTTGGTAAACCTTTTACAAACGTGTACATGAATGTTCCTTTACACATTCATATCCAGAGCTGACCACTTCTTTTCCACCTTTCCCTATAGTAACATACTCTATGTCATGATCATGGGTCATTGTCTTAGAATAGCTTCCTATATAATGTGTGTGTGTTATTAATATTAACCCACAGAGGAGGCATTCCTCACAGAGAGATCCTTTTAAATTGTCAGTTAGGTCAAGATTACCCTCCTCAGGGACTCCCTCATAGCTCAGTCGGTAAAGAATCTGGCTGCATTGTGGGAGGCCTCAGTTCTATCCCTGAGTTAGGAAGAGTCCGTGGAGAAGGGAAAGGCTACCTACTCCAGTATTCTGGCCTGGAGAATTCCATGGACTGTATAGTCCATGGGGTCGCAAAGAGCTGGGCATGACTGAGCAGCTTTCACTTTTACTTTACCCTCCTCAGAATCTTAAAATCTCTAGTAGCTTCTCATTTCACTCATAATAATACTCATGAGTTTAGTATTTTATGAATGGTCCTAAACTCATCCCCCTCCCTGTTTGTTTTAGAACTTATATCTCAACACTTTCCTCCTCATTAAGATAATCCAGCCACACTGGCCTCCAGTTATTAATCCTTAACACTGGGCCTGCTTCCACACCAAGAACTGAACTTAAATTTCTCATTTCCTGAAATGTTTTTTCCCCAGATATTCATTTTCTTACTTTTTATTTTTTTATTTAAATTTTATTTTTACTTTATTTTACTTTACAATACTGTATTGGTTTTGCCATACATTGACATGAATCTGCCACGGGTGTATACGAGCTCTCAATCCTGCATTCCCCTCCCACCCCCCACCCCACATCATCTCTCTGGATCATCCCCGTGCACCAGCCCCAAGCATCCTGTATCGAACATAGGCTGGCGCTTCATTTCTTACATGATAATATACACTTTTCAATGCCATTCTCCCAAATCATCCCACCCTCTCTCTCTCCTTCAGAGTCCAAAAGTCCATTCTATACATCTGTGGCTCTCTTGCTGTCTCGCATACAGGGTCATCATTACCATCTTTCTAAATTCCATATATATGCGTCAGTATACTGCATTGGTGTTTTTTTTTCTGGCTTACTTCACTCTGTATAATCGGCTCCAGTTTCATCCATCTCATTAGAACTGATTCAAATGTATTTTTTTAAATGGCTGAGTAATACTCCATTGTGTATATGTACCACTGCTTTCTTATCCATTCATCTGCTGATGGACACCCAGATATTCATTTTCTTTCCCCCCTCTTTTCTTCTAGATCTCTGGTCTAATCTCACCTTTTCTGATAAGCAACTCTTTTTCATTCACATAAAAAGACATCCACCTCCCTCCGACCTTATCTGCATATCCTGTTGCTTTTTCTTGTAATACAAATTTCTATGTTTCTTATTGCCACATATTTTAATGTATTTGTTTAATAACAAGGACAAATGACCTATCAATTTATGTTTATGGTAACAGATTGAATATTCAGCAGCATCAGTTCTGGGGTAAGCTTTGATTAAAAGTACCCCAAGCTGTTGAAAGTGAAAATGAAAGTGAAGTCGCTCAGTCGTGTCCGACTCTTTGTGACCCATGGACTGTAGCCTACCAGCCTTCTCCATCTATGGGATTCTCCAGGCAAGAATACTGGAGTGGGTTACCATTTCCTTCTCCAAGCTGTTGAACCAAAGCATATATTTTATCCCTTCTGCAATTGATTCACTTTTTTAATGGCTTAACACACAAGTAGTGGTAAGGATGAGATGTAATGATCCTTTCTTTAAAGAAAAGATTCTCTAGTCCCTCTGGTTGGTTAAGTGCTTTTTGTGCAGTGAATAATCTTCCATGGGCATTAACATGAGATATAAAAATACACATGAATTTTCTATGTCATTCATATTTCTCTTGTCTGATCTCCTTTTATCAGATTTCCCAAGACCTCAACCATTTAAGATATTCTACTGACAAGACAGTTATGTATACAGTGGGATAATCTTTCCTCTATATTATATGTATATATTATATATACAACAAATTATATATATGTATATAGGCAGACGCTTTAACCTCTGAGTGTATACTCAGTGTACAACTCATAACTCAGAATATTCCTGCTGCTGCTGCTGCTAAGCCACTTCAGTCGTGTCCAACTCTGTGCGACCCCATAGATGGCAGCCCACCAGCCTCCCCCATCCCTAGGATTCTCCAGGAAAGATGACTAAGATTGTAAAGCAGCAGCAATCCATTTTCAGACACAAAAGTGAGTGGCTATGTCCCAGTCTAACCCAGATCATTAAGATAATGGTCTTTTTTAAACACTGCCATGCAGAAATTCTGGATTTCACAGCATTTCCTAAGTTGATACTTGATTGAACTGAACTTGTCATTTCTCCTTATTCTTGACTTCTAAAAGAAATTAACAAAGCAGTTAATAGTTAACAAAGCAATGAATGAAGTTACCAAAGGAGTTACAGAAAGAAAGTAAATAAAACATTTTCAAGTGCATAATCCACCTGTACTTTATCCCAAATTCATTATAGAGAGTGTCTTAATGAATGTGAAGGGGTTATCATAATATTGCTCCCCACCATCTGGGAAGTCTTCCTTTACTGTTTAATCAATGAGTAAAACAGTTCTAGAATCCTAAGCATCTGTTGTAGGGTTACTGCTATTAATAATATCATAGCTTGTGTTCCTCTGAATGAACATCTTAAAACAGGGAGTTGGGTGAAATTAGTTCATTATGTTAGCCCAAGAGAATAAGAGTTGGAGAGAATATAGAGTGAGATGGAGAAGGAAAACAATTCCATATAAAAACAAATTATTCAGGTCATTGCCATGAAAGCCTTGTTTTGCTGGGACCTTCTGAGAAGCACACAGAATCCCTCCCAATGCTATTTGCCTCTCCCATCAGCTCTTGTTTTCTATAGGTTGAGAATTGCCCCTGAATGACTCCTTCCCCATGTTTTGGAGGCCCTCCTGCTGCTATAAGGGTCCACTGTGTAGGAGGAGTCTCAGGGCTGAAAATGAAGTGTTGTCAGCACATGAAGGAAGGCCTTGCCAGCATAAAGTGAATCTTGGACTCAGAGGTCTCCACTGGTACCATTTACCCCGATGTAAGGAATCAGAGATAAGGTCAATACGATGTGGCTGAACAACAGTTATCCTGGGCCCCATAAATCAACTATTTAACAATTTGGGCACATTTTGTCTGTGTTAGCTGCTCAGTTGTGTCCAATTCTTGGCAACCCCATGGACTGTAGTCCACTAAGCTCCTCTGTCCATGGGATTTTCCAGTCAAGGATACTGGAGTGGGTTACCATTTTCTTCAGGGGATCTTCCCAACCCAGGGATTGAACCCCGATCTCTTACACTGTGAGCAGATTCTTTACTGCCTGAGTCACCAGGGAAGACAGTCACCTTTTGTATGACATTAAATTCAGACATGTAAATGTAATTTTCAAAATTCACTTTCATTCCTGCTTTAATAAAAAATATGTAGACAACACATCCTCTCTCCAGGCATTCTGCAAGTCAGTATTTCCAAATGATGACAATAAAATTTAACAGATTGTGGAAAAAAAACAAGGTAGAAGATTTTAGGTCATAGTCTTCACATTAAAGAAAAGGAAGACTTTCCAGATGTTAGCAGAGGTGTGGATAGCAACAGTCTCAGAACAGTCTCAGTTCCACAGTAGACTTTTCCAAAACTGAATCAATCTACTAGCTGTTGCTCTCCACCTCTCCTTCCATGGCCATGCTTCTGTTTTGCAGAGGAAAGGCATTCTTCTCACTGGCATTTTATTATTGTGTGTTGTGTCAGATATGTGTCAGGTGAATAACCGAAAGCACAGTCAGGAATGCATTGTTCCTAAATCCAAGATCCTCCGAAGTAAAGTCAGAGAGATTTGCCAAGATATTCTGAGCAGGTTAGCATTTTTTTCTCTTTTGAAACTAGAATTTAGAAAAGGGAAGTTTTCATAGGACAATTATTAACCTATTTATTAGATTCAAAAAAATGGATTATTCTGAGATAAATTATTTCTGATTTGGTTGAATGGTTTTATCATGTAAATGAACTTTGTCAACTCCTTTTTATAGCACATACTTTCCAGAAATAAAATGAACTATATATCCAGGTTCAAAGTTTAATAAATATATATTTAATGACATGTTACCACATATATTGAGATACAATATACAAAACTAAACTCTTCAAACTTAGGTTAAATTTCTATATTCTGATGTTTAACTGTGTGAAGAATAAATTATTTATAAAATGAGAGATTAAAGATAAAACATTTTGAGTGTAACTAAGGTTAGAAGATTACTGATTATTACATTTACATTTATTAGAATATCATTAATAAATACTTTAATATTATAATACTGGAGGAAATACTTCCTAAGTCAATCAACATAAGCAGGTTAAAATGAAATATACTAGAATATCAGAGACTTAAACAGGAAGTGAGTTGAAGTTGAAGCCTGGCTTGATTCCTGTGATAACTCAGGAAAACAGGCCATGGATCAAAGAAAACAACTTATTGATTGAGGATGTGCCCCCTCCTCAACAAAGGAGCAGATGGTTGAAGCTAAGCATTTTTTCTCATCAGCGGCTTTGTTGATAACTTCATACCACGGCACACAATTTTAATTGAATGCTTAGATGGCAATCAGTGCCTGGCTTGGATTTTTTTGTTTTCTTGAATCTTGTCCATGGAAACAGTAGCAACAAAAAGAATTACTTCTTTTAGCTTTGTTCACTTTTTTAACCTATCTTATGACAGTTGCACCGTTAAGCTTTAGCTGACTTTATATCCATAAGTTTGAAAATAAATTTGTGGGAAGCAGTACAGTATATATAGTCATTATAACTTCATTAAAATTTACTATATAGATCTTTCTCTTTTTCTCTTTGGCTAGAATATAATAATCACATATAAGTCATTAAAAATTATTGATTCAAGTTTTGAATAAAGTGAAATTAATCTATTCTTCTGTTGTGGTTATGAAAGAACCCTGCCATATAGCAACCCTAAAGACATTCAGGCAGTGAAGTCTATTGAAGATAGACGTGGACCTTAAACAAAATAAACCAAAGAAAATTGAGTCTGTCAAAAAAAATGCTTCTTTTTTTCATCATTTTAGTAAAGGTTTTGGTCATGTAATCTAGTGTGTACTTATGGGCATCTCTGAATACATACTGCTGGTAAATTTCTATATGCAAATAAGAATTACAATTAAGTTAAAGTATGGTTTATTGGCATATATGTGCATGGAAGTGAAACATTCATTTCACAAAACATAATATATAGTCCTTTGTGACAGTAAAATTTTAGAGGAGCTAGTACATTTTTATATTACTCAATGATATAGAAATGAGTTCCTGTGACATAGCTCTTACCATGTGCTAAGTTCTGTACTACACTCTGTGCACATCATTGTATTTATCCTACACTTACTTAATGAGCCACCCCTGGCCTCGGGCTCAGGGTGGCTCCTCCCGGCCGCCCCTGACCTCGGACGTGGTGTAGTTCCTCTCAGCCACACTTAGTGTGCTGGCTCTTGAGAAACCTATATGCAGGTCAGGAAGCAACAGTTAGAACTAACATGGAACAACAGGCTGGTTCCAAACAGGAAAAGGAGTACGTCAAGGCTGTATATTGTCACCCTGCTTATTTAACTTCTATGCAGAGTACATCATGAGAAACGCTGAACTGGAAGAAACACAAGCTGGAATCAAGATTGCCGGGAGAAATATAAATAACCTCAGATATGCTGATGACATCACCCTTATGGCAGAAAGTGAAGAGAAACTAAAAAGCCTCTTGATGAAAGTGAAAGAGGAGAGTGAAAAAGTTGGCTTAAAGCTCAACATTCAGAAAACGAAGATCATGGCATCCAGTCCCATCACTTCATGGGAAATAGATGGGAAACAGTGGAAACAGTGTCAGACTTTATATTTTTGGACTCCAAAATCACTGCAGATGGTGACTGCAGCCGTGAAATTAGAAGACACTCTTTGGAAGAAAAGTTATGACCAACCTACATAGCATATTCAAAAGCAGAGACATTACTTTGTCAACAAAGGTCTGTCTATTCAAGGCTATGGTTTTTCCAGTAGTCATGTATGGATATGAGAGTTGGACTGTGAAGAAGGCTGAGCACCAAAGAATTGATGCTTTGAACTGTGGTGTTGGAGATCCAACCAGTCCATTCTGAAGGAGATCAACCCTGAAATTTCTTTGGAAGGAATGATGCTAAAGCTGAAACTCCAGTACTTTGGCCACCTCATGCAAAGAGTTGACTCATCGGATAAGACTCTCATGCTGGGAGGGATTGGGGGTGGGAGGAGAAGGGGACGACCAAGGATGAGATGGCTGGATGGCATCACAGACTAGATGGAAGTGAGTCTGAGTGAACTCCTGGAGATAGGGATGAACAGGGAGGCCTGGCGTGCTGTGATTCATGGAGTCACAAAGAGTCGGACACGACTGAGTGACTGAACTGAACTGAACTGAACTGAACTTAATGAGGTGTGATGTGTTATAATTATTCTGTACTTGAAGAAACTGAGGTTGCTAGGTGAAATCATCTTTCCATATCTTACAATAAATGAGAGAAGCAGAATTTGAATGCTGTGCTGCATGATGTCCAAGCTTATATTTTTAATCATAACATTTAACAGGGATTTCCTCGTCTGTCTTTTACCTTATACTCAAGTTTCATCCATAAAAACAGTCACTATTACCACATTTCCATGCTAATAAGAATTCGAAGAATCACTGCGGATGGTCTTTTGCTGTAAAACTTTGGTCTGAGAAAAGACAAAAGTAATCTGTTTTTTTTTTTCTTCTTAAGCACTGTTGATTCTGGCCAGAGTTTTCTAAGTGAAGTTTCTAAATACAAAACTAGAAGAAACATACATGAGAATCATAACTTTACCAATCTTATATTGTTCAAGTATTCAAGTGTTTGTGTTGACTAGAAACCTTTCTCTGTTTAGGTAATCTACTTTGAGTACATGGCTTCACTCTGACTTAAACCCTAACCCTTACTTAACAGATCAACTTCCTTCTTTTCTAGCTATGCATTTGATACCTGCTCACTTGTTACTTCCTGAGAACAAACTAGTAAAGCTTCCGGAGTCCCAACCTTTCTCCTGCATATTCCCCTAAGTTTTCTTTCTCCTTCAGTAGCGTAAGGAGTCTACCATAGGTGACTAGCTTGACACTAGCCTGCCTATATTCTTAGGTTAGACTTCATCCAATTTCTTAGGGTTAGTGTGAGGTGAAAGAATGTCAGAGGTTTCTTTATGTGACTAAATATGTGAATACTTTAATGAAAATTAAAAAAATAATTTTCATAAATGGGTTACTTGGATATAAGATGGAACAGAAGAAAATTCCGTGCAGTAACTTGGCATCTCAATTGTGCAGAGACTAGAGCAAAAACATAAGCACAAGCCAATGCCTTATCCTGAAACTGTATTCTTTTAGCTCTGATGATCGAGGGAAGACTTACTATGAATCTGCTGAGGCTGAAGCTGTGCAATTATCTATACATTGGTTTGATACTATTCTCTAAAGCTTGCTGGCTGTGATTTTTACATTTTAAGGTTTGATTCAGGTTGTTTCTTCTTTTATTCCATCTCATTACCTACTTTTACCTTGCCTTTTGTGTTTATTTGTTTGCGTATGTGTGATACATAGAGCTGCTTAGAGATAAAATATACATTTGTTAATTTATTCATTAAATCAAGAAATATACTGTTGAGTGTATACTATGAACTAGACACTGTTCAGGGTACTGGATCTATTCCAGTTCTGAAGACTGATGAAGTCCGTGCCCCTTGGCAGTATATATTCTCCTAGGAAATATATTTAACAAGGTAAAAAATAAAATGTAAAGCAATTTAAATGAACTAATAAATGAGATATACAATAAAGCAGGATAAAGGATGGAATGTGATGAAATTGATTATGAATAGTTTAGATAACAGTTATATGATGGTTAATTTTATGTGTCAAATCTGACTGGGTTACAAGTGATGAAATATGTGATTAAACTTTATTCTGAGTCTATATGAAGGTGTTTTCAGAAGAGATTAGCACTTGAATCAGTATATTAAGTAAAGCAAATTGCACAATCTACTATGGGTACACATAATATATATACTTGTTTCTCTTTGTATAAAGAACCCTTATTTGAATACTCATGATCAAGGAAGCCTCTGAAAAGCTCCTGAGGAGAGAATAAGATAGGTGTGTGAGGAGCAGTAAGAACAGTGGGACTGAAGCAAATCTTGTGGAAGGTGGAGAGTAGGAGAATATTGAGGCCGGAGCAGAGGGCAAGGTTTACTTCATTCAGCATAAAATCAGTAGGATTTTATGCTAATGTTTTGAAACTCTAACAGATATCTATTTTAAACATTTCTGTGATGACTGTGTGACACATGAACTCCTGAGAGGCAAAATTAACCGTGATAAATGCTTTGTGAGTTATAATGGTGGGTTGAACTTGAGAGACAGTAAAAAGGGGACAGATTAGGGATATAAATTTGAAGGTATAAAGGATAGGTGTGGGTAAAGGATTTAAGTAGGTGTATGAATAAAAAAGGGATTAAAGACAATTTGCAAAATCATTGTAGTCAATCTAAAGCTTCCCTGGTAGCTCAGCCGGTAATGAGTCTGCCTGCAACCAATGCAGGAAACCTGGGTTCAATCCGTGGGTCCAGAAGATTCCCTGGAGAAGGAAATGGCAACCCACTCCAGTATTCTTGCCAGGAGAATCCCATGGACAGAGGAGCCTGGCAGGCTATAGTTCACAGGATCGTGAGAGTCAGACACAACTTAGCAACTAAACCACCACCAATCTCTAAAGCAGGAAGGAACAGCACTCAAAATTATCCCAATTGATAATGCCAGATACATACTTAGAAAATAGGAAACATTTCCTTACTCATGTAATTGAAGACATGAGCGAGAGTAGGGTGGGCCTTTCAAGCAAGTCCAACATGTCTTGAGAAATCCAGGAAAAGAGACTGGCTTAGGATTTTATTGCAGGTAGGCTCTTGTTGGTCTTCCCTGGTGGCTCAAGCAGTAAAGAATCTGCCTGTGATGTGGGAGACCAAGTTTGATTCCTGAGTTGGGAAGATCCCCTGGAGAAAGGAATGTCTACCTATTCCAGTATTCTCTAATATGCCTACCTACTCCTGGAGAATCCCCTGGACAGAAAAGCCTAGTGGGCTACAGTCAATTGGATCACAAATAGTAGGACATGGCTGGTCAACCAAGACACACACAGGAATGGGGTTGGAGAAAGAAGTCTCACATGTAGTGCAAATCTCTTTGTGCCAAAGAGGGAACAGTTGGGGTTTCTTATCAGGTTGCTCAGAAGTGGGACACAATGGAAAAGGAGAAAGTTGATCATCATTCAAGCATCAAAAATAGAGACAGACTTCTAGTTATAACAATCCAGATCTAGACAAATGAATGAAAGATTGTGCCATTTCGGGGGCCAAAAATATATGAGGGAGGAACACTATTGATATTACTTGGAGAGTCAAGTGATCTGCTGTGTGCTTAGTATGTCTGAGATTTCTGTTTATTACCTACCACTCTCTATCTCTCAGCTCTCCTTTCTTGATGACTTTTGCCTCAATTTGTTATATATTCAGTTCAGTTCAGTCTTTCAGTTGTGTCCAACTGTGTCCACTTTGTGACTCCATGGACTGCAGCATGCCAAGCTTCACTGTCCATCAGCAACTCCTAGAGCATGCTAAAACTCATGTTCATCAAGTTGGTGATGTCATTCAACCATCACATCATCTGCATCCAGTTTTCTTCCCACCTTCAATCTTTCCCAGCATCAGGGTCTTTTCAGTGAGTCAGTTCTTCCTATCAGGTGACCAAAGTATTGGAGTTTCAACTTCAGCACCAATCCTTCTAATGAATATTCAGGACTGATCTCCTTTAGGATGGATCTCCTTGTAGTCCAGGGGAATCTCAAGAATCTTCTTAAACACCACAGTTCAAAAGCATCACTTCTTCAGCACTCAGCTTTCTCTATAGTTCAATTAGAGAACACATCCATACATGACTACTGGAAAAAAACATAGCTTTGACTAGATGGTCCTTTGTTGGCAAAGTAATGACTGCTTTTTAATATGCTGTCTAGGTTGGCCATAGCTTTTCTTCCAAAGAGCAAACATCTTTTAATTTCATGGCTGCAGTCACCATGAAATAGCTTAGCTGGAATTCCATCACCTCCACTAGCTTTGTGCTTCCTGATGCTTCCTAAGACCCATTTGACTTTGCATTCCAGAATGTCTGACTCTAGGTGAGTGATCACATCATCATGGTTATCTGGGTCATGAGGATCTTTTTGTAGAATTCTGCTGTATATCTTACCACCTCTTTTCAATATCTTCTTCTTCTGTTAGGTCCATGCCACTTATGTCCTTTATTGTGGCCATCTTTGCATGAAATGTTCCCTTGGTATCTCTAATTTTCCTGAGGATATCTCTAGTCTTTCCCATTCTATTGTTTTCATCCATTTCTTTACATTGATCACTGAGGAATGCTTTGATATCTCTCCTTGCTATTCTTTGGAACTCTGCATTCAGATGGGTATATATTAACTTTCCTCCTTTGTCTTTAGCTTCTCTTCTTTTTCAGCTATTTGTAAGGCCTCCTCAGACAACCATTTTGCCTTTTTGTGTTTCTTTTTCTTGGGCATGGTCTTGATCTCTGCCTTCTGTACAATGTCACAAACCTCCATCCAAGATTTTTCAGGCACTCTATCAGATCTAATCCCTTGAATCTTTGTGCCACTTCCACTGTATTATCATAAGGGATTTGACTTAGGTCATAACTGAATGGTCTAGTGGTTTTCCCTACTTTCTTCAATTTAAGTCTGAATTTGGCAATAAGGAGTTCATGATCTGAAACACAGTCAGCTCCTGGTTTTGTTTTTGCTGACTGTATAGAGCTTCTCCATCTTTGGTTGCAATGAAGTTAATCAATCTGATTTCTACATTGACAAGTTTGTGGTGCCCGTGTGTAGAGTCTTCTCTTGTGTTGTTGGAAGAGGGTGTTTGCTATAACCAGTGTTCACTTGACAAAACTCTGTTAGTCTTTGACCTGCTTTGTTTTGTATTCCAAAGCCAAATTTCACTGTTACTGCAGGTATCTCTTGACTTCATACTTTTGCATCCAGTTCTCCCTAATGAAAAGGACATCTTTTTTGTGTTTTTGTTCTAGAAGGTCTTGTAGGTCTTCATAGATCCATTCAACTTCAGCTTCTTCAGCATTACTGGTTGGGGCATAGACTTGGTTTACTGTGATATTAAATGGTTTGCCTTGGAAACAAACAGAGATAATTTTGTCATTTTTGAGATTGCATCCACGTACTGCATTTCAGACTCTTTTGTTGACTATGATGGTTACTTCAATTCTTCAAAGGAATTCCTGCTCATAATGTAGATATAATGGTCATCTGAGTTAAATTCACCCATTCTAGTCCATTTTAGCTCACTGATTCCTAAAATGGTGATGTTCACTCTTGCCATCTCCTGTTTGACCACTTCCAATTCACTTGATTTGTGCACCTAACATTCCAGGTTCCTATGCACTAGTGCTATTTACAGCATCAGACTTTAGTTCCATCACCAGTCACATCCACAACTGACTGTTGTTTTTGTTTGGCTCCATCTCTTCATTCTTTATGCAGTTAGTTCTCCACTGATATCCAGTAGCATACTGGGCACCTATGCTGGGGAGTTCATCTTTCAGTGTCGTATCTTTTTGCCTTTTCATACTGTTCACAGGGTTCTCAAGAGGCAAGAATACTGAACTGGTTTGCCATTCCCTTCTCTAGTGGACACTCATGGGCAAGTCTGGGTCAGTCTCTTGTGGGGTCACTGCTCATTTCTCCTGGGTCCTGGTGCACACGTTTCTTTTTGTGTCCTTGTTGAGTCTGTTTCCCAGTCCAGTGTAAGTTCTGGCAGCTCTATGGTGGGTTAATGCCGTCCTCCTCCAAGATCGCTTATGCCATACCCAGGTCTGCTGCACTCAGAGCCCCTCCCCCTGTAGCAGCCCACTGCGGATCCATACAATCTCAGTAGACACCCAGACACAGCTCTGTCTCAGTCTCTGTGGCGTCTCTGGGTCCTGGTGTGCATAAGGTAAGCTTGAGCTTTCTGAGAACCTCTGGCAGGTATGGGGTTTGAGTCTAAATGTGATTTCGCCCATTCTACTACCTTTCTAGGGCTTCTCTGCCTTGGAAGTGAAATATCTTCTCACAGCCGCTCCAGCATCACACAGATGCCGATCCAGTCTATAACCTAATCAATAATGCTGAAGAAGTTGAGGTTGAATGGTTCTGTGAAGACCTACAATAACTTCTAAAGCTAACATCCAAAATAGATGTTTTCTTTATAGCAGACTACAATACAAAAGTAGGAAGTCAAGAGATACCTGGAATAAAGGGAAAAATTGGCCTTGGAGTACAGAATGAAGCAGGGCAAAGGCTAACAGAGTTTTGCCAAGAGAACACTCTGGCCATAGCAAACAACCTCTTCCAACAAAACAAGAGAAGACTCTACACATAGACATCACCAGATGGTCAATGCAGTAATCAGATTGATTATATTCTTTGCAACCAAAAAATGAAGAAGCTCTATACAATCAGCAAAAATAAGACTGGGAGGTGACTGTGGCTCAGATCATGAACTCCTTGTGCCATGCTATGCCAAGTCACTTCAGTCATGTCTGACTCTGTGTGACGCCACGTACAGCAGCCCAGCCCAGCCCGGCTCTGGGCAGCAGCCCCAGACCGCAGCCCAGCCCAGCAGGCTTCTCTGTCCACAGGATTCTCAAGGCAAGCCTTATGCCAAATTCAAACTCTAATTGAAGGAAGTAAGAAAAGCCACCTAGACCATTCAGCTATGACCTAAATCAAATCTCTTACAATTATATAGTGGAAGTGACAAATAGCTTCTCACAGAGTACCTGAAGTACTATGGATGGAGGTTTCTGACATTGTACAGGAGGCAGCAACCAAGACTATCCTCATGAAAAAGAGAAATGCAGAAAGCAAAAATGGCTGTCTGAGGAGGCCATACAAACAGCTATGAAAAGAAGAGAAGGGAAAGCAAAGGAGGAAATAAAACATATATCCATTTGAATACAGAGTTCCAAAGAATAGCAAGAAGATATAGCAAAGCCTTCCTCAGTGCTCAATGCAAAGACAGAGGAAAGCAATAGAATGGGAAAAACTAAATATCTCTTCAAAAACTTAGAGATACCAAGGAAATTTTTCATTCAAAGCTGGGCACAATAAAGGACAGAAATGGTATGGATGTAACAGAAGCAGAAGATATTAAGAAGAGGTGGCAAGNGAATACTGAAGTGGCTTGCCATTCCCTTCTCCGAAAAGCATCCAAGTTTAATGGAAACAAACAAACAAACCAACAAACCTCTGATCAACTAAAGATTGCCATAGTTAGAGGGTTGGGGTTAGAGGTTTCTTGCATTCCATATTTATCATTCCTTATTTAAGTGAAAGGGTAAAGTAAGTAAAATTTTCATTTTATTTTATTCTCCTATTTCAATGCTACTATTCTAACCTCTTCTCCCATGCCAAGAACTTATGCTATATCCAGTAATGATTTCAAATCATTTTTAAGATCTCAAAAATTAAAAAAAAAAATTTTAGGATACTACCGCCTGAAATATTTACCTTATGGAAGCCTATAATAACTTTATGTGTTGTCTGAATAATGGGCTTTTAAAATCTCTGCACTGGTGTTCAGCATAGTGGTCCCTTCATAACATTTTCCAGTTCTTTGGCCATGGCCAACAATTTTCTAATTGTTGGGCCATCACTGTGCTTCCTTTGTCTTATTTTAGGATTTAGAGTTGTCTGATTTCTCACTTGGTTACTCACCATTCCCTTAACTCCATTTTACTCATCCAATTTCTAGATTTTATAGGTCTTCTCCAGCTCTTATAATTCTATTGGGTATTATTTATATTAATTCTAT
This sequence comes from Neotragus pygmaeus, assembly GCA_006410875.1. Classification (NCBI taxonomy): domain Eukaryota; kingdom Metazoa; phylum Chordata; class Mammalia; order Artiodactyla; family Bovidae; genus Neotragus; species Neotragus pygmaeus. The sequence goes on along the minus strand of SJYV01021050.1, from coordinate 277,409 downwards.
ATCATAATTACCTCAGCCCCTGGATCAATATAGGTTCCTGTTCAATATTTGCTGTGAAATCAGTAATAAGAGTTAATACTTTCAGAAGTGTAGGAGAGTTCAAATTACTATGCAAATCTGATTGTCCAAACTGGATGATACCATCTGAAATCTGTTGCTAAATAGTTGGTATAATTAGGGTTCATTATAACACACCAAATATATTTCTTATCAGTACTCACAAGCAGATAGAAATGGTTGCAATCCAGAGTATATTATATAGTAATGTATTGTATAGTAAATCTGTTTCTATAGTTACAATGGAAGTAACTTCCTTTGCCTTCAAAGCAAACGCCAAAAACACAATCTTAGATAACGAGTGCAAAATGCTTCTCATCCTTCATGTGGCCTTCATTTAATTTTCAGTTAAAAATTAACCACTAGGAATATTTATTGTGAAGATAACTGGTTAAACTAAAAGTTTTTAAAATATCAACTTTTGTTAAAGAAATCTACAGAAATATCCTAAGTCAGAAACCATCATCTTATTGATTGAATGAAAGAATAATGCCAATATTAGAGCAGTAATAACAAAAGATAGAATCAAAATTACAGATACAAATTCAGAATATAACCTACTTTAAGTTTATTCTAAAATTTATTTTTCTTACTTCTAAATTGACTTTTCTTTCTCCTAAAATCAGATTAAAAATAGATTTCTTCTCTATATATTGGCATTATTATAAACTGAAATTTTAATGCATCTTTAAATTGATAGATATTCAGAATATATATGATTTTTGCCTACCTTCATGCAAACTTAAAATCTTTTTTTCTACTAAATAATGCTGTTTGGGGAACAAGACAACTTTTTCTCTTTTAGTAAAATCTTTACCTTGAGCACATTTTTGTATTTACTTTTGATTGGTTTCTCAGAACCTTTCCTGAGGTTACATTCTTACAGTTGCAAATTTGTGAAAATCTCGTTTCAAGAAACAACCAAGGATATATTGGTTTTATGATCTGGTAATAGAATGTCTAGTTTTACATGCTCAATTTTAATGAAAATGTGGTGAATGTAAAAAGCCTTTCAAACTGTCACTGTGCATGTCAAACACATGCAGTTACTGTTTGTATATTAAAATCCCTTCTAGCCTGACAGCATGCCTATACTTTTTTTTTTTTAATTAGAGTATTCACATCTCTCACTCTCTTTGTGTATCACAGAGAGAACAACGTTCTCAGTTACTAGGAGCTCTAACCAGTTATGAACACTACCAGATCTTTTGAATTATCCAATTATAAGCAAGATGCTTTCATATGTTCCTTTCTCTCTTTCAGACTTGGTTGCATGGTCCATAAAAAAGCAATATGAAGGACGTTATCATCCATCTATACTGTAATTCTGAAATAGTCGGGCAATAAGTGGAAGCCACTGTAGCTTTCCTAATTGTGACTAGTGCAGAGAACATTAAAAGAAATAGTGAAGGAGAACTTTTAGGGTCCCATTTCCCATGCCAGGCACACATTACCTGGGCTGAGATTACAAACAATTTTGACTCCTAATGGCAACTTTAGGACAAATGTATATATATATTTGTGTGTGTGTGTGTGTGTGTGTGTGTGTGTGTGTGTGCATAAAACCTCAAGAGAAATTGATGTGTAAAGTTTGTTGTTTTAGAATTTAAGCAAATTGTTGTTTAGTTGTTAAGTCGTGTCTTACTCTCTTGCAACCCCATGGGCTGTAGCCCACCAGGCTCCTCTGTCCATGGGTTTTCCAGCCAAGAATACTGGAATGGGTTGCCATTTCCTTCTAAAGGGTATCTTCCTCACCCAAGAATCAAACATGCATCTCCTGCATGGCAGGCAGATTCTTTATCATCTGAGCCACCAGTGAAGCCCTTCAGCTAATTAGCATTATTCATATGTTTGGGGAAGTTTTTACTGTAGGTCATTATCTAAAGAAAAAAAGACATGTTTCTCAATATTAATTTCATATTTCTCAGTAGCTCCTTTAATTCTCCAGAGTAATAAAATGATTGACACTGTGAAAGTTATGGTAGTGGTGCCTGTTGAAAATCTGTTCTATTACAGGAAAACAAATGGATATCTTTTGGTTGCAAAGCACAGAAATAAATTCCAACTTGCTTAAACCTAAAGGAGATTTTTTTGTTGTTGTTATTTTTAATTGAATAAAATAATTCATTTTAAACAACAAAGTCTGGAAAGTATATTGACAGATTGAATTCATGTACTGTTCTTCCAGAATGCTATTGATGTGCTCCCTGAAAGCTAGATTAGCATTTTATATGAAAGTCTTAAATGTTTAGAAAATACAGAGTTTAAATAATACAGGAATTTGTTGTAGTCTGCCATGAAAAATCAGATGAATTAAATTCCAAATTTATTGTTTCCAAATTAGTAAGACAAAGAAAATAGTCATTAGGGAAAAACACACCCAAAATATTCTTCAGAAGAATAAGAATAAAGGATTGGGAAGAAAGTGAACATAAGCAGTACAAGAATTGAAAATGAAACATAGACACAGCATATAGCTTCAGCAGGGTATGGGACAGAATGAGTTGGGACAGTGTAATCATAAAAACATATCTTTAGTCAGAGATCACAAGCCTCTGGAAATTAGAGTGACAAATAAAATAGGGTGGTTTCTCAGGGGACTTCCTGAGAGGGTGGCTAAGTGGTTAATATTCCCCCTGCCAATGCAGGAGATGCCCGAGACACGGGTTTGAACCCTGGTTCAGGAAGATCCCCTGGAAGAGGAAATGGCAACCTGCTCCAGTTTTCTTGCCTGGACAATCCCATGGACAGAGGAGTCTGGTGGGCTGCAGAGGAGCTAGAGGGGAGCAAAGAGATGGACACAACTGAACCTCTGAGCATGCATACATAAAAGAGGGTACTGAGGAAGTTTTCAAAGGCTGAATGAGGGCTACCTGATAACAATTTGCCTGAAACTAGAGAATCGTCATCTAATTTAATGTAATCATAGCAGTCATTCAGTCATGTCTGACTGTTGGTGGTTTCATGGACTGTAGCCCACCATGCTCCTCTGTCAATGGGATTTACCAGGGAGAATACTGGAGTGGGTTGCCATTCCTAATTTAATGTAGTCATAAAATGTAGTTAATGGGAGAAAAAAATATGTCATCCTGGAAGAGAAGGGTGTGAGAAAAGTCAGTTTACATACCAAGGGGGCTCTATCAGAGAGAGTTTTCTGGGTCTGCTGATGAAAGAGTAGCATAATAGGGTTCTGGGTTGGGAAGGATCATCGCTGTCCCTTGCAAAGAGATGCGGATCAGCACAACCACCTGGGCCCTCAACGCTGTCACCAGAGAAAAGATTCCTCTCCCTTGGTGCCAAAGCTTGAGAAAGGATCTCCATAGGAGAGAGTCATACTGAGAAATAAAAATTTTTAAAGTTTGTTGTCTTATACAAAGGAAGTATCTCTTAAATTTATAGTGTTGCCAATGAAAGAAGTATCCATGTAAGCAACAAAAACAAAATACCAAATATTAATAATTCTGAAATATATACACTGTTAACTTACCCAAAATAAGGCATTTTCTAAAAGAATATAATTGCATTGTCACTCAACAGTCATAATGATAATAGCTTTAAAAAGAAATTCATATAAAGGCAAGAAGTTAGTATTAGACTACATTTATGAGTATACAGTAAATAGTTTGTCTTTGATTTTTATTTCAACATTTTAAAAATATTATTTAATGGTTTTGAGTAAATATCATAAAACAGATAATAAAATAAATATGAAATTAAATCATCTTACTCAGTCCTTACAACATTTTGAGGTCAAGACTATTAACACTCAGTTATACCAACAATTTGGTGAAGGAAATGGCAACTCACTCCAGTATTTTTGCCTAGAGAACCCTGAGGACAGAGGAGCCTGGTGGGCTGCTGTCCATAGGGTCTCACAGAATCAGCCATGACTGAAGTGACTTAGCATGCATGCATGCATTGGAGAAGGAAGTGGCAACCCACTCCAGTGTTCTTACCTGGAGAATCCCAGGGACGGAGGAACCTGTTGGGCTGCCATCTGTGGGGTCACACACAGTCGGACATGACTGAAGCAACTTAGCAGCAGCATACCAACAATCATGTGACCCCAAAAACTGTAGCCTTCCAGGCTCCTCTGTCCATGTGGATTCTCCAGGCAATAATACTGAAATGGGTTGCCATGCCCTCCTCCCGGGCATCTTCCCAACCCAGGGTTCAAATCCAGGTCTCCTGTATTGCAGCCAGATTCTTTACCATCTGAATAACCAGGGAAGCCCAAGGACAGTAGCAGTACCTTCTATTTTATTCCTGAGATTGATAATTTTAATTTGTTCTCTTCTTTTTATTTGTTAGTCTAACTAAAATTTTTTCAGTTCTATTTTTCTTATTGAAAAGTCAATTTTAGATTTCATCAATATTCTCTATTGTTTTTCCTAACATCTATTTTTTAAATTTCCATTTTAATCTGTATTATTTATTTTTTCTTCTTGCTTTGATTTAATTTGCTCTTATTTTTTCAGTGTCTTAAAATGAAGGTTAGATTACTTATTTGAAATCTCTTTTTTAGTAATGGTATTTGCAGTTATAAATTTCTCTTTAAGCAGAGTCCTAGTTTCTTCTTATGCTTTTTTTTTCACATATCTCATGGCATTTTAAAATTTACCTGTGATATATTGAGCTGTGATATCTTGAGCTATTAACTATTAAGATGTGGTATTTAATTTCCACGTATTCAAGAGTGTTCCAAATCATCCTCTATTGTTGATTTCTAACTTATTTTCACTGTGGTCAGAAAATATACTTTGAATTACTTCAATCCTTTTTAATACCATTAGATTTGCTTTATATACTAGCATATGTGTGTGTGTGTTTCCTGGAAAGTATTCATAGACACTTGAAAAGAACATGTATTCTGCTATTGTTGGGTGGAATATCTTATATGTACTTGTTAGATCTATTTGTTTTTTAATATTGTTCAAGTGTTCTATTTTCTTATTTACCTTCTGCCTACTTTTTCTATTTACTATCAAACGTGTTATACTAACATCTCTATTATTGTTAAACTTTCTAGTCCTTTAATTTTGTGTTTTTACTTAATTAAATTTACCATGTTTCAGAGAATCTTATCATTTGATAAGTATCATACAAGAGATATATTTATTTTAATATGAATATTTATTCTTAACTAAAGCCTAACCAAATTTCCTCTAGGGAGAAAAAAAGGAAATCTGGAAAATGCACCCAGGGAATATAGGAGAGATGTAACTATTAGACCAAAAAGGACATCCAATTTTTTATGGTCCACTTGCCAAAACATTATAAGACACAGGAAAGAATGCACCTGAATACTTCTGAAATTATTCATCTGGAACAGAAAGTGACCTTGTTGTAGTGGTTGCTATAGGTAATTCCTGTTACTAACTTTGAACAGTTTTAAACAAACATAATAGGAGTAACTGAGAAAAAATTACTGTAGGAAAGACTAATGACTGATTTAAAAGACAATCTCTTTTAGGTATAAAAATATTTTTTTTTCTTTTGGATTATGTCTTCCATCATCCTTATAAAACAGGGATAAAAATGAGAGTTCAAAATATATGATTAAGTGTTTGCCAGCACTGACAATTATCTGCCCAATGATTGTGGTTTTGACAGTAACCAAGGAAACCAGAGAACAAAGGTAAACAATTATGTAAAGAAAGGAAATTTCATCATTGTGGGAAAAATATCAACTAGTTTTGATTACTTTCACTTTCTTCACCAAAGAAATATTGTCTTCAGTGCTCTCCCTGATTGTCAATAACATTGAGCACTAAAATTCTCTATTATTATTGACATTCTCAAGAGGATTGACCTGTATGTGGGTAAAACAGATATGCTTTTGTAAGACAAACTTATAGAAATATAACACTTAGTAAAGTACTGAAAAAAAAAGAGAATTGTGCCATCATTTTGTGAACAGATAAAATAAAAAACTTATCAAATATACTGTGGTATATAAAGCTTTATTCTACCTTGACTGTCTCTTTTTAGTGCCATTTCTCCACTTGGATCCACCGTATGAAGCATAAAGTTCCAGCACAGATTGCAACCAATTATTCTAAGAACTTGGTCTATGCTAATTGATATCACTTCACCTATTATTCTTGTGTGTGTGTTGAGTCCCTTCATTTATGTCTGACTATTTTCGACCTCATGGAGTGTAGCTCACTGGACTCCTCTGTCAATGGGATTCTCCAGGCAAGAATACTCGAGTGGGTTGCCATGCCCTCCTTCAGGGGATCTTCCTAACCCAGGGAGCAAACCCACACCTGTCTCCCATATGGGTAGGCAGGTTCTTTACCATCAGTGTCATCTGAAACAAATTATTTCAAAAGTGCTTAAGAAAGTAATTATCTACACAATAAAGGAAGGACAGAGTTGAAAACAATAATGGTCTAAAGATAAAGTAAATATTTTCATATTTGAAAAACAGACATTTAAGAAGTCACATTCTTATGTAAACATTCAAATTAAATCATGAAGGGATGGCTAAGATGGTTAATATTTGTTTTTTTTATCTGGAGGAACAGAACAAAAAATCGCATGTTAATCAAGGACAATGTATTTGCATAATTCTTCGTGATAAAAAATAGGTATCAAAAATATGAATAGTATTGGATTGCAGAAAAAGATTTGAAGAGGTTATTTTGAGTGGATTGTGAAGACACAATAGAAAACGTAAGATCTGATAAAATGGAATTATTGCAATAAACAGAAATGAGAAAATTATTATGGGAAGCAGAAATGCACTGGTAAAATAGAGGTGGTTTGAGAACAGTGCATAGATTGGTTTGACCAAGTGTAGGCTTTGCTTCCAACCAGCATACAAATATAACTCTGTGAGGTCAGGACAGGCCTCCAATGGTAGCTGACTAGATTTTCTAAGATGTCAAGAAGGGCCTCTTACAACTAAACCAGTTAATGTAATCAGATTTGTCCTATAGTAGTTCACAGGTTAGATTTGGGCAGCTTAGAGATGACAGGACTGGTGGATATTTTACAGAAAGATACCATTGCCTTTCAAAAGTAACTGCATAGGTAACCAAGGACATATATAGTTGTCAGTGAAAGCTACATACTTGAAGGAACAAAAGGAGCAAAAGGAAGATAGTAATATTTTAAGTAAAATGTGTTTGCACAATGGAATTAATCTTGGTTATCAACTTAACTAAAACAATTTTATGAAAGGGACAAGTATCTTTTAAACATTTAGAAAAGACAATGTATTCCACATGCCTGATTTTCAACTCTAACCACACCATTTCCTAGAATTTGAATTTGGGTAAATGAACTAGTCTCTCATTTCCTTATTGCTAAAACAATATAGCAATAACAATACCTACTTCAAAGAGTTCTTGCAAAAATTGAATGAAAAAAATCATATAAAATGCATAGATTGGTGTCTTGAATATAAAAAAGTACTCAGGAAACTGGTTTATATAATTATGATTATTAGTAAAACTCATCGCATGTAGAAATCAGAATTTGTTTTTGGAACTTTCAACTTCAGTATTTTTCAACACAAAAACTGAGGTTTACTTAGGTAGTAAGTATATTTTGCTAAAGCATCTTCAATTGTATTTTTCTAGCCACATTACATTGCATGGTGTCAATACAGTCATTTTTAAAACTGTAAAACAGAGAAGCTGGGCCTGCAATCAAAGAAAAACATTTGCCATGCTAGTTACATCTCTTTTATTTAATATCCTGTAAGGCACATCCACATAGACTTTGTTTAAATTTAACTGAAAAATTTAACATTCGGTATTGATAATTTTAGTATATTGAGTTTGACATCTCACTGCAATGGTGAGGTTCTTGAATTAAACCTTTCATTAAATTATAAGCCTCTTTTGGGCTCATTGTGCTAGAAAAGGTTTGTTAAATATGCCTTTTGAAAGTGGAGAAAAAATAAGCGTTTGAGGGAAAAACAATTAGTCAACTATATTAGTAGTGCAAAGTTTTGATAGGATAAAGGCTTTTGTTAGAGTAGTTGTAGAGAGATGACTAAGGCAAAATAGGTGAACAGATTTAACTATCACCTGGAAGGCAAACAGATGATTATGATCTGGTGACTGCTTTAGTATGGAGGGGTGAGAGAAATGAAAAGTCTAAATGCCTCGGAGGTGTGATGGGGGGTTGACTCCCAGGCATATCCTTGAAAGCCTTAGTCCTTTGGCACTGAGACACTCATAGTCATGTGGTAGTGCTGAGTATGTGTGCACAACCTTAGCTTAAGAGAGCCAGCTCAGGATGCTGCTGGCATAGCTGCCATTTAACTGGTGTGGCTTTAGCAGTTTTTAAATGCTGGAAAATCTCTTTCCTGAATGCAGGCACTTCCTTGAGTCCTATGAGACCCAGTACCACCCTTGCCCTTGCCCACAGGACTCTGCTTCAGCACTGCATGCAGCACCAATTCTGATAGTGCCTGTGCTGATAATTTGATCTCATCATATATTTTTTCTCCAAGTTTACTGAGGTATCATTGACAAATAAAAACTGTATGTATTTAAGATGGCTTGACATACAGTTGACTGTTGAACAACCCAGTTTTAAAATGTGTGGGTCCACTTACAGAAGGATCTTTTAAAATAAATACATACACAGCCCACAGAACCAGTATTGATTGAATCTGATGATGTGAAACTGTAGATATGGTAGTCTGACTGTAAAATTACACATAGATTTTCAACTGCGTGGAGTCTGCAGTTCAAGAGTCAACTGTGTGTGTGTGTACATATATATGCACGTATATAAATGATTACCACAATCAAATTAATTCATGCATACATTTCCTCATACACTTACCTTTATGCCTCTGTGTGTGTTTGTGTGTGTGTATGTAGTCCCATCATATTCTGAGTATCATTCTTGCCAAGGTTTGTAGAATCTTGTTTTTACACAACAACCCATCCCATTTCAAAGTCCATTTTTAAATTTAGCTCACCATTCTTTTTTATTGGTACCAAAAGCCAATGTCTTACAGGTTCTGGGCCTCATGTTGGCGTATGCTTAGTTTAGCTGACATTGTTTCTATACCTTACACATCCTAAGTTCTGATTTTTCTGTATCCACAGCTAGTGAAATAATAAGGTAGTCTAACTTTAAATTTGTGAAAATGCCAGACATAAAAACAATAAAACTTTTACAAAGAGCAAGGCACACATAAGGTGATAGTGTAGCATTTCAAACTTATTGGAAATCTACATATATGATCTGATTACATCTCAAAATAGTAACAAACTAATATATGAGTGAATATTTTAAAAAACACCTGGTTATCTATGTAAATAAGTGTTGACTCAGGGGTTGAGGGCATTTAATGTTTCCGTGAGATACACCTTTATGAATCTCAGGGGCTACAAACTGCTGTGAATTAATAAACAACAGTCTGGCTCCAGATGAGTCAGGCTAATTATATCAAGTCAATATGACACATTCTCCATCAACAGGAGCATTTGTGACAGCATTCTGAATATCTCTTGTTATCAACTGGGACCTTAGGCTTTCTACAATTTAGATTGTCTCTAAAATATTTTCATTTCCACGATCTTTTCCCAAGCTAGTTTAGATTTCCTATTATAAACTGGGCAGGGAGAAATTATTAGGCAGTATTTCTTCACAGAAAGTTCTTACAGCTTCTCAGTTGTGTCTACAAAGTAGATCTCTTTTAATCTGTGTTCATCCCTGTAATACTGAAAACATTTGCTGATGGTCCTAATAATGGCCCAGGGGAAACTGAAGAACACCAAAATCAAAAAGATGGCCTGGCTATGGGTGGATACTTTTCAGCCCAAAGGGACTTTCTTTCATCTGTCTTATTAAAAAGTAAACACTCTTTGAGGCATCTTCTTTCATCCATTAGGGATCAACTGTAAGAATAATGTAATTGTATAAAAACATTCTGGAAGGAAATTGAAGAGACTCTCAGTATTGTAAAATCTGGCCCTTTCTATTTATTATATTGCCAAAGTCCCTTGTTAGCTTTGGGACAGTTGTTTTTCAAAAGTGGCAGCAAGGCCCTCGCTGAGACAGAAGTCTTCATTTGCTGAATTTACTAGCAGCTCAGCATGTAACTGTGTTAAACCATTCTTACCAAACAACAAATGAGATTCCAGAGGCCAAGGCTTACTGAGAAAAACACTTTTCCCTCACTTCATCTCAGTGTAGCTCAATAAAACAATCAAAGACCCTGATGGCCTAATTTTTATAACATTGTCTTTTTTCCTGGGTAAACCATCTGGCCCCTGACCTTATCAGGTTGGACTCTGAATACAAACAGCATCTCAGTTTAGCTTGATGGTGATTACTTCCAGTATTTACTCTGGACCAAGTAGTAAAATGTCTCTTTGTTTATTCTCAATATTGAAGATTACCTGCATTTTTTTTTTCTGCTTAGCTTCACTATAATATTTTATTTATAATATATTTTATTATAACATGGTAAATAATTATATTCATATAATTATAAATTTATATTATATAATTATATAAAATACAAATACATTTTTATATAATGATATACAAATATAATTATATATAAATAAATTTTATATAATTACATATATTTATATTATATATAATTATACATATTTATTTAATTATAGTTATATTATATATAATTATATATTATATAAATATATTACTATATTGATAATCTATTCTATATTGTATTTTATTATTTTATTTATAATATATTTTATTTCTTTAAATAATTAATAACCAGTGCAAATTTTACCTAAATCAAACTTCTTATTTTGTGTTTTAGTCTATGAATTCAAAACATAAAGTTTAGATTCAACTCTCTCTTTCAAGCAACTTGCAATTATAAACCCAGCCAACATTTTAAAATTTAACTTATTAATTTTAAAAATTAAACTCACTTGTTTTTGAGAATTATATTTTATATGAAACCTGTACATGAATCCTTTAAGCCTATTTTCTATATGAACTTCTCTGTTCTCAACGATCCTTTTATTGCCTACAGTCAATACCTTTACCAAAATCTTTTTTACTTTATACAAACCTGCAAATAATTAATTTTTTATGGTGAATCAGAGCAGATGATAAATGTTAAATTAAGTAGCTTGATATTTAAGAATGATTTGAAAATTTTCTAAGGAAGCATTTTTAATCCAAGACTTGATCACCTTGATTTTCCTTCTTTGAAGTTTTAAGTTGGTCTCAAGCCTAAGTATAAGCTGTGGTTTTTCACTTTGGATTTGGAGCCATATTATCAGCTCATAGAACTAATACCTAATTTCATTACTTGCCTTCTCAGTAGCATAACAGTTTCTTTAAAATCTCTAGAAAGAGGGTCAAGTGGCATTACAAATAGTTCTAGATTCTTTTTGGTAACTTTCCATACAGTGCTGTGTTCAGTGAGGTATAGAATTGAAAGTGGTAATGGTATTTTATTTAAGAATTGCTTCTTGGCTAAATAAGGTCAAGGATTTAAAAAAAAAAAAGTTGAGACTAATGTTAATGTTTGGGGCTGATGAGTAGAAATGTGGAAAGAATAGGACTGGAACAGTAATTCCAAAGATATCTGGGGAAGAAGTTTATAGATGGGTATTTTAGGATGGGCTGAAATACACAAATATCTGCATTATAGGTGACTACTTAACAAAGGATATCTGCTTAATAGGAGGCTCTGAATAAGCATTTGTCAAGATAATACATTTTATAAATGCTGATAAATCTCATTTCCCATCTACCTAGTGCTTGATCAATGTGGGCATAGCAGCAAAAATGTAAGCTCTGTATGAGCTCGACACATGGAATTCCACTATTAATGGTCTATTGAAGACTCAATTTTGTTTCCAGTTGGGAGATAGAGTACTTAAATATAGGGGTTTTTTTTTTTTTTTCAGGCATGATTTATGCTTCTAACCAGTGACCATTATTGCTTTTTCATGAAAATAAATATAAAGGGTAAGGGGCAATGGAATACACGATATGAGTGAGCACTTATACAATTATGGCTTTCTGATAGCAAATAATCTAAAGAAAACAAGTTGATTTTTCTTTTTATAGAACATGAAATGTAGCACATATAAGAAAATGTAATTGCAGTAAGTTTTTTTGGCTCTGCAGTGAACATTATTTTTTGAAATGCAAAAAAATGTAAACACTGGTGATTCATTCATCAAGATAAATAAATCAGGAGTCTGGGGAGGAAGTAGGAAATTAAATAAGCATAAGTTAATCCTCCATAAAGAAGCACCTATAATATTTTTAAAATTGATAAATCATTAAATAACAATATTAGCATATTTTTAGAAACATAGAATTAATGCTTAATGAAACAGCTGAAGAAGTGAATGGTGATATCCTCTTCAAGGCAGGATTGAAGGGATAGAAATAGAAAGGAAGGAACTACTTTTGTATTATAATCAGTCTTTGTGTTGATTTTATATCTTTATGTGTTTATTCCTTTGTTAAGAAATATTTTAATTTTAATTAACAATCTGTATACTGCAGCTACCAGGAGGAATCAGTCTTCTTCCTCTCTTTGCAATTCCATTTGTTGATATTTAGTGCTCATTAAGGTCTTCCCTGGTGGCTCAGAAGTTTAAGTGTCTGCCTGCAATGCGGGAGACCCCGGTTTGATCCCTGGGTGGGGAAGATCCCCTGGAGAAGGAAATGGCACCCCACTCCAGTATTCTTGCCTGGGAAACCCCATGGATGGAGGAGCCTGGCGGGCTACAGTCCGTGGGGTCGCAAAGAGTCGGACACGACTGAGCAACTTCACTCACTCACTCAGTGCTCATTAAACCTATTGTAGACCCTTTATACAATCATCAGCCTTCAAGGATTGGTCTGAGCTAGAGGTGCACACACAGTAGGGCTCTCACTCCATTCTTATTCACCTGGACTTCAAAGAAGTTTCATCTGAAATCATTAACGTGTGAGCATTAGAAGATTCTGGTCATGAATACAGTTCAGTATTTGTTATTGATGTTCAGTCTCTAAGTCATGTCTGCCTCTTTGCACCCCATGGACTACAAAATGCCAGGCTCCCCTGTCCTTCACTATGTCCCAGAGCTTGCTCAAATTCATGTCCATTGAGTCAGTGATGCTATATAACTATCCCATCTTATGAACCCCATTTTCCTTTTATCTTCAGTTTTTCCCAGTATCAGGGTCTTTTCCAATGAGTCAGCTCTCAATGAGTCATATTTGAGGACATTGAAATCATGTTATCCTCTATAGTCATCTTTCCTTTTGACTTAAGGATCAGTCAAATTTCTTATTAGAAAATAAAAGTGCACACATGAATATCACTGTCTGTGATCATGTATCCAGTTTAGGGCAGAGGGAGACACTGAGTTCAAATAGGGTAGATGTCCTACTATAACATAGTTAATTCCCTTATTATCTCTAAAAATGCATCAATGCTATGTAGTTTAGCTCAGTCTCTAATCATTTCTCACTAGAATCATGACCAAAAACAAAAAACAAAAAACAAAAAACCTGGCCTTGAAACCTCTTGTAAGTCTTGCATATTGGTTTCAGACAGACTTTTTTTTTTAGGCAAATGACTCAAACTTTGTTTAAAAGCCTGAACTATTTCAAACTGCTTTAAGGATGTTGTCTAACTTATTAGCTTGGCCACAAAAATCTGACCCATGCTTATCCTTCTTATAATTTTATACTGTTTTTCTACTACATTCAATAATATAGCTTGAGTATTTCTATCTCTCTCTCTCTTTTTTTTTTTTTTTTTGGTAGTCAATACTCATGGTGAGGCATTTTGTTGGGTAGACTCTCTATTTAGATGCTTAACTTTTATGTTTCTGAGTTAGTTCCTAGTTCCTGTTTTATCGATTTTCCAGAGTGAGTGCTCAAGACAAAACAAAACAACTTTGGCAACTCTTGTTTTTATATCAAAATATGTAGTCTTGACTGTTCATACCAGACTCTCCCCTTCATGCTGATCACATGCTAAGAGCCTCTCTTGACCATCTCTAGTATCCTCATCAATTACTTTCAGTCTTGCACTTAATTTTCTAGTTATACTCAATCATTTGTCTTTGAATGTGCTGTTCCTCTGCCTACTATCTTCTCTTTCCTTCACATTCCACTTAGATAACAACTGTTCATGCTCTAGCACCTCCCTTCTCCCTGACTGCCTATGATTCAGGTGGGCACTTTGTGATGTGTTTCAATACCAGCAGACTTTCATTGTATTAATAGCAAGGTCATATTATTTTTTAATATTTGCTTTTCCCCTGGCCCTCCTTAGAATACAAGCTCCTGGAGGATGAAGTGCTGAATGACTGATTTGAAATGAATAAATATGTTTGTCAACATCATTAATAGGCAAATCCATACACAGGCCTCTTATATTTATTCCTGAAGCCTCAGTGTGGGGGGTGTTTCAGGAATCTAGGACCTAGAAGAGCTATAGATCCTCTTCTGAACTCAAGGCCTAGTTTAAAGAAAATCATCCACTAAGAGCCCCCAAAAGAAACACATTCTCTCACAAGTTTAGAAGAAAGGATAAGACAGATGTAAAATTACATGCAGTCGTGTCCATTATATTAAGATCAAAAGGACAAAGCTCATGTGCAGTTTTTGCCTTAAAGAGCTAGTACATGCTATGGACGTAACTCTCTCCTAAGTATTTGAAAAACAAATTTTATCTACCTCTCACAATGGCTCTGTGAGATAAGTCCTAAAATTGTAAATTTTTTTTTACAAATGTAAAAATACAGACATTCTTTAATATTACCTGACGGCAAAAAGTACAGTTACTAGTGGAGGAGTCTGGAGACATTTACTCCTGTGGGCCTCGGTTCTTGGTAAGGATGCAAAGAAGAATCTGAAGTCTTGCCTCAGAGAGTTTATTGAAGATAAGGAAAAAGAGAACAGAGGGAACACCTCAAAGGAGAGGTGGGACAGAGCAAGGAAGTCAATGGCTCCGGAGGGCTAGGGCGCAGAGTTTTTAAGGAAGGTTATTTGCATAATCCAAGAGATTGTTGATTGACGGTCTTGACTGACAGCTGCAGGTTATATAACAAAAGGCTCTAATGTGTGTGTACTTCCCATAATTCAATCTGTTGTAATTACATATATGTATACGTGGAACGTGTATGAACATTTAATGAGCCCAATGGCTGCCAGAGTTACCTAAGTAAATGATAATGTGAGCTGTGCACATGTGTCAGAGTACGGGACATCCCACCAGTCAGCCAGTGGGAGATTTTTCCAGTCCCCTGACCATTTTGGAGTACTGATGGGGTACTGTATCTGGGGTGGGTTTGGTAAGTAACTTTGATTAGGGAGCCATTGGATGTTTGGCCTATGGAGCCACTTCTCATTGCCCTTGGCTAACTTGCAGCCTAATGGATCCAGGATATAGACCTATTCAGTTGGTATCAGAGCCATTTGACTAATGTTGGAAGGCATTGAATAATGAGGAGATATTGAATAATATCCTTTGAACTGAGAAGTTATTTTAAACCAGAAAACAAAGCAAGTGCCTCCATAAAGCACAGTTATAAAGTTTGTTGTGGATAGCTTACTTACAGGCAAGACTGGGCAGACAAGGATCCAGAGGCATTTGCAGCTGTATTCCCACATGTCAAAAGGTGTACTGGGGAAGGTAGAGATCCAAAGCTAAAACAGAATCTGACTACTGGGGAGAAGTGTGTGTGCCTGACTCTTTGTGACCCCTTGAACTGTAGCCCACCAGGCTCCTCTGTCCATGGAATTTCCCAGACAAGAATCCTGGAGTCAGTTGTCATTTCCTCCTTTAGGAAATCTTCTTGACCCAAGGTTTGAACCTGCATCTCCTGAGTCTCCTGTATTGATAAGTGGATTCTTTACCACCTGAGCCACGAGGGAAACCCAAGGAGAAGTGTACTGCTATTAAATGGAACCTGGGGATCTCATGACTTAACCATCTTCATCAACAAAAGGCATTCTTTCTGTTTTCATAGATCAGATGAGGGCAAGAATAAAAGTTGATTGGAAACTGATCTGGCTTCGAGGCATTGCTTGTGAATAGTCTAAAGCTCAGTCATTCCTCAGAAAAGGGAGGGGTGCAGTCCTGCAACCCTAAGATTAAGCTGTAAAATGGAGTCAGTGTGATTCAGCCAGAAACCTAATTATTGTGACATTTCCTTACACCTGGCATGTGCAATTCAAAACAGCATTATAATGTACCTTTTGGCTTACAAGTATTTCCAAGAACAGTATAACATAATTACTTATCAACCACAAATGCCTCAAAAAGAGAAACTGAAATCACCAACAGTTTTATCAGAAAAGAGCAGTCTCAAAAACGACAGAATTGTCTATGTTCATTTTCAAGGCAAACCATTCAATATCACGGTAATCCAAGTCTATGCACCAACCAGTAACACTGAAGAAGCTGAAGTTGAACGGTTCTATGAAGACCTAGAAGACGTTTTAGAACTTACACCCAAAAAAGATGTTCTTTTCATTATAGGGGACTGGAATCCAAAAGTAGGAAGTCAAGAAATACCTGGAGTAACAGGCAAGTTTGGACTTGGAATGCGGAATGAAGTAGGGCAAAGACTAATAGAGTTTGCCAAGAAAATGCACTGGTCATAGCAAACACCCTCTTCCAACAACATAAGAGAAGACTCTACACATGGACATCACCAGATGGTCAACACCAAAATCAAATCGATTACATTATTTGGAGCCAAAGATGGAGAATATTCAACAAAAACAAGACCAGGAGCTGACTGTGGCTCAGATCATGAACTCCTTATTACCAAATTCAGACTTAAATTAAAGAAAGTAGGGAAAACCGCTAGA
>SJYV01021050.1:224139-258687 GCA_006410875.1 Neotragus pygmaeus | reverse complement strand
AATCTTGATTCCAGCTTGTGTCTCTTCCAGTCCAGCGTTTCAAGGCTATGGTTTTTCCAGTGGTCACGTATGGATGTGAGAGTTGTACTGTGAAGAAAGCTGAGAACTGAATTGATGCTTTTGAACTGTGGTGTTGGAGAAGCGTCTTGAGAGTCCCTTGGACTTCAAGGAGATACAACCAGTCCATTCTAAAGGAGATCAGTCTTGGGTGTTCTTTGGAAGGAATGATGCTAATGCTGAAACTTCAGTACTTTGGCCACCTCATGCAAAGAGCTGACTCACTAGAAAAGCCCCTGATGCTGGGAGGGATTGGGGGCAGGAGAAGGGGACGACAGAGGATGAGATGGCTGGATGGCATCACCGACTTGAAGGACGTGAGTTTGAGTGAACTCTGGGAGTTGGTGATGGACAAGGAGGCCTGGCGTGCTGCAATTCATGGGGTTGCAAAAATTTGGACAGGACTGAGTGACTGAACTGAACTGAAAAGAATGATAGAAAATCATGATTTTAGTAAACGATCATCAATGAATGGCAAAACCATTAGGTGAAAAGTTGATGGGGGACTAGATATTCTCACAGTGCCAAAATATCATTCGATGAATTGCATCCATACTGGTCACAAGAGGACAATGTAACTTTACCGTAGAGATCTGGCTGTCTTTACCTTAAATCAGTGATCAGTTTTAGCATCACTAATAGTGAGACAGCCAGACACTATGCACTTCCTGAAATAACGCAATTGGAATCACATGACACCACCTGTGAATTTTTTGTTTTAAAATATCTTTACCTGATCCAATCAAGACTTAACTCCTATTTTTCAGGAAATACAGGGGCTACACAATATACATACAGGGGAAATACAGAGAAACATGTCATGGGGAAAGAGCCAGACAAATCCAGACGGTGAGAAGTTAGAACACCTGACCTGATCTCTTCCAAAAGAAACTGTCAAAAATGGGGGATGGGGGTGGTGAATAATGCACTGTTTATGCTAATTTAAAGAGAATTAAGAAATATAACCAAATGCAATGGTGGTCTTTGATTGACTGGTATTTTGAACAAAACAGCAGAAAAGGGGCATTTTTGGAAACAGTTTGAGACATTTGAATATGAACTGAGTATGAAATGCTATTCAGAAATTATTGTAAATTTTGTTAGGTCATAATGGCAATTTGCTGGTATAGGAAAATATACTTATCTCTTGGAGATGCATGTTGAAACATTTAGAAGGGAATTTGGGCTTCCCTGGTAGCTCAGCTGGTAAAGAATTCACCTGCAATGCAAGAGACTCTGGTTTGATTCCTGGGTTGGGAAGATCCCCTGGAAGAAGGATAGACTACCCATTCCAGTATTGTTGAGCTTTCCTGGTGGCTCAAGTGGTAAAGAATTTGCCTGCAATGTGGGAGACCTGGGTTCAGTCCCTGGGTTGGGAAGATCCCGTGGAGAAAGGCATGGCAACCAACTCCAGTATTCTTGCCTGGAGAATCCCATGGACAGAAGAGCCTGGCAGGCTATAGTCCATGGTGTCACAAAGAGTCAGAACACAACTGAGCAACTTTCACTTTACAATGTATATTGCTTACTTTTAAGTACTAAAAAGAAGTAAATATAGCAAAATAATGACTGTTAAGTCTAGGTGATGAGTATATGAGTATTTACTATGCACCAGTGTCAGACTTTATTTTTTTGGGCTCCAAAAACACTGCAGATGGTGACTGCAGCCATGAAATTAAAAGATGCTTACTCCTTGGAAGAAAAATTATGACCAACCTAGATAGCATATTCAAAAGCAGAGACATTACTTTGCCAACTAAGGTCCGTCTAGTCAACGCTATGGNTGCAGCCATGAAATTAAAAGACGCTTACTCCTTGGAAGAAAAGTTATGACCAACCTAGATAGCATATTCAAAAGCAGAGACATTACTTTGCCAACTAAGGTCCGTCTAGTCAAGGCTATGGTTTTTCCTGTGGTCATGTATGGATGTGAGAGTTGGACTGTGAAGAAGGCTGAGCACTGAAGAATTGATGCTTTTGAACTGTGGTGTTGGAGAAGACTCTTGAGAGTCCCTTGGACTGCAAGGAGATCCAACCAGTCCATTCTGAAGGAGAACAGCCCTGGGATTTCTTTGGAAGGAATGAAACTAAAGCTGCTAAAGCTAAAACTGAAACTAAAGCTAAAGCTGAAACTCCAGTACTTTGGTCATCTCATGTGAAGAGTTGACTCATTGGAAAAGACTCTGATGCTGGGAGGGCTTGGGGGCAGGAGGAGAAGGGGACGACAGAGGATGAGATGGCTGGATGGCATCACTGACTTGATGGACGTGAGTCAGAGTGAACTCCGGGAGTTGGTGATGAACAGGGACACCTGGCATGCTGCGATTCATGGGGTCGCAAAGAGTCGGACACAACTGAGCGATTGAACTGAACTGAGGCAAAGGCCACTTCCATCCAGAGGTGAATTTTCCTTTCTGGGCTGAATTGGGCAGGACCGTATCTTAGATTTGGTTCATGAATAAATCAAATTCTGAAGCAGGGTAGTTTGCCTTGGCCTTTAATACAAAATTCATTTACAGAGTAAATCAAGAGACCATTTTCAGGATAAAGTCATGAAAGGATGAATGAGCAGCACTTTTATTTGGGGTCTATTTTAAAGTTTCTATTAACATATAGAGCTTTGCCTCCTACAACCTTTCCTGCTGTTCACTAAAAGTGAAATGCCACATTGCCTAGAAGAGCATTGCTGAACAAACATAGTAAAGTTAAAAGAAAAATTAAAAGAAAACTATTACTTTGTTTCAGATAATAGTTAACCTTTGCTGGTAGAACACATTTCCGTTATTTATTAGTGGATATTCAGTTTATTATTTTAGGAAAAATCTTAGTAACTGATAAAGAAGTTTTATTATTGTAGCCTACTTTTGAATACACTACTGTTCCAAACTGGAATAAAACTATGGGTATATGAACAATTGGGCTTCCTCAGTGGTTCAGGGGTAAAGAACCTGCCTGCCAACCAGGAGACACAGTTTTGATCTCTGGATCAGGAAGATCCCCTGGAGAAGGAAATGGCAACCCACTCCAGTTTTCTTGCTTAGGAAATGCCATGGACAGAGGAGCCTGGCAGGCTATAGTCAGTCCATAGTATCACAAAGTCAGACATGACTTAGTGACTAAACAACAACACTATTATGAACAATTGTCATCCTCTTCTCTTTGACACAACTGAGCGACTAACATTTCACTTCTTCTCTTTCTATTACTTTATTTGGCACCATTTTGTTCCATATATTTTGGTATTATTAGACAAGATGAAGATCATTTGACTTCAATAGTTTTGAAATGTGGGAGCTTCACAGCAGGAGTAAAATAATGAATTTTAAAGTTTATTACATTCAATTGATTACAATGGTGAAAGAGACTGCACACTTAAAATTCTGGGTTGACTACCATGAACATGTAAAACTGAACACTGGAGCTCAGTCTCATGGTCTAGAATATTTAATTCATGTTTCTAAACTGCTCTTATTTTGATACAACTGAAAAGTAAAAGATTGCAAAAAAAAAATGGTTATGGAGAATTAGAATTCATAAAATACCAAATATTTAACTTCCAAATACTGGGAATATCCCCTTTTGAAATTAACTGACAAACTGTTAAGTTTATACTTTATTTGTAAGTGGCCCTTGTCTAACTTTTTGGCATCTTTTAACTGTTGATAACATATAGGAGTTGGATCATCATACTTACATTATTATTCAGCTCATATTATACATATAAGCAAAGTACAGTTTCACCTAATGGTGTTCCATATTCATTAAGAGTTTGAGTCATTCTGATATCTTAGAACATATTTTTTCCATATGGTATGATAGAGATATTTTTCATGTTTATTGTGAGCTCCCCTAAGCACAGAAAGAATTGTGATGGGGTGGTTTGGCTCTAACTTCTGTTAACATTGTCTGAATATAGGACTGTCTAGATAATGAAAGAAGTGTCATGTTTTGTACGTATTTAAATTTTAGACACTGTTTTAAGATTTTTTTAATTCTATGAAAAATGGCTTTTAATGAAGACATAAGACTTCAATGACAAAAACATTCTTGAGGTCGCTGGAAATATTCAGGTACTATATATCCATTAGTTTAAATTATTTATAAAGCCACTAAAATTTTATTTAGAGCAGAGGTAACTGATTTTATAGGGTAGCCTGTTAAAGTCAAGTGTTATCGTTTGTAAACCTAAGGCAACATTTCTCATTAGCAATGTTCCATGTCTTTAGGCTAAGAAAGTTGTCTTTAATAGCACATTTTAATACAACTCAAGTAGAGATAGGCTAGCTTTTGTCAGGAAAATAGATCCTATGTATGAAGTCCCAGTTATTAATTTTAGCAATGTCACTTTGTTTACCCAAATTATAAATGACCTTTCATTTAGGGATTAATTATATTATGCTTTGGCATTTTTGTGTTGTATCTATTTTCCTCTGTTCCAACTAATGCTTATGGCTGGCTGCTTTGGTTCAATATTCTTGTAAGAATGTGACAGAGAACAGCCTCATACAAACCTAAATGACATATTAGTATCCCGATAAGAATAAGCATCATATTGGCTAAGGGCTGGGGAAACAACAGGATTCTCTGTGATTTAGTATATATGAATTATAGTGAAACAGGGACATCTGGTGTAAGATGAGGATGCAAAACTTAGAGCAGACAGACTAAGGCACCTTAAAATTGTACTTAGAGGCATTTAATTTTTGTGTATATCACTGCAAGTAAATTTTGCTCCCAGAAACATTACAATTTTATGTATGCATTCTAAAGTACATGGAAATAAAGTATGTGAAATACATAAAAAATGATGATTGAAGAATGATATAATATATCATAATTTGAAGAATGATAGGTGGATCATAAAGGAAACATAACAAAATCTAACCATTATTTAAGAGGTGGTGGGTATGTGGTATATATACTGAGTGATTATTTTAAGTTTCATGCATGTTTGGAAACTTTTATGGTAAAACATGTGCAAAAATAAAATGTATAGATTACATTTAGGAATAAAATGAACTTCTGTTGAGAATACAAATATTCAGTTGAGAATAGTAAAGTATAACTCATATTTCATAGAAAATCCTCTTTTTAAGATAAAGATTGCTTACTACTTTTTCTTGTTAACATGAATATGATGTTATTTTCTTAGCTGTTGCTTTATCTTCTGATATCACTTAGTAAACTAAGACTAGGCTGTTGTGTTCTTTTCTGCCATTAATGTTTCATGTACTTTTCTACATTAAGAGTTAGAATGATTATAAAAGAGATAAAAATGTTGAAAAGTTGTACTTTTTTTGTCTATGAATGAAAAAAATATTTAAAATCGAGAACTTTTTGCAATCTTAGACTTTACAGCAGGTTCTTAAAATGACTTGTTTTATATCATGTCAAAGTATAGTTTCTGGAATTACAAACATCTGAACTTCAAAGAATGTTTTAATAATTATTTTGTGGCAATATGTAAGACTTTACATATCTTTATCTCAAAGACAAATCCTTGCTGAAAAAACCTAACAATTTATTAAATTTTTATGCAATTCTTAGTACTATTGCTTTACCCTAAATTTCCATACTTCAGAACAGACATGAGCTAAGGACTTTGGATTTAGACGGCTTTCTCTGAGTGATATAGAAAGTCAGTTTTGTGCTCGGGACACTTGAAAATTTTATATTTTATAATCTAGGATTTTAATATTTAGACAATATCTAGGGAATCTAACATTCAATTATTAAATTAGGTACCCCTTCCAATACTTGCTTTGTAATCCTATAATAACAGTGGGAGTAAGCATAGATTAAGAAAAGTTGCTAAAAAGAGGTTTTGAAATTTCTTTTTTTCATGGTTAATTAACATTCTTTTTAAAATCACATGAATTGTTCCATAATTGAGAAGTTTTTGAAATTATCATTTTAGATCTTGGTAGTCAAACAAGGAAAAGCATATATTAGTATGAACAATGGTATTTTGAAAACATATAGAAATTAATAAAATTTCTGTGCTTTATTACCATATTCTAGATAATATAATATAATATTGACTTCTCATTTACCTAATAACTATTGGTGTATAAAGTTTGACAGGTCTAAGTACTTCAGAAATGTATGTGCCCTTTTGAACATGAATTCTGAGATTCCCCATTTATAAAATGAATTCAATATTTTATTTATTATGCCAGATTATGGTGAATATTAAATAATATGGAATTTACAGTGAAAGACAAAAGTGCAAAATGCTTAAAAGTATAGACTTCAAGCCACACTGTAAGATATTAGCTTCACCACTTTTCAGCAGTGTGACCTGAATAATTTACTTAATTTCAATTTTCTTTCTCAGTTTTTATAAACTGGGTATGATAATAATAGTACCTACCTCATAGAGTTGCCATAATGATTGTATTAATATATTTAAAACTCCTAGATTCAGTTCATTTCAGTTCAGTCGCTCAGTCGTGTCTGACTCTGCAACCCCATGAATTGCAGCACGCCAGGTCTCCCTGTCCATCACCAACTCCTGGAGTTCACTCAGACTCATGTTCATTGAATTGGTGATGCCATCCAGCCATCTCATCCTCAATCGTCCCCTTCTCCTCCTGCCCCCAATTCCTCCCAGCATCAGAATCTTTTCCAATGAGTCAGCTCTTCCCATGAGGTGGCTAACGTACTTGAGTTTCAGCTTTAGCCTTATTCCTTCCAAAGAACACCCAGGGCTGATCTCCTTTAAAAGGGACTGGTTGGATATCCTAGGAAATGAGCACTTTATAATTTTGCCACGATATAGAACACATTTATGTATTATATAATTATGTAAAATATATGTATAATTATTATATTATTGTATAATTATTTAGACCTATGTGTCAATTGTCTGGCACAGAGTAAGCAATCAACATATTACTATGCTTTTCTTGTGACTGCATTTTACTAACTTCAATATTTCAATCTTCGTGTCTTTGTTGAGATCATTTGAGGGTAAAAAAGATATGAATTAACTCCTGAAATTGTATCCAGTAGTGTTTACTAGTATACTCTACATTATTTTGTCAAGAATGATGACCTTTGGGGGTACCTAGTGCCATGAGAGCAGTATTTTAATAAATTATACTTTAGTGATGGAGAAGGAAATGACAACCCACTCCAGTATTCTTGCCTGGAAAATTCCACGCACAAAGGAGTCTGGTGGGCTACAGTCTATGGGGTTGCAAAAAAGTTGGACATGACTTGGCAACTAAACAACAAAAACTTATTGAATATGAAGATGGGCATTTTATATAGTTAGCTTTAAAGAAATGGTAACCCTGAAGAAATATGTATTTATGATGATCCCTATATAAAGAATAGAAATTAGCTGGACAAAGTATGATGAGTAGCTCTTCCTAGTGGAAAGAACAACATGTATAATGGATCTAGGGATAGAATATGGAGTCCACAGAGACTTGGCTGACATTTTTAATGTCTCCATTGAGACTTACTTCTAAAAATTTAAATAAAGTGTAAATGCTATTTTGGAACTGAGACTAATAATGTAGGAATACATATTTCCTCCAATTATTATAAAACTCAATGAAATGCCACCTACTAAACAAGTAGAATTTTTGAAGGATTCTGAGAAAATACTTCTAAATTAATAAGCAATTATAAGTGCCCGTGGATCAATTAAAACTATTTTGTAAAAATTATACCATAGGGTGGAGTTGAGGGAATGAAACCTGCTCCACCAGATATTTAAGATATTTATGCTGCAAAGCTGGAGCAATAAAACTCTATATGTTGGCACAGAGACAGTGAGACTTTTGGACATAACAAAGAGCCCAGAAAAAGAAGAAGTATTTTGGAACTTTGATATATCTATGTTTGTGACGTCACATAGCAACTGAAAAGAATTGATAAAGAAAAGTAAAATTAGCAGTCTATCTCCAATCACGTGAAACAAAAGTCCATATTACTTTGACTATGAAATTAAAACAACAAAATTAATAGAAAAATATGTAGGAATACTTTTACTAAAATATCAAGAAAGATACTCAACAAGATCCTGAAAATCCAAAATTAAATTATATATGTATATATATATATATATATACATATATATATATATATACACACACAATATAATTATATATGTATATAGGGAGAAGGTAATGGCAGCCCACTCCAGTATTCTTGCCTAGAGAATCCCTTGGATAGAGGAGCCTGGTGGGCTGCTGTCCATGGGGTCGCACAGAGTCGAACACGACTGAAGCGACTCAGCATGGTAGCATGGAATAGTATGTACATAATATATTATGCATATTTATATATGTAAATGAACTAGATCAAATTAATAACTCATTACTGAAATATATTGACAAAATTAACAGGAGCAATCATTGCAGTATTGAAAAAAAAACAAACAGAAAAGAATACATAATACATAAATGAATTACTTCAAAGGAGACCAAATGAAAATGATCAGAAAATAAATAATTATTTTATGAATGAAAATTCAAATAGCTAACAATATATAGAAAGATATAGAATCTTATGAGTAGGCAGAGATATATTAGTACAAATTAAAGTCTCAGAGACATATGACCTTACACCTAACAAATTAACAAATATTAGAATATTGCATATCAATTATCTATGATATATAAAATTGTTTTTGTGGTTGTTAAGAGTCTAAGTTGTGTCTAATTTTTTTATGACCTCGTGAACTGCAGTTCACCACACTCCCCTATCCTTCACAGTCTCCTGGAAATTGCTCAAATTCATGTCCATTTAGTCAGTGATACCATCCAACTATCTCATTCCCTGCTTCCCTCTTCTCCCGCTTTCAGTCTTTCTCAGCATCAGGGTCTTTTCCAAAAAGTTGACACTTCGTATCAAGTGACCAAATTATTGGAGCTTCAGCTTTAGTATCAGTCCTTCCAAAGGATATTCAGAACTGCTTTCCTTTAGGATTGACAGGTTTGATCTCCTTGCTGCCCATGGGACTCTCAAGAGTCTTCTTTAGCACCACAGTTTGAAAGCATCAATTCTTCAGTGTTCAGCCTTCTTTGAAATCCAACTCTCACATCCATAAATGACTACTGGAAAAGCCATAGCTTTGACTGTATAGACATTTTTTGGCAAAGTGATGTCTCTGGTTTTTAATATACTGTCTAGGTTTGTCATAGTTTTCCTCTTAAGGAGCAAGCATCTTGAATGTCATAGCTGCAGTCACCATCTGCCATGAGTGTGAAGCCCAAGAAAGGAAAATCTGTTACTGCTCCCACTTTTCCTCTTTCTATTGGCCATGAAGTTATGGGACATGATGCCATGATCTTAGTTTTTCAAATGTTGAGTTTCAAGTCTCCTGTTTCACCCTCATCAAGACCCTCTTTATTTCCTCTTCACTTTCTGTCCTTAAAGTGGTGTCATATACATATCTGAGGTTGTTGATGTTTCTCCTTGCAATGTTTATTCCAGCCTATGAGTCATCTAGCTCAGCATTTCTCATGATGCACTCTGCATATGTCAAATAAGCAGAGTGTCAATTTACAACCTTGTTTTTCCTTTCCCAATTTTGAACTAAATTTGTTCCATGTCCAATTCTAACTGTTGGTTCTTGACCAAAACAGGTTTCTCAGGAGACAGGTAAGGTGGTCTGATATTCCCATCTCCTTAAGAATTTTGCATAATTTGTTGTCATTCACACAGTGAAAGGTTTTTGTGTGGTCAATGAAGTAGAAGTCGATGTTTTTTTCTGGAATTCCCTTTTTTATTATCCAACAAATGTTGGCAATTTGATCTCTGCTCCCTCTGTTTTTTCTAAACCCGCCTTTACATCTGGAAGTTCTTTGTTCACTACTGCTGAAGGCTAGCTTGAAGGATTTTGAGCATAACCTTACTAGCATGTGAAATGAGCCCAAATGTACAATTGTAACATAGTTTGAACATTCAATGACATTACCCTTTTGGGACTGGAATAAAACCTGACCTTTTCCAGTCCAGTGGCGACTGCTGAGTTCTCCAAATTTGCTGGCATATTGAGTGCATCACATTAACAGCATCATCTTAATTTAGGATTTGAAATAGCTCAACTGAAATTCCATCACCTCCACTAGCTTTGTTATTAGTGATGCTTCCTAAGGCCCACTTGACTTCACACTCCAGGATGTCTGACTCTAGGTGAATGATCACACCATCATGGTTATCTGGGTCATGAAGCTCTTTTGTATAGTTCTTCTGTGTATTCTTGCCACCTCTTCTTAATTTCTTCTGCTTCTGTTAGGTTCTTGCCACTTCTGTCCTTTATCATGCCCATCCTTGCAAGAAATATTCCCATGGTACCTCCACTTTTCTTGAAGAGATCTCTAGTCTTTCCCATTCTGTTATTTTCCTCTATGTCTTTGCATTGTTCATTTAAGAAGGCCTTCTTATTGCTCCTTCTGTGGTCTGGAACCCTGCATCAGTTGGATATATCTTTCCCTTTATCTCTTGCTTTTTGCTTCTCTTCTCAGCTGTTTGTAAAGCCTCCTTACACATCATCATTTTTTCTTCTTCCATTTCTTTCTCTTTGGCATGATTTTTCATTACCAAAATTAATTATGTTACTAAATTTTCTTGGTAAAAACTACCTCAAAAATCTTACAGGCACACTAAACATTTATTTTTGTTCACATATCTGTAGGGACTTTTTTGATCTAGACTGAGTTTGACTGGATTTTGTTGGTGTCTTAGTTCTAGTTGGGGCTATGTTAATTCCACATGATATCATTCTGGAGCTCAAGCTCAAAAACCACAGCTGCCTTGAGGCATGTTCTTTCCGGGTGTATCTTAGGAGCATAAGAGTTAAAGAAAAAACATACAGGCACATTTGAGTCTCTGCTTCCATCTTGATCACTAAAATCCCACTAGACTTTCTAGCTACATAACTAATTACTATGTCAGTGACAGAGAAGGAAGAAAAAATATCAAGTGTGTTTTATGGAGCCACCTATATTTGTGAATGAATAGAACTGAAATGCATTGGTGCCCAACTGAGGAAACATTGATAATATACTTCAGACTTGGCCTCTGCAGGTTAGAGTCTAGTCACTTATTCAGTTCACATGTTGCGGCTAACTCCTGGGTGTTAACTCCCCACAATTCCTGTACTGAGCTTCATTTGCTTCCCCTAAAGCAGAAAATAGGAAGAATGTATTTACTTACTTTTATCTTAATATGGAATAGAGACTTTAAGTGACATCTGTAGGTGAGGTCACAGTTAGACCAATGAATGTACACTTCACACAGGAAGCTTTGGTTACACATTGCTTTTGATAGTAATGTATTGAACATATCTTAGTATGCCATCAGTAATGGAATGTAAAAGTAAAACATGTTATACAGATACAATTAATTTTTTAACAACTCTAAAGAAAGAATAAACTATATTTGGGAAAACCTGTTCTAAAATATATTGAACCAGAAATGACAAAACATTAAATTTTATATAAATAACTTCCAAACAGTATGTTATATATTTATGTATACCCATATATCACTTAGACATAAATTCAAGAAATCTATGAGAGTGGGTATCAATGTCAGGAAGAGGAATACAATCAGAACATGAGTTTAAAGAGAAACATGAGAACCACAATGAGTAGGATGTTGATAATAAGACACAGTGAGTGCAGTACAAGCAACTCACTTCTACTCAACTGAAATGCCTGTATTTGAGATTCCTTCAGGTGTATATATAGATAGACAGATAGATGTTGTTGTCATTGTTCAGTTGCTAAGTCTTGTCTGAATCTTTGGGACCGCATGAACTACTGCATGCCAGGCTTCCATGTCCTTCAACATCTCCTGGCGTTTGATCCAACTCATGTCCTATGAATTGGTGATGCCATCCAATCATCTCATCCTCTGTTGTCCCCTTCTCCTCCTGCCTTCAATCTTTCCCAGCATCAGGGTCTTTTCCAAAGAGCCAGCTCTTTCCATCAGGTGGCCAAAGTATTGGAGTTTCAGCTTCAGCATCAGTCCTTCCAATGAATATTCAGAGTTGATTTCATTTAGGATTGACTGGTTTAATCTCCTTGCTTTTTAATACACTATCTAGGTTTGTCAGAGCTATTCTTCCAAAGAGTAAGCATCTTCTAATTTCATAGCTGCAGTCAGCATTCACAGTGATTTTGGAGCCCAAGAAAATAAAGTCTGCCACTGTTTCCATTTTTTTCCCCACCATGAAGAGACGGGACCTGATGACACAATCTTAGTTTTTTGAATGCTGAGCTTTAAGCCAGTTTTTTAACTCACCTTCATCAATAGGCTCTTTAGTTCATCTTCACTTTCTGCCATTAGATTGGTGTCATCTGCATATCTGAG
This sequence comes from Neotragus pygmaeus, assembly GCA_006410875.1. Classification (NCBI taxonomy): domain Eukaryota; kingdom Metazoa; phylum Chordata; class Mammalia; order Artiodactyla; family Bovidae; genus Neotragus; species Neotragus pygmaeus. The sequence continues at coordinate 246,294 of SJYV01021050.1, read as the reverse complement.
ATTTTTTATATTGCTCCTGCCAATCTTGATTTCACCTTGTGCTTCATCCAGCCTGTCATTCCCATGATGTAGTCGGCATAGAAGTTAAATAACTAGGGTGACAGTATATAGTCTTCATGTTCTCCTTTCCAAATTTTGAACCAGTTCATTGTTCTATGCCCTAACCGTTCTAACTGTTGTTTCTTGACCTTCATAAGGTTTCACATGAGGTAGATAAAGTGCCCTGCTATTCTCATCTTTTTAAGAATTTTCCACAGGTTTTTGTGATACACATGGTCAAATGATTTAGTATAGGCAATGAAGCATATGTTTTTATGGAGTTCTCTTGCTTTTTCTATGATCCAGTGGATGTTGGAAATTTGATTTCTGGTTCCTATGCCTTTTTAAAGTCCAGATTATACATATAGAAATTCTGGGATCACGAACTGGTGAAGCCTAGCTTGAAGGATTTTGAGCATTACCTTTCTAGCTTGTGAAATCAGCAGAATTGTACGGTAGTTTGAATATTTTCTGGCATACCCTTCTTTGGGATCAGAATGAAAACGGATCTTTTCTAGTTCTGTGGACACACTGAGTTTTCCAAATGTATTGGCATACTGAGTGCACAGGCTACATCATGGGGTCACAAAGAGTTGGATATGACCGAAGAACTAAGCACAGCACACAGGTAAAGATAGTAAGCTAACTGAAAATTCCATAGATGATATATTTAATTCATCATTATCTAATATCAGAATTATGTATAATTTTATGAAACAGAATTTAATTAACACTATTTTCCCAAGGTTTAGGACAAAGTGACAGTTAATATTTTTATTCTCAACCCCTCCTCCAAATCCTAACTCACTAAATGTTTAAGAAATAGAAAAATAGATTGCTATGCTAAAGCTGAAACTCCAATACTTTGGCCATCGAATGAGAAGAATTGACTTACTTGAAAAGACCCTGATGCTGGGAAATATTGAAATATTTTAGAATACATTTATTTATTACAATAAATATCTTAAAAATTTTGTTTTATATATATATAACAAATATATATATATATATATTTTGTTATATATAAGAAAGTAGATTTTAAAAATATATTGCAGAATACACTTCAAATTAAGTAGAGTCAAAACCCATGTTTAGAGAGAACCAGTAATTATGGAAATCTATATGCTATTAAAATATACTTCCTTTACTTGGTGACAGATCCAGTTGAAAAAAATTTTTAATACTTATTTTATTTGCATAACTTATTTCTAAATGGACCATAAGAAGTTGAAAATATAGCTACTGCTGAGAAGAAAATCTGGGAAACTCGGGTTGAAACATATTTATACTCACTCCTTTTTTAATCTTTTGAAATATTTACTCTATTTTCCCACTACCTCCTACAAAGTAGATAATACAACCTAAACCAAAAGTATAAAACAAAACTCTTAAAAATCTATAGTTAATGCAAAGAGAACAATTATGTAAGCCTTTATGTTATTGAAATATACTACTTTCTTGGCATGAAAGAAGTCTACTTACTTTATAAAAATGATTCATTTATATCATCGTGTTGAAATCTCTAAAATGGCCAGGAATTGAAAGTCAATTCTTAGGTAGGTTGATACAAAGTCCAGGTCCCAGAGGAAGAGAAAGTGGTCTGGGGCTCTCAAGGAGAACAGGACAAACATTTTATTTTATTTTTTCCTCATTGCTTTGCCTTAGTCAATATAACAATGTATCTTGCTCAAGGATTGCTGCTGCTGCTAAGTTGCTTCAGTTGTGTCGGACTCTGTTCAACCCCATAGACAGCAGCCCACCAGGATCCTCCATCCTTGGGATTCTCCAGGCAAGAACAATGGAGTGGGTTGCCATTTCCTTCTCCAATGCATGGAAGTGAAAAGGGAAAGTGAAGTCACTCAGTCATGTCCGACTCTTCGCGACCCCATGGACTGCAGCCTACCAGGCTCCTCCACCCATGGGGTTTTCCAGGCAAGAGTACTGGAGTGGGGCTCTTTTTGACAAGAAACATTGGAATAATCTTGTTATCTTAAGAGNAATGTTTATTTTTTTACTTAAGGAAATATTAATAGCTTGATGAAATCACTGGTATCAACTTTAGGCTATCACAAGAAAACATGTTTTAAAGAATTTAGTAATTTCTAAAAAGCCACACTTCAGATACTACAAATTTGAAAAATGAGATGACAAAGGCGAAAAGAACATTAGACTAGAAATTTGAAGCCTTGAGATAAGATTTGAATTTTGCATTAATTATTAAAGATCTTAGGGAATTTTTCTGACCTCCTAAGTTATTCTTAGTTCATTTATAAAATGAACTCCTTGATCCTTTCTATGATTTGAAGTTTAGGGGACTAGAATACTTCTACTAATATAGTTCATTCTAGCATTGCCTGGAGATTGTATTAATCGAGCTGTTTGTTTAACCAGACATTTCTGTGTACTTCTGTATTTGGTTCTATTACATTGTCACGGTATGTTGCCAGAACCCCAAGTTCCTTACCAGGCAGCTCACATGGCTATTGTCTGTCTTCTTATTTAATGCAACTATTTAAATTAAAATTTCCTAGACTTCATGAAATGGCAACCCACTCCAGTGTTCTTGCCTGGAGAATCCCAGAGATGGCGGAGTCTGGTGGGCTGCCATCTATGGGGTCACACAGAGTCGGAAACAACTGAAGTGACTTAGCAGACTTCATGAAAACTTTGTACAAAGTGTCAGTTTGAAGAAAACATGTCCATTGATACCATTCTAAAAATAAATCCTAGGATTTCTCTTAGGAATTTTCAAATATCTTTTTCAACTCAGCGATTAAAGTTATAAGCAAGTTTTATTGCCTAGAAAAGCTTCATTTAATTCATAGTTTTATCTAGTTTCTGAATTAATTGTACGGATGGTATTAATTTTGAAGGTCATTGCATTTTTATATGTAAATCACAATTGTGAGTGTGATTTAAGTATCTCTTTATTTTTAACCTCCCCATCATATATGAACAAAAAATTGAAATACTTTAAATACTTTTTGCATGGAATGTCAGTGTTAACTAAGTTATTCTTGGCAGTTCTATTTTCTTTCCAATTTAACTACTGTCAGTCTTTATGGGCTGAGATTCTTTTCCAAGAAATAATCTTTTTATCTAGTTTTATTATGGCATTTTTAGTTGTTCCAAAATTATCAAGACATGTCTGAGATAATTTTTTTTTAATTTCTATATTTATGACACTATCAGCAATGAGTTTTAATACATTTTCTTATTTAAAATCATTAACTAGAGAAGTTTATCATGCTTAAGAAATAATAAAATCAAACTGCCATATTTTCATATAGTAAAGGCAGACATATCAAAATATACAATCAAATTACTGAATTTTATGCTTTGCAATATTTAATGTATACAATATATTCTNTAACTAGAGAAGTTTATCATGCTTAAGAAATAATAAAATCAAACTGCCATATTTTCATATAGTAAAGGCAGACATATCAAAATATACAATCAAATTACTGAATTTTATGCTTTGCAATATTTAATGTATACAATATATTCTTCATTCATCTGTTGATGGACATTGAAGTTGCTTCCATATCTATTGTAAATAATGTTGCTATGATCATTGTGGTGTATATATCTTTTTGAATTAGTATTTTCCTTTCTTTCAAATATATACCAACTAGTGGAAATGCTGCATCATATCATGATTCTATTTTTAGTCATTTGAGGCACCTCCAGACTGTTTCAAAAGTTGTTGCACCAACTTACATTCCCATCAATAGTATACTGTTGTTCAGTTGCTCAGTCATGTCCGACTCTTTGCAACCCCATGGATAACAGTATGCCAGGCTTCCTGTCCTTCACTATTTCCCAGAGTTTCCTCAGACTCATATCCATTGAGAATGATGCCATCTAACCTTCCCACTCTCCGTTGCTTTTTTCTCCTCCTGCCCTCAATCTTTCCCAGTATCAGGGTCTTTTCTGATGAGTTTGCTCTTCGCATCAGGTAGCCAAAGTATTGGAGTTTCAGTTTCAGCATCAGCCCTTCCAGTGAATATTCAGGGTTGATTTCCTTTAGGACTGACTGGTTTGCTCTCCTTGCTGTCCATGGGATGCTGAAAAGTCCGTCTTCTCCAGTACCAGACTTTGAAAGGATCATTTCTTTGACACTCAGCCTTCTCTTTATGGTCCAATCCTCACATCCATGCATGACTATTGGAAAAGCCATAGCTTTGTCAGCTATATGAACTTTTGTCAGCAAGGTAATGTCTCTGCTTTTTGATATGCTATATAGGTTTGTACTAGTTTTTCTTCCAAAGAGCAAGCATCTTTTAATTTTATAGCTGCAGTCACCATCAGCCATGATTTTGGAGCCCAAGAAAATAAAGTCTGTCACTGTTTCCATTTTTCCCCCATCTATTTTTCATGAAGTGATGGGACTGGGTGCCAAGATCTTAGTTTTTGGAATGCTGAATTTTAAGCCAGCTTTTTCATTCTCTTCTTTCACCTTGATCAAGAGGCTCTTCAGTTTCTCTTCACTTTTGGCCTTTCAGTTCAGTTCAGTTCAGTCACTCAATCATGTCCGACTCTTTGTGACCCCATGAATTGCAGCATGCCAGGCCTTCCTGTCCATCACCAACTCCCGGAGTTCACTCAAACTCATGTCCATCGAGTCGGTGATGCCATCCAGCCCTTGTCGTCCCTTTCTCCTCCTGCCCCCAATCCTTCCCAGCATCAGAGTCTTTTCCAGTGAGTCAACTCTTCACATGAGGTGGCCAAAGTACCGGAGTTTCAGCTTTAGCATCATTCCTTCCAAAGAACACCCAGGACTGATCTCCTTTAGAATCGACTGGTTGGATCTCCACGCAGTCCAAGGGACTCGCAGGAGTCTTCTCCAACACCACAGTTCAAAAACATCAATTCTTCAGTGCTCAGCTTTATTCACAGTCCAACTCTCACATCCATACATGACTACTGGAAAAACCATAGCCTTGACTAGACGGACCTTTGTTGGCAAAGTAATGTCTCTGCTTTTGAATATACTTTCTGCCTTTACGGTGGTGTCATATGCATATCTAAGGTTACTGATATCTCTCCTGGCAATCTTGATTCCAACTTGTGGGTCATCCAGCCTGGCATCTCATATGATGTTCTCTGCGTAAAAGTTAAATAAGCAGGGTGACAATATATGGCCTTGTCATACTTCTTTCTCAATTTTGAACCAGTCTGTTGTTCCATGTCCAGTTCTATCTGTTGCTTCTTGTCCTGCATACAGGTTTCTTCAGGGATCAAACAAGTAAGATGGTCTTGTATTCCCCTCTCTTTCAGAATTTTCCAGTTTGCTGTGATCCACAAAGTCACTGAAGCAAAAGTAGTTGCTTTCTGGAGAGTTTCCTTTTCTCCACATCCTAGCCAACATTTATTTTTGTTCATTTTGATGATGGTCCTTCTGACAGGTGTGAGCTGATATCTCATTTTGGTTTTGACTTGCATTTCTCTGGTAATTAGCATTGTTGAGCATCTTTTCATGTGTCTGTTGGCTATCTGCATGTCTTCTTTGGAAAAATGTCTATTCAGGTCTGCACATTTTTTCAATTGGGCTGTTTATTTATTTATTTATTTTTTCTCATTTAGTTGCTAACTGACATCTTCCCAAGAGATAAGCACTTTGAGGAACAAAATTTGAAGGAAAAAATCATATCTGATATTGATTAAGTATTAATTATATATAATATTTGTGCTAAGCATTTTATTTGCATTTCTTCATTGAACTAGATAAGTAGTACTCTAATATATAAGTATTAGAATACATTTGTTTTATTAGAATATATTATGTTAGTTTTACAAATAAACTTATGCTTAAGAAATATTAGAAAATATTAATAAATTAGTAAAGTTCCCAAACTCAACAGCCTATTTGGGTTGGAATGGGGAAATCAGGATTTTGAAGTTGACTTTATCAGATCTGAGTAGTGTTGTACTAATTATGAAAAAATAAGGGTGATTATGACAAATCACATATAAAAATGCAACATTTTAGAATTTAATTTGTTAGACCTCATTGCTAGACTCAATCTAAGAAAAATTTTGTTCTCAAATGTAAAAATATAGTTTTGATTTCCATGTCACTCATTTAAACTCCCATTTTTCAGCCACACATGCTGATCTCTAGTGTTTTTACTTGTCTAATTTTAGTCAAATGTATATTTGTACATATAATGAAAATATCTTCTTAAAGTATAGAAAGTTATGAAAGCAGCATTTAGCCGCATAATCTAATAGTTCCTTTTTGATACATTTGATGATAGTGAAATAAAGAAACAAATAAAGAAATAATGCTTTGTCTGTTGAATCAAGTCAGAAGCCCTAATCCTAAATCTTCAAATAACAGGATGGTATTTTTCATAGAAAAAAGCTTACTGGGAATCTTTGTCATATTTTAATTGATGTATTGAATGAGAAAAGCTTTAAGCTGCCATATGTTTATAAGTATATAAACCTCTCTTAAATATATATTTTCAGCTGTGACCTCATTTCTAACCCTACATTTCCAACCAAAATCAAATTTTATTTGGCTCCTGGGGCCAAGGTGCTTTTGCTCCCAAAGACATCATGTCTATCACTAGCATTCACATTTTGTAGTCACCGAGGTTATTTTTCATTTTTATTTTTTTTCTCTTTTGTAACCCATATACAGTCATCTTGGAAACCACATGGATTAAATTTTTATTGCTATATAATCAATTACCCCAAAATGTAGTGCCTTAAGGCAGAAAACATTTTTTTTTTCTAACAGTTTCTGTAAGTCAGGAATCTGAATATGGCTAAACTGGGCCTTCTGACTCAGGGTCTTACATAAGGATGCATTCACGGTGGTGGTCAGTGCTGTGGTCATCTTAAATGCTTGATTGAGGAAGTGTCCACTTCCAAGATCACTCTCACAGCCTGCTAAATTGTCACTGAATTGAATGCTTCAGTTTTCCACTAATTTTTGAACAGAGAACACCTTAGTTGGCTTCTTTCCTTTTTTTTTTTTTTTTTTTTTTGCCAAGTTGGTCTCTCTATAAGGCAGCAAATGTCTTTGCCAACTGGTTTTTATTCAAGAGAGCAAATAAGAGATCAAGAACAGTGAGCAGAATGAACGGCAGAACAATTTTTATAAGATAATCTTGGAGTAACATCCTGCCACTGTTTTTTTATATACTAGTCACTAAAAGTGAGTTGCTAGGTCAATTTCCTTGTACTGATTATAAAATAACTAGCAAAAAATAAAATAAATAAATAGAGGAATAACTCTCAAATACAGTATTGAAAATGAAAGTGTTAGTCACTCAACTATTTCTGACTCCTTGTGACCTTATGAACTGTAGCCCACCAGGCTCCTTTTTCCATGGAATTCTCCAGGCAACTGGAGTGGGTAGTCATTCCTTCTTTGGAGAATCTTCTTGATGCAGGGATCTAACCAGTGTCTCCTGCATTACAGGCAAATTTTTTTTTACCATTTAACCACCAGGGAAGCCCTAAATGAAGTATTAGGATAGAGTTAAGATAGTATTTCAAAATTTGATTGTAGTGCCTATAAACAGAAGACTAAAGAGAACAAAATGTGTATACACATGTAATCTAATGATTAGCTTTCATAGCTCCTCAAACTTCCTTGTTGAACAAAGTTACACTATAACATAAACAGGCAAAACTCAAGCTTGAAAAAACAGAGCTGACTTTAACAATTTCATGTTTTAATTTACTTGCTGGTGTGATTAATATTACTCAGACCTAAGCCAGTTTATATAACTAATTTCTAAACTAATTTGAATTATATTATTTTTATAATAGTAAGCTATAATAACTTTGTAAGTATTGTATTCCTCTGATTTATGTTTTCAACTAATGTTCAAGTTGTGTCTTTAAGAATGTAATAAATTTTGACATTGCTTATTTTTAGCCTCATCATAACCTATTACAAATATAATGTTTTAGATTATATAACCTGATAAATAAATATTGTGTCAGACTCACTTACTGAATATAAAATACATGGATACATTTTAGTAGGTTTCCTATTTCAGTTGCATGAAAAATGCACATGTAACAATTAGATTTTCAGAGGAAAAATTAAGACATACAGTGAATCACCTCAAAAAAAGAGCATTATAATCAGCTCTCTACTGGAAAATATGACACATGTGCTTGTCCTGTGTGTATAGACAGCTCTCTGAAAAATACTTTTTGAGCATTTTTCTTGAATTATGTTCTTGTATTTACTGTCATTTTCTTCCCACTGAAATTGCAGTAAATTTTACAAAACTCAGTGTATTCCTAGGAATAAAAAAAAAAAGAATCTAAATATAAAAATCAATAGCTATAGTGCTTCCAAGTTATAACCATGCAGAACTTGTCCTATTTGACAAGTGTTTGAATTTCAAACTGATGAATTGGGTTGCAAGAACATGAGCTCATAAAAATCATCCTTTCTCTGCTCTCATCTCAGCCTACCATGTAATCAACATTTCATCTTTCTTTTTTTTCTCTCTTTTTCATTTCAGTACTTTAGAGAAAAGAACAAAAGTTTTTTTTTTTTTTTTTTTTTTTCCTTTCTCACTATTTCAGCAGAGAATCTCAGGACAGGACTCATAGAGCCAACAGCTCTGGAAAAAAATGATACTGGCACAGATAGAAATCACATTTGGTTTCATAGAAGTATTATAATTAACAGCACAGGGAGCACTTTAGGACACAATTATTTTTCCCAGCATTATTGGTGGTTGTCTTTGCTGCCCCTGTCCTGCATTAAAATCCCCCTGCTTTATTCCTCCCAGAATTGCAATTATCCAAATTCTGTATGTAGTTTCTCTCTTCCACACACACCAAGTTCCTATTACTACCAATATTTCTGATGGTTCAAACACTAAGTGACTTCTCTTCATGCTGGGAGGGGACAGAGTTTGCCTGTTGCCCTTGGCTGTTCATAACTTAGATTTATGTCCTTCCTATTGCCTCTCAGTGCTTAGAGACTATTCTCTTCCCCATGAGTTTTTGAAGATGCTGAGAATGAATAAAATGGCCTCAAAGCTTCTAAGTTAAGTATATTGATAGCCACATGATTGGAAGTTTGCTAAATTTTGAGAGCATCTGGTAAATTAGAGAATTTCAGAATTGCTCTGGAAAAAAATAAAGGACCTCAAGAGGCAGCAACATACAATAAGCTTTATTAGATGGTGATGGACAGGGGTCTATGAAAGTGAAAGTCCCTGAATAAGAGACCTTCCAGAGATAGAAGCTAGAGGTCACAATCTAGAAGGGATATAAGTCCCCAGAAGGGATCTCCACAGGAGGAAGAGGAAGTTTAGAGGAGGTTTATTTGTCAGGTCATGTAGATCAATGTAAGTTGGGGAATCCCTGGGTTGAGAGCTCCAAGGACATAAGCGGTTTGGGGCCTTTTATAGCTATAACATTTATCTTACCTATGGTTAGTAAAAGGCTTCCCAGTGGCTCAATGGGTAAAGAATATGATCACAATGCTGGAGTACAGGAGACACAATTTCAATCCCTGGGTTGAGAAGATTCCCTGGAGGAGGAACAGCAACCCACTCCAGTATTCTTGCTTGGATTAGTTTACTACTAACACCACCTAGGAAGCCCATATATGAGTAACTTATTGTGCTAACAGATGATGCTGTTAAAGTGCTACACTCAGTATGTCAGCAAATTAGGAAAACTCAACTGTGGCTACCGGCCTGGAAAAGGTAAGGTTTCATTCCAATCTCAAAGAAAGGCAATGCCAAAGAATATTCAAATTACATTTCAATTGCACTCATTTCACATGCTAGCAAGATTATGCTCAAAATCTTTCAGCAGCATGTGGACAGAGGACTTCCAAATGTACAAGCTGGATTTAGAAAAGGCAGACGAACCAGAAATCAAATTGCCAACATCCGCTGGATCACAGAAAAGGCAAAGACATTCAAAAAAATTTTTGAATTTTTTTCTGCTTCTGCTTTATTAACTATGCCAAAGCCTTTGAATGTGTGGATAATAACAAACTGTGGAAAATTCTTAAAGAGATGAGAATAGCAGGCCATCTTACCTGTTTCCTGAGAAACCTGTATGCAGGACATGAAGCAACTGTTAGAACTAGACATGGAACAATGGACTGGTTCAAAATTGAGAAAGGAGTATGACAAGATTGCACATTGTCACTCTGTTTATTTAACTTCTATGCAGAGTATATCATGAGAAATGCAGGGCTGGATGACTCACAAGTTGGAATGAAGATTGCCAGGAGAAATATCAACAACCTCAAATATGCAGATGATACCGCTCTAATGGCAGAAAGTGAAGAGGAACTAAAGAGCCTCTTGATGAGGGTGAAAGAAGAGAGTGAAAAAGCTGGCTTAAAACTCAGCAGTCTAAAAACTGAGATCGTGGCATCCCATCCCATCACTTTATGACCAATAGAAGGGGAAAAAGTAGAAGCAGGAATAGATGTTATTTTCTTGGACCCCAAAATCACTACAGGTGGTGACTGAAGCTGTGAAATTTAAGATGTCTGCTCCTGGGAAGGAAAGCTATGTCAAACCTAAACAGCATATTAAAAAGCAGAGACATCACTTTGCTGACAAAGTTCCATATAGTCAAAGCTATGATTTTTTCCTGTAGTCATGAACAGATGTGAGAGTTGGACCATTGATATTTGGCAAAACCAATACAATATTGTAAAGTAATTAACCTCCAATTAAAATAAATAACTTTATATTAAAAAAATAAACATAAACTAAACAAACAAAAAAAAGAACGTTAAGTGGCAAAGAACTGATGCTTTTGAATTGTGGTCCTGAAGAAGACTCTTGAGAGTCCCTTGGACAGCAAGGAGATCAAAGCAGTCAATCCTAAAGGAAATCAACCTGAATATTCATTGGAAGGACTGGTGTTGAAGTTGAAACTCTAATACTTTGGCTACCATATGCCAAGGGCTGACTCATTTGGAAAAATTTCTGATGCTGGGAATGATTGAGGGTAAGAGAAGAAGGCTACAGAGGATGAGATGGTTGGATGGCATCACTGTCTCAATAGATATGAGTTTGAGCAAACTCAGGCAGATAGTTAAGGACAGAGAAGCCTGGGGTAATGTAGTTCATGGGGTTGCAGAGTCTAACATGGCTTAGCAACTGAATAGCAACAATTGTGCTCCATAGCTCATGTGGAAACCTACATAGAGTACGGGCAATTTGAGTTTGAAATGAAGTCATGCTTTATTCTTTTTATTTTAAAATGAGTTTTAGCTTACATATAACGTATTAGTTTCAGGTGTACAACATAACGTTTCAATATTTGTATCTATTGAGAAATGATCACCACAATAAGTCAGGTTAATATTTGTTACCATACACACTTACAAAATTTTTTATTGCTTGTAATGAAAACTTATAAGATTTACTCTCTTAGCAACTTCCAAATATGCAACACAGTATTGTTAACTATAGTCACCTTTATGTATATTACATTCCCATGACTTATTTATTTTATCACCAAGCTATGCCTTCCTTGGTAAATGATTATTCTACTTCTAAGATGGAGGTCAAGATTTGGTATTGGGTCCTGCCAGAGACACTTAAACATCAATATAAAGTAGCCATTTAATTTGAGCTGTTCTTCTTGAAGTGGGTGCTTTCTTATTATCAACCCATGAAGCAGGCATGGCCAGCAGCAGATATATCCTGGTTCAAGAATGCTGAAAAATTACAGTTAAGTTGTATTAACATGTGGATTCTTAATGTGAATATGCTTGCTGGACTAGCATCTGAATTCTTATCATAGCAGTCATTTTTGCACAATGGATGAATGAGAAAAAATCAAGAGTGGTTTACAGATTGTTTTAAGAACTAATATGCTGACATGAGCTAAAATAGTACTGTTTTATGGTGACCCAGATGGACTGTAAATGAGTAAAACTCTTCCTGAGTAGAACTGGGAACTGTACACAGAATCTATATTGACTTAAAGGGGCACAGACAGGAATTATAATCTATGCTGACTAATAAGTAGTGGCTATCTGTTTTGCTACATTAACAGGATTTTTAAAGAAAAGATAGAAAATTCAGTGACAAAGTGACAGATATATCAAGAAATACAAGGATGTACCTCTCACAGTGGAACCAGGCCTTGAGAATGTTTGTGTAAAATGAGAATGCTCCCTCCACATGACATGTGAATCAACTGACAATATAATCTGCCTCTTTCCCCAGACTCCCCAGGGTTTGCTCAGTGAGCTCATGGATATGTAGATTTGGTACCAGAAATACTGGTTCTGGATGTGCTCAACAAATGTCTAGTGATCAGTGTGGCAAAAGCCTTGTGGTATATCAGGTGTAATGAATTGATGACAGTGGACTTTCAAATCATGCAAAAGACTGCTCTGCATCATCATCATCATCAGTAGATTAGTCAATGCTGCAATCATCAGTTTTGTATTCAGCTTAATATTGGTATCTTTGCTCTGACATTTATGTGTTCCATCATTATTGCATGTGCCACATTATCAGAAGCAGTTGACTTTACAAAGTAGTGGAATGGCCTATGAAACCTCAGTTATGGCATCATCTGTAAACCCATGCCCTGCAGGGTTGTGGAGCCTACCTACAGGATACAGAACATGCTTTGAATTAGTAGCCAATATATGATGCTCTTTCTCTCATTAACAAAATATATAGTCTGGGAGCTGTTCCAGATGAGTTACCGGCAAATGTTTGTCATCCCAGAACTATATGATCTTATGATTTAAGTTCTCAGAAGCAAAAAGCATCTTTCTACCAAAGAGTACAGCAATAGTTTTATTGTACTGTATGCATATGACTTTTTGGACTCCTCATATCACCATATCAGTAGAAAATAAGTTTTATTTTTACTTGGATGAGGTGACTAATTTTAGTTACAAAGGAAGATAGGAATGATGCCACAAAATATGTGCAAGGCAGGATATGTCCTTAACCCTCAATCCTCAAAAAGCCTCAAATGACAGGTCATTTAATACTGTCAACTACAGTGGTAAAAAATAATGGATGACAACACAGTAATAATTGCTACAGGAAAGCCCACTGATGTGTGCTAAAACTCAGTGAGTAAAAACTTAAGAAGAAATAGGATATTTATGTATTTTAAAAAGATATATCTTCCTCAAAATATTGATGAATTATAAAGAGAAAATTACTTGACAGTGGAGGAACCTACCAGAGGGCACCTTGACCACACAATTAAGGTTAAAATCGCTCATAATGAGACATCTGAAAAGAAAGCACCCTTTGATCTGATTTATTGAGAAGAGCACATTAACTCTGAGTTATTTTTATAAAATTACATAACATCAACATAACCATGAGAAAATATCTATAGAAAATACCATGCAGACCAAAATTGATGGACAGTCTACAAAATATTCATACTTCGTATTTGGTGGGATTATACTATTGTTAGCATTCATTCTTAAGTGTAAATATGAAAAGTGAAAATGAAGTCGCTCAGTCATGTCCAACTCTCTGTGACCCGATGGACTGTAGCCTATCAGGCTCCTCAGTCCATGGAATTTTCCAGTCAAGAGTACTGGCGTGGGTTGCCATTTCCTTCTCCACGGTATCTTCCCGACCCAGAGGCTGAACCTGGGTCTTCCGCATTGTGGGCAGACGCTTTACCCTCTGAGCCACCAAGGAAGCTGTAAATATGAAAAGGCTTGTGCAAATTCAAGTCAAGAAGCCAAACAGAGCCCAGTCTGGTGGTTACTCTAACTCAACACCCACTCAACAGTCTTCTAGTTTCCTTTCTTCTAGATATCAATAAAATATCAATAGATATTTTAAACATAAAAGAGGAAGATAGATATTTTTAAAATAAGAAGTNGGCTTGTGCAAATTCAAGTCAAGAAGCCAAACAGAGCCCAGTCTGGTGGTTACTCTAACTCAACACCCACTCAACAGTCTTCTAGTTTCCTTTCTTCTAGATATCAATAAAATATCAATAGATATTTTAAACATAAAAGAGGAAGATAGATATTTTTAAAATAAGAAGTAAAAAGCAAGAAGTACATTTTCCAAATTATCTTGAAGCTTGGCTGCACTGGGCCCCTCCTGAGATTCGGATGTAGAAAAGAGGACTAAAACATGGCTGCTGGAAGACTGAGGCATCTTGAGAGCATGACAGAAGTCTCTATTTCCTCTAGGCTCCTCTGCAAACATCTACTGAATAGAACCGTAGCTACAAAATAGAGCGTGGTAATAGTATCGGTATTTTCCACTGTCAGAATCCTGTGCAACTGTTGGCTATTTCTTTGACTATATTGCCGCTAGTTGCATTGTCCCTGGTTGTGCAAATTTACACAAACTTTAGTTGTAATCATTTGATAACCTACTAGATTCAAAAGCTTAAATGCAGAAGATAGTAATGCTAAAATGATAAAGAGTTCTAACTAAATTGGTATATAATGGTAAGAGCACATAGTCATATAGCTTAGAGAGAAAGGATAGAGTGAGCCTGAACAGATTGTGGCACTCACTGCTCTGAGTTTACCTAGAACTCTGTAATGACTTATACATGTGAGTATTTTTAGAGCCAAACTCGCCTTTTACATTTTTTAAATGCATCCTGTCCTGGTTACTGGCTTTATTAGTCAGGGTGCTCCGGAGAAACAGAACCAGTAGGATATCTAGCTATTTATCTATATATATATANATTAGTTCTAAAAGGTCTTGTAGGTCTTCATAGAACCGTTCAACTTCAGCTTCTTCAGCATTACCGGTTGGGGCATAGACTTGGATAAATGTGATATTGAATGGTTTGCCTTGGAGACAAACAGAGATCATTCTGTTGTTTTTGATATTGCATCCAAGTACTGCATTTCAGACTCTTTTGTTGACTATGATGGGTACTGCATTTATTCTGAGGGATTCCTGCCTGCAGTAGTAGATATAATGGTCACCATTCCAGTCCATTTTAGTTTGCTGATTCCTAGAATGTCGACATTCACTCTTGCGGTCTCTTGTTTGATCACTTTTGCCTCCAAGGATATCTGTATAATCACACTTAAATTTTATAAGATAAGAATCTCAGGATCCTACTCCCTTTCTTTACTTTTAAAATTTTGTAAATCCTTTGGGTGAACGTGAACTAGTCTTTTAATTTAGGTTATAGTGTGACTACCTACTGCCAATCATATGAAAATATTTTAACTTCAAGTTAAGGTTCTTCATTGCAACACTTATTAGCTATGGTATGGTTGCTATTTTACCAGTTTGTTAGTAATCTCATGCTGACTTATGGAAGAGAGTTTTCCTGTGATAGAATTTTTTAGTCACAGATATTAGATAGGGAGAGCACATCAACACAACCTTTTTACTTCTTAATAAAATACAGTGCATGTTAAACTGTCATCTGGAAATAGATACTTGGCTACCCCTCTGTATCTCTTTTTAAATTTTCTACAAATGTTTAGTCTATTTTAATTGCCTCTTTATTATTTAAATTATCCATAATTAATTACCTTAAATTACTTTTGTAAAGATTACTTTCTATCTCATACTGAAAAGGCCAGGATTCTATTATGTAAATCTTAATACATGAGAGAACCCAAAAAATAAATACTTGAATAATAACTACTTGTTTTGAGGACACCTGAGTTTATTTATATTGTAAATATTGTTTCACAGTTCAGTTAGTTACCTTGCTGGTAATAAAGATCCAGAAATTTAAATGACAACTTTTTCACAAAATTCAGCTCTAAGTTTCGTTACTATGAAGCAGCCTTGGTTTGATATTCCTCCTCCTGATACAGAAAATGATATCCTACTAATGCATCTGGGGTGGCTTTTAACCCATCCAAGACACAGTTGTGAAATTAATGACTACTGTGTTTGGCCTCAATTACATCTTGCAATTCTCCTGCTTCCTTTCCCCTGTTTCTTCTTTGACTTTATGATATTGGTTGCATTTCAGATCCTTTAGAAACCTCCGTTTCGGAAAGACTGTGTTTACAGCAGCCTTGAAAACGTTTCAGTTCAGTTCAGTTCAGTCGCTCAGTCTGATTGACTCTTTGGGACCCCATGAATCACAGCACGTTAGGCCTCCGTGTCCATCACCAACTCCCGGAGTTCACTCAAACTCATGTCCATCGAGTCCATACTGGAAAAACCATAGCTTTGGACTAGATGGACCTTTGTCAGCAAAGTAATGTCTATTTTTTTAATATGCTGTCTAAGTTGGTCATAGCNTTAGGCCTCCGTGTCCATCACCAACTCCCGGAGTTCACTCAAACTCATGTCCATCGAGTCCATACTGGAAAAACCATAGCTTTGGACTAGATGGACCTTTGTCAGCAAAGTAATGTCTATTTTTTTAATATGCTGTCTAAGTTGGTCATAGCTTTTCCTCCAAGGAGCAAGCATCTTTTAATTTCATGGCTGCAGTCACAATCTGTACCCAAGAAAATAAAGTTGCCTCTGTTTCCATTGTTTCTCCATCTGTTTTCCATGAAGTGATGGGACCAGATGTCATGATCTTATTTTTTTGAATGTTGAGCTTTAAGCCAACTTTTTCACTCTCCTCTTTCACTTTCATTACAACAAAATGTTAATTTTTTTCTTGTAAAAAATTCATTTTTAGTCTGAGTGAGTTTATACAGCAGTGTTACTGAAAGTCAGGGATTTACTCAAATAGTTACAACTGCTTATTATTGGTTCTTGACATTTAGTTTCTATGNTTTCACTCTCCTCTTTCACTTTCATTACAACAAAATGTTAATTTTTTTCTTGTAAAAAATTCATTTTTAGTCTGAGTGAGTTTATACAGCAGTGTTACTGAAAGTCAGGGATTTACTCAAACAGTTACAACTGCTTATTATTGGTTCTTGACATTTAGTTTCTATGCATATTTATTCTCTTTCAAAATAGTATATCACTTGAAACATTAATAAACAAAAATGTTTATTTTTGTCTTAAAAACTATGGAAATGATATGGTTATCTGGTTGTAGAATACCCTGAATACACCCTTTTATATGGGTGCATTACCCATAAAAATGTCCTTTTGCATGATAGAATTAAAAAGCTTTTTGATAAGCAGTAGGATTAATAAAAGATAAATATAACATTGCTAAAATTCTAGATTGCTTCTGCAGGTACTGATGGCTGTATTAATCCTTTATTTTTCTCTCCTGGAAATTTTTGGGGTAATGATTTAATTTCTGAATGAGCAACATGCTCTGGAGAGAAAGGAAGAATAAAAATCCTGTCCTAGAGGATCTTGATGCTTATAATGTAGTTAAGTGTCTAGAGATAAATTCTAAAGTGCCAAATGTCAAATTTATAATGACATGTAATACATTAAAGATCTCTAAAGGATTTATTGAATCAGAATTTTAGCACTAAATGGGATCTTAGCAATTCTCAAGTGAAAACAGTTTGCTTTAGGAATGAGTAAGCTGGGGCCACCAAACAGAAGGTGATTTACCTGGGAGTCATTGGCTGTCCTTGGTGGACGTGAACTGTAGTCTTTGGTTCAAGGTCTCATTTTAACTAAGCAATGCCATTTCTGAAAGCACTAAGGGCTAACTCCTATTTCATGTTGCTCCACTTTTTTGTTTAGAGTTGTATATCTTGTGTTTCTTCCTTGCTTTAGAAAATTTTATTTAGCTTTTCATTCCAGTTTATTGAACACCAGCTGTTTTATGTGAGAAGATGTGAACAGAGTAACTGATGATATCTTTTTATTCTTGTCCTGTCTTTCCATTTCTAGGCATCAACTAGAGTTATTGGTCTAAGTGGTGCCAAGAGTACCAAAGAGAGAAGCAGTAGTATTTAGTAAAATACCTATTTTTGTATGCTTGGAGAAGCAGATACCTTCTGATACCCTGATAGCTCAGTTGGTAAAGAATCTGCCTGCAATGCAGGAGACCCTTGTTGGATTCCTGGGTTGGGGGGATCCACTGGAGAAGGGATAGGCTACCCACTCCAGTATTCTTGGGCTTCCCTTGTGGTTCAGCTGGTAAAGAATCTGCCCTCAATGCGGGAGACCTGGATTTGATCCTTGGCTTGGGAAGATCCCCTGGAGAAGGGAAAGGCTACCTACTCCAGTATTCTGACCTGGAGAATTCCATGGACTCTCCATGGGGTTGCAAAGAGCAGGACACGAATAAGCAACTTTCACTTTCACTTTTAATGCAAATCCTCTCCAATGACTATTGGATTCCTTAATGTTCTCTAGTTTCCTTTAACATTCTATTATCAACTTTACTAATAAAATGGATATATATATATATATATATATATATATATATATAACTATTGAGGATTTGTGATGGAAGTACAATTTATTTATCTGTGGAGTTTTCCTGTGTGTAGTTTGATAAGCTTTAATTAACAATCTATCCACTCTGTTTTCATTCAGTGATATTTACTCAGCTCCCACTAGGTATTAGGTACTATTGTGGGTGCTGGGTTATGTGGTTGCTACTATGGCCATGAGCCTGTTATTACTCAAGGATACATATTGAAGTAGATACATTTCTCATTGGATCAGGTTTAAGTTTTTGAAGCCAAGGTAAAGCAAATACATAGTGTTATACAGCCTAAATTTATTCTAGCTATTCTGCAGAAATTATTAGACATAAAGCACAAGATAATAAATTTTTATGATACAAAGTCTGAAGTATTGCTATTCTGCAATACAGAATTTTGTCTATAACAGTGTTTTTTCTTCTTTCCTCCTTTCTACTTTTCTTCCTTTTTATTATAGAATCATTAGAAAAAATGTTAAATTAGATATATAAATTAAACAGGTTTTCTATTAGTTCTAGCTAGTGAAAAAACAGACCATTATTTGGAACATTTGGTAATATCTAGAGAACATGTTGAAAGTGAAAGTGAAGTAGCTCAGTCGTGTCCGACTCTTTGCGACCCCATGGACAGTAGCCTACCAGGCTCCATGATCAATGGGATTTTCCAGGCAAGAATACTGAAGTGGGCTGCCATTTCCTTCTCCAGGGGATCTTCCCAGCCAGGGATTGAACCCAGGTCTCCTGCATTGCAGACAGACGCTTTACTGTCTGAACCACTAGGGAAGCCCAGAGAACATGTTGAGTAAACTCTAAAAATCTGCTATGATCAAAGTATACTCAAAGTTTGGAATAATGTTTTGTAAGCTAATACCAAAACACATGAGAATTCAGTAAGCATATATACAGAGGTTGCTGTGCTCATAAATTTTGTATCTGTCACTATTATTGCCTTCTTGATATATCTGGGATGACTGAGTCTTCAGTGTTTGCCTGGAATTTTTCATTTTAGCAGTCAGTCTCAAATCTTAGGAAACCCTTCAGTCTTGAGCAACCAGGAGAGTTGGTAAGTGTAATTATATCTATATCTCAAGATTTATTTTCTTCATTTCAGAGATGAAGTGATTAATGAACAAATACCATGTGTGAACCTATTTAGCTAAAGGACACATATTAGCATATTACTATTTATCTGACTACAGTGATAGATAATTGGAAGATGAGGGAATAGGTAGGTGGATGGATGGATGGTTGGATCGGTAAATAATGTAGGAAAATGATTATGTAATGTACCTTCTGAATGGTTAGGAAACATCAACTGTTAAAATCGTACTTGCATCTTAAGGGCCAACATAGCTCTCATCTTTTTGTCAAGATTTCTTTAAATCTTGCAAGTAAATCATTTTTCTCTCTGCCCACAAAATTCTGTTTATAGCTTTATTACTTGACTTAACATAGTTGTATTATACTTTTAATATACGTGTTTGTATGTTCAGTCGCTCAGTTGTGTCCTAGTCTTCTGACCCTATGGACTGTAACCCACTGGGCTCCTCTCTCCATGGGATTCTCCAGGCAAGAATACTGGAGTGGGTTGCCATGCCCTCCTCCAGGGCATCTTCCCGACCGAGGGATCAAATGCACATCTCCTGCATCTCCTGCATTGTAGGCNCTGACCCTATGGACTGTAACCCACTGGGCTCCTCTCTCCATGGGATTCTCCAGGCAAGAATACTGGAGTGGGTTGCCATGCCCTCCTCCAGGGGATCTTCCCGACCGAGGGATCAAATGCACATCTCCTGCATCTCCTGCATTGTAGGCAGATTCTTTACCACTGAGCCACCTGGGAAGCCAGAATCTGTTGTATACATATCTGTATTCTTCACTGACTGAATTCTTGCAGAGCAAGAATTGTGCCTTTTTCTCCTTCACCTTCCATATACTGCCTGCGCCAAACACAAACTGCATATGTTATTGCCAAACTGAGCATTCATTTTACCTTCAATTTTAATAATCTTTATTTAAACATCATTTTCCTATAATAATACTCACCAGTTTTAAATGTACAGTTCAATCAGTTATAGCAAAATAAAGATAAAACATTCCAATCACCCCAAAAAGTCCAACTGTGCCTCAATGCAGTTACTTACTCTCTGGCAACTGCTGATGTACTTCATAGTTTTCCCTTTTCTAGCTTTTTATATGAATTTCATGTGTTTGGGTTCTTTTTATATGTTTGGCTTTTTTGAATTAACATAGTACTTTTGGAAAATTATCTCATATTGGCTTCTATAAGGAATTTGTTTCATTTTATTACTGAGTAGTATTGCATTATGTGGATACACCACATTTTATCTGTTATTTTGTTAATGGACATTTAGCTATTTCCAGTTTTAGGTTATTATAAATAACACTCCTGGTGGCTTTTCTGGTGTCTCAGATGGTAAAGAATCTGTCTGAGAGGCAGGAGACATGGGTCCAATAAGATCCCCTGGAGAAGGGAATGACTACCCACTTTAGTATTCTGGCCTGGAGAGTTCCATGGATAGGGGAGCTTATCAGGCTACATTCCACAGCATCTTAAAGAGTCACACATGACTGAGGTGAGTGACTTAAATAACACTACTGTAAATATTAGCATTCCCAAAGAAAGGCAATGCCAAAGAATGCTCAAACTACTGCAAAATTGCACTCATCTCACACACTAGTANTCCCTCCCAACATCAGGGTCTTTTCCAGTGAGTCAACTCTTCGCATGAGGTGGCCAAAGTATTGGAGTTTCGGCCTCAACCTCAGTCCAGAAAAGATATAAGTTTAACCAAATGATAATAATCAGTATCACGCTTCCCAGGTGGCTCAGTGGTAATAAATCCACCTGTCTCTGCAGGAGACACAGGTTCAATCCCTGGGTCAGGAAGATCCCCTGGATGAGGGCATGGATGCCCATTCCAGTGTTCTTGTCTGGTGAATTACATGAACAGAGGAGCCTGGCAGGCTGCATCTATGGTGTCACCAAGAGTCAGACATGTCTGAGAGACTGAAGACACACACACACATTTGTCTATACAGTGCTGTCTTTTTTCTTTTTTGATGAAATAGATAAATCACAAATAGGTTAATGTCTCTCTCTTTCCATGGCTCTAGTCCAACCCACCAAAACTTCTGATTTAGGCCTCCTGCATCTTCTTTTATTTTCCTTCAATCCACTTTCTCTCCAGGAGTTAAGTTAACTAAAAATGCTAGTTTAACTCTGTAATCTTCAGTTTAAAAGTCTACAACACTTCACCAAGGAAAAAGAATTAAATTTGTCAGGGACATGGAGCAGGCTTTATCTCCACCTTCATCCCCTGCTCTATCTGGAGATTCTTTCCCCTCACTTAGCCTAATTCCTAATTTTCCTTCAGGTTTTAAATTTAACAGCCCTTTCTCAAAGGGCTGTTACAATCTCAGATCTAATTCACCTGCCTGAATCACCCTACTCTTTAAAATGTCTTCAATTAAAATTATATTTTCTAATTACATATTTGTTACATGGGGAAACAGTGGAAACAGTGTCAGACTTTATTTGGGGGGGCTCCAAAATCAATGCAGATGGTGACTGCAGGCATGAAATTAGAAGACGCTTAGTCCTTGGAAGGAAAGTTATGACCAACCTAGATAGCATATTCAAAAGCAGAGACATTACTCTGCTGACTAAGGTCCATCTAGTCAAGGCTATGGTTTTTCCTGTGGTCATGTATGGATGTGTGAGTTGCGCTGTGAAGAAGGCTGAGCCCCGAAGAACTGATGCTTTTGAACTGTGGTGTTGGAGAAGACTCTTGAGAGTCCCTTGGACTGCAAGGAGATCCAACC
>SJYV01021050.1:197630-222558 GCA_006410875.1 Neotragus pygmaeus | reverse complement strand
AACACTGGAGTGGGTTGCCATTGCCTTCTCCAATGCATGAAAGTGAAAAGTGAAAGTGAAGTCACCCAGTCGTGTCCGACTCTTTGCGACCCCATGGTCTGCAGCCTACCAGGCTTCTCCATCCATGGGATTTTCCAGGCAAGAGTACTGGAGTGGGGTGCCATTGCCTTCTCCGCTGGAGCACCTAAAGAGTCAAATTTAGAAATCTGAGGTAAAGATGTCTTAATTCACTCTTTTATTCAGTATATTTAAAAAGAAACTGTATTGGTTGAGAATTTCACTAAATTTTGTGATAGGTTACACTCTCTTGGTAAATACCCATACTTTTTTCAAAATATTATATCATGGTAATCATACATCGTGTAGCATCACACTGCCTTCTTTCCCTTAGTATTGATAGTATGTTTTTAATATTCCTACATGTATTTTCATAAGAAGATAGCTTATTTCTGTCTAGCACCAATATTCCATTTTCTGGACATACTACAGTTTATTTATGCATTTGTCTACTGAAGGACAGCTTTTTATTTATTCATTGACTACATCGGGTCTTTGTTGCTGTGCGTGGGCCTTCTCTAGTTTTGGTGAGTGGGGGTCACTCTCTAGTAGGTGTGTAGGCTTCTCATAGCTGTGCCCACTCTGTGGTGGAGCACAGGCTGCAGGTGCATGGATTTCAGTAGTCGCAGCACATGGGTTCAGTAGTTGTGGCTTGCAGACTATAGAGCACAGGCTCAGCAGGTATGGCTGATGAGCTCAGTTGCTCCACAGCGTGTGGGATCCTGCACACCAAGGATTGAATTGGTGTCCCCTGCATGGCAAGGTGAGTTCTTAACCACTGGACCACCAGGGAAGCCCTGAGGAATGTCTTGATTGATTACAAGTTTTGCAACTGTAAACAAAGCTGCTATAAACATCCTTTACAGGTTTTTTTGTAGGTGTAACTTTTGAGAGTAATACCAAAGAAAGCGATAGCTGAATTGTACTGAAAGAGTATGTTTAGACTGACTGGTTTGATCTCCATATAGTCCAAGGGACTCTCAATCTTCTCCACCACCACAGTTCAAAAGCATCAACTCTTTGGTACTCAGCTTTCTTTATGGTCTAACTCACATCCATCCATGACTACTTGAAAAACCATAGCTTAGACTATTATGGACCTTGTTGGCAAAGTGATGTTTCTGTTTTTTTAATATGTTGTCTAGGTTTGTTATAGCATTTCTTCCAAGGAGAAAGCATCTTTTAATCTANACATCCATCCATGACTACTTGAAAAACCATAGCTTAGACTATTATGGACCTTGTTGGCAAAGTGATGTTTCTGTTTTTTTAATATGTTGTCTAGGTTTGTTATAGCATTTCTTCCAAGGAGAAAGCATCTTTTAATCTAATGGCTGTAGTCACCATCTGCAGTGATTTTGGAGCCCAAGAAAATAAAGTCTGTCACTGTTTCCACTGTTTCCCCATCTGTTTGCCATGAAGTGATGGGACTAGATGCCGTGATCTTAGTTTTTTGAATGTTGAATTTTAAACTAGCTTTTTGACTCCTCTTTCACTCATCCTCTTAGTTTAGTCCCTCCTCGTTTTATGCGATAAGGGTGGTGTCATCTGCATATCTGAGGTTATGATATTTCTCCTGGCAATCTTGATTCCTGGCATTTTACATGATGTACTCTACATATAAATTAAATAAGAAGGGTGAGTTTGTAGATATCCTCAAAATAACTTGCTGTGATTTTCATTGGAATTCTGTTGAATCTATGTATCACATCAGGAGCATCTTGACAGTGTTGTCTTCCTTTCATTTATATGGAATAGCTGTCATTTAGATCATTTATATCTTCTTGGATTTCTTACATCTGGGTTTTACCATTTTCTTCATATAGGATCTTGTATGTATTTTATTATATCTATGTTTCCCCTCTGTATTTCTTTCCTTTCTTTTTTCTGTACATGAGTCTTAATGACAGCGACTTAACGCAATTTCTTTGTTGTTGTTCAGTCACTAACTCATGTCTGACTCTTTGTGACCCCATGGATTGATGCATGCCTGACCTCTCTGTCCCTCAGTCTCCCAAGCTACTCCAGCATTCTTGCCACAATAACCCTGTAAACAATATAAAAGGCAATTTCTTTAGGACTGCAAAACTAAACCATTATTTCAAGTCATCATCTTTGACTTCTCCATGTTTGCTCTATAGATCATTCCAACTGTACAGAGCTCACGTGAAGAAAAGAAGCAAAGATGTTCCATAGTAACAAAATGAATTATATATCCTACCAACATTTATTATGTAATTATATGCTTTCACAAATAAATGGAAAAAGTTGGAAATAATAAGTTTGTCTAATGAAAGGAAAAAAAACTTTTAAAGTTAAGTCACAGAATTTTCAGCATACTTATGGTTTTCTTTTTTTTAAAAAACTTCTTCACTTTTGATGATGAAATTGAGGAATGCAGCTGATTTTTTTTTTAAAGTAATTGCCTCAACTCTAATTCCTCTTCGGTGATCAGATGCAATAGGCTCAGTCTCAAACTCTGCACCTGTTTTTCACACCATTTGGCTATTGAGGTAGAATCTCACCTGGCAGGATCCAGCCTTATTAATAGTAATGAGCTGGAATGAGCTAGATTCTATAGGAATCAGGAACTCAGGAGAAGAAGTGATTCTGGCAGATTAAGTTTTAAAATTCTGTGACTGTGATTCTGTCACTGTCCCATTAGAGTGACTGCCTTTTTGTTCTCTTTTCACCTTGCCTGAGAAACATGATCTGGAATCATGCCAGAAACCACTCTCAGGCGGTGAATATTTTTTAAAAGCTGTTCTCTTTGACTAACAAGGATTTTCTTAAAAGTCAGGACCATCAGGTTCTCTTTCTTTCAGTTGTATCAGAAATATACTGCTGAATTGAAGTGGCTAAGGTTATAGCTGGTATGGAAAGCAGTGAGCAATAAATTGAAATGCCCAAATACCTTATTTTCCCAGTATAATAGTCATTTTATTTTATTTTTCCAACATGATAGGCTTATATATATATATATATAAGCCATTTATATAATTAGATTCATGGCTAAAAGGTCATATGGTATTTACCATTGCTAGTTGTCTCTAGATATGACAGGTTACTTTGGGATGTTTAGCTCTCTGCTGAGGTTGCTGCTGCTGCTAAGTCACTTCAGTTGTGTCCGATTCTGTGCGACCCCATAGATGGCAACCCACCAGGCTCCCCTGTCCCTGGGATTGTCCAGGCAAGAACACTGGAGTGGGTTGCCATTTCCTTCTCCAATGCATGAAAGTGAAAAGTGAAAGTGAATTCGCTCAGTTGTGTCTGACTCTGCCACCCCATGGACTGCAGCCTACCAGGCTCCTCTGTCCATGGGATTTTCCAGGCAAGGGTACTGGAGTGGGGTGCCATTGCCTTCTCCATCTGCTGAGGTTAGGTGATTTTAATTATACTCTTTGGTTCTTGGGACAAACAGGTCTTACAAAGTTTCCTCCTGCCTGGCCAGAGCCACCTGATGTGGAGAGACAGGGAGCTCTTTTTCTTTGGCTGCTTATTGGTAGTTTGTTCGAATCGTGTAACTCGACCTCTCTGTATTTCATTTCTTCACATCTGAAATGGAGAGAGTACCTCCCCAGTGGACTTCACTGCTCAGAAGAACACTTGGCAAAATATAGAGACAATGTTTCCTGTCAGCTATTTCGGAGGAAGCTGTTAGCTGAAACCACAGCTCTCCCTGATGTAGTTCTCTGCTTGACCTTCCCTGAACTATGCCTAATGGAAGCCGTTAAACTCTGATATTGAACCTACATTAGGCCTCTACTATATAGAAATTGATTCAATGTTCATGAGTTCTTAATCTTTTGAAAACTCATGTAATACGTGATTATTTTACAATAACATCTGATCAGGTCTAACTACTTGGAAAAATCATATTTGTTTACTTTAAAATAATTCTGTATAGTTTCTTTAGTATCTTTTAAATAGTGAATTTTCAGAAGTTTGATAAAAACTGTTTACTAGAATTTTATATGAAATACTTTAAAAAGTGATTTTAGCATTGCCCTTGAATATTAACTTGGAGAAGGAAATGTTAACCCACTCCAGTAATCATGCCTGGAGAATTCCATGGACAGAGGAGCCTGGCAAGCTACAGTCCATGGAGTTGCAGAGTCAGGCATGACTAACTATCATTCACTCACTTACTTGAATACTGCTGCTGCTGCTGCTGCTAAGTCACTTCAGTCGTGTCCGACTCCATGAGACCCCCTAGACAGCAGTCCACCATGCTCCACCGTCCCTGGGATTCTCCAGGCAAGAAACTGGAGTGGGTTGCCATTTCCTTCTCCAGTGCATCAAAGTGAGAAGTGAAAGTGAAGTCGCTCAGTCGTGCCCGACTCTTAGCAACCCCATGGACTGCAGCCTACCAGGCTCCTTTGTCCATGGGATTTTCCAGGCAAGAGTACTAAAGAGCAATAGTTATTTTATGTCAAGATCAGCTAATTTTAATTGATGGACAGTGTATCCTAATCCATTAGGTGTATCTCAGGTTTTCTTAAGAAGGAGGTTCAGACTCTGGGGATGTTTGAAGAAAATCTGATTTTATAACTTAGTTTCTACAATATATTACCCATAAGATTTTTTCCCCTATTCCAAATGCAATCATTTCAGATTGCAAATATATGTTGTTTATTTTTTTAATACATAGTTTTTCCTTGGCAACACATTGTGATATTAAGAGAAAATGAGAGAGAGCAACGAAAACCACGGAATACTAACAAAAAGCTTAGTATGTTAGCAGCATCTAGTGCATATCAGAGAAACGAGTTATGAAATAATGAGGCCCGTATTGAAATACAGCAGAGTTACTTTTTTCCCAGAGAATCTCTTTTTGATGGTATATTTAATAAGCAGCTGCACAGGCAGTTGTACCATGTTCATTACAAATAAATTGCACAGTTTTTCCATTGCATAAAAATCTCATCACAGCCTTTTGCTTTTGTCTTTGTNACTTTTTTCCCAGAGAATCTCTTTTTGATGGTATATTTAATAAGCAGCTTCACAGGCAGTTGTACCATGTTCATTACAAATAAATTGCACAGTTTTTCCATTGCATAAAAATCTCATCACAGCCTTTTGCTTTTGTCTTTGTTTAGAAAGAAGGTGATTATTAAGTATATTCAGCAGTAATGGCAGACATAGAGATTTCTTTATGCTGATTGCAAAATCTAATTTGTATAATTTATAAAGTGAGAAACGGAGAGAATGTGGTGGAGTATAAGGGAAAAACACACGCCAAACAATATATTTTCAGTTTGTCACTGCCCCTGGTGATCAGTATGAAGGTGTTTGATGTGTAAGCTAATGGCAGAGCTGCAGAGTTTATGATTACTAGACTTGACACTGCAAATTCATTTTACCAAACTGTGGCTAGTGTTACAAAAAACATCTGATTTTTCATGCTTAATTTGGTGACTTATTTGCAAAACATTAATAAAGGTTAATTTTGCCCCTCACAATTTTTCAGATGTCTGTATAAAGAAACAACAGAGATTGATCAAGAATTGTTGTACTTTCATTATTTTTTAAAGATTTGTCTGCTTTGTGTCTTTGAGCTTCTTAAATGTTTAAGAACATGGAACTATGTAAGCTTTAAGGAATTAATTTTCTGAAACACTTAAGATGTATTTTGCCCCCATGTATTCAAATCTGTTAGCCAAATATCTGTTTCATTTTTGCCTTTGCCTTTTAAGAAATCATTCCTCCTAGTCTGTCTTTCCACACTAAGAAGCTTTTATGGTGGTAATAATAATAATCAAAATGGCTGTCTGGAGAGGCCTTACAGATAGCTGTGAAAAGAAGAGAGGCAAAAAGCAAAGGAGAAAAGGAAAGATAGAAGCATCTGAATTCAGAGTTCCAAAGAATAGCAAGAAGAGATAAGAAAGCCTTCTTCAGCAGTCAATGCAAAGAAATAGAGGAAAAGAACAAAGTGGGAAAAACTAAAGATCTCTTCAACAAAATTAGAGATACCAAGGGAGCATTTCATGCAAAGATGGGCTCGATAAAGGACAGAAATGGTATGGACCTAACAGAAGCAGAAGATATTAAGAAGAGGTGGCAAGAATACACGGAAGAACTGTACAAAGAAGATCTTCACGACCCAGATAATCATGATGATGTGATCACTAATCTGGAGCCAGACATCTTGGAATGTGAAGTCAAATGGGCCTTAGAAAGCATCACTACGAACAAAAGCTAGTGGAGGTGATGGANGATTCTGTCTCTTATACACATCTAGGGGACGGTGGCTGGTAGAGGAGAGACAGAGAGGGAGGACCAGTAAGGAAGCCAGAGTCCAGGTGACTAATAGTAAGTCCTGATCTAAGGCACTAAGGTAGCTACCACGGAGACAGAAGGGTGGAACAGCTTTGGGAAGTGGTACTTAAATGGCAGTGTGTTTTGTTTTGTCTTGTTTTTTAATTGCCTGGGAAACGATCTAAAATTACAGATTCTGAGACCACCCCCAAGACAAGAGAATTCCGTTTATCTGGAGTAGGACCCTGAAACCTGCATTTTAACAAGAATCCCAGGAGATTCTGAGAAAAGAATGTGCAGATGTGAGCTACTTGTAGCAAGCGTGGTGATGGAGTGGATGTGAGGGTGATAGAAAGGGAAGAGTCGCATTTATGTCACCCTTTCCTGACACTGCTCCCCACTTCTCCTGACAACTGCCTGACTGTCTTCTGGTAAGTGCCATTTCCCCACTCTCTGCCCATGTGGTTTGCGTAGAGCCCCGTGTGACCAGGCCTACGCTCATCAGTTCCTCACTTCCTATTCATTCAGAGATAGGCAGGTGACCCAATCAGAGCCAATTCCACATCTGCTGGGGAAAAAAGCAAGTAATATTCGCCAGTGGCCTTGAACCTGGCAGGTAAGATGCTGCAGCTGCTTCACGCAGGTAGAGCCTGAGAATAACGCCAAGAGAAGGCAGATGCGAGAAACAGAGAAAAACAAAATTCTATCGACATTGTTTGGGTCCTGAATTCAGCCATGTCTAAAGCCACTATGCCCCTAAACTTTTCATTACACACACCTGTCATTTACTTGCTGTTGTTGTATTCCACTTACACTGTGTTAGGTTTTCTATCACGAACAAAAGAAAAGCACTGCTGCTCACTTTAAGAAAATCCGATATATAAAATCTTACCTTACAAATCAGATAAATGAAGAGCTGATTACTTCTATTAAAAAGGGATTCACTCACAGCTTCGTTTGAAGAGAGAGCCTCCCCAAGGTATGAAGCGTAGAATTTTGATTTATTAAATTTGATTTNATCCGATATAATAAAATCTTACCTTACAAATCAGATAAATGAAGAGCTGATTACTTCTATTAAAAAGGGATTCACTCACAGCTTCGTTTGAAGAGAGAGCCTCCCCAAGGTATGAAGCGTAGAATTTTGATTTATTAAATTTGATTTACACATGACCTTTTCAGGAGGACAATCTTAAATGCAAAGTAAGAGCTGCTCTACCAGGATAATTGCTCTGAAAGCCACTCCAGTGTGACTTGCAGGGGCCAGCGAGGGTGGCTCCCC
Source organism: Neotragus pygmaeus (assembly GCA_006410875.1). NCBI lineage: Eukaryota > Metazoa > Chordata > Mammalia > Artiodactyla > Bovidae > Neotragus > Neotragus pygmaeus. Next base: position 214,961 of record SJYV01021050.1, on the reverse strand, counting down.
CAAGCACTGGCTTTCTGCCTTACCTTTGGGGTCCAAATTGGATTTCACAGCTCCATGGTTCCCACAACTGTAAAATCAAACCCACCTACATCAGGACCCAATCTAACAGTCACACAGTCTGATCTGATGTACAAGTTGTTCCCAAGTATAACCTGATGGTATTTGTATTGTTCTTCTTAGGCCCCCAGTAGAAAAACTCAAAACATGGTTCCTTAATGTATTAATTAATATATTCATTATTCTTTATCAGCAGCACAGATGGAGAGGCTTCCTGTTAAGGCATGTGTTTCTCATATTGACAGTGAATGCACCACTGGGGTTTCTAATTCTATAAACAGATGATCCCCTGCTGTCAGGGAGAAAAGAAATTCTGCACAGCCCCAGCTCAGTGTTTAGAGCAAAGTTAAAGATGTTTTCAGCATCTGCAGGTGCCACTTCTTAAGCCAGGGATTGGCCTCACTCTTCTCTGCACACTCACTGCCCAGCACACAGTAGAGAATCATGGCACGGCTCTTCATTGGATGATTCAATGATTAGATCACTATCTGGAGACATCTGAAAAGGAGACTGAGTCAGTTTCTAATGGGGGGATATCATTCCTCTCTGGAAACTCCTTTGTTCTGAAACTCAGAGCTTGGGATGAACAGCCCATCCCTCACCTGACTTAGAAGTGACATTCCTGAGTCTGCAGCATAAAACTCCCTTCCAGATCTAGAAGTGCAGTTTTCAGTTCCAGTTTTGAAATTATTCCCACTTTATTTCAGGAATTTTGTAAATGCTTTTATTTCCAACCTAGCAGGCCTTGTCGTTTCCTCCTGAAATCCTTTATAGGGAGCAACCAAGCCTGATTTTGCTCTCCAGCCCAGGGCAGGTTCCTGGTTCCCTTTCCTGGTTCCCAAGTTCTCATTTTTCACTCTAGCTTCTCCTGTTTCTACTGTAAGCCAGTCAGGTCTCACTCCCCCTCCCTCTCTTTTTGCTCTCTCGCTTCACCTTTGGAAAGAGCAGAGGGCTAAGCTAATCATACTCCTCAGTTCACAGCACATACCACCAGCATCTGCCTGTTCAGGTTCTGTTGTTGCTAAATTTTGTTTCATTACTTTCCCCCTTTAACCTCTTTCATCAATTCCGTGTCCCACAACCACTTACTGTACTGTGTTTGGTAAATGCACTTGGTAATAAATATATCCATGAAAAATGTGTAATAGCGCTTCATGAATTAATTTAAGTGTATTTATGCTGTTTCCTTTTTTCTTTCTTCACTCTGGTTTATATTTCTACTCATGTTGCTGTGTATATACCCATTTTGTTGTTCTAACTTCTACCCTATATTCCAAAAACGCATCTTCTGCTTATTAAGTTTTTTAGTGATGAGTATCTTAATTACCTAAAACTCCCTGCCACCACCAACCATATCACTATGAAAATCTTTGTCCATGTTCCAAAACGAACCTGTACTTGAAGTTTTCCAGATATATATACAAAAATGAGATTGCCACGTCACAGGGCATATACACATTTAACTCTGTTAAAACAACTCTAGAACTAGAACAGCTGCACCAGAATTGAAATCCTTTCTTTTGTTTCTCTTCCAATCATATACTAATGCTAAGTATCTTCGTTTACAATTCTTAATATTTACATTATTTTTCTTAAGTTTTTGTGATATACTTTGAGATAGATAGGGCAACTATATTTGGGGGAAATGAAGTTGCAATGCTGGGCTTAGTTATTTTATATTAGAAATCAATAAGCTAGAAACTCAGTTCAGTCTATGTCCCAACATAATCATGAGTTGGAAGCTGAGATCAACTCTGGGGGTTGAGGGGCATTAGGAGGTAGAAAGGTCCATCTCTAGACCAGTGGTTTGCAACTCTAAGTTGTACATTAGAATTACTTGAGGCATATTTAAGAAATACTAATGCTCACAACAGCCAAGACATGGAAGCAACTTAAATGTCCAACAGCAGATGAATGGATAAAGATGTGGCACACACACACACACACACACACATACACACACACACACACACAGTGGTCTATTACTCAGCCATAAAAAAGAAAGATAAAATAATGTCATACTAAGGGAAGCAAATCAGAAAGAAAAAGACAAATGGCATATGATATCACTAATATGTGGACATTAAAAGATTCTATAATTGCTTACTTACAGAAAGAGAAGAGAAGGCGATGGCACCCCACTCCAGGACTCTTGCCTGGAAAATCCCATGAACAGGGGAGCCTGGTAGGCTGTGGTCCATGGGGTCACGAAGAGTCGGACACGACTGAGTGACTTCCCTTTCCCTTTCCCTCCCTTACAGAAAGAGACTCACAGACATAGGAAACAAACTTACAGTTATCAAAGGGGAAATAAGGTGGTGGAGGGATAAATTAGTTTGGGATTAACAGAATATATAAAACAGATAAACAACAAGGTCCTACTGGATAGCACAGGAAACTATTATGTTCAATACCCTGTAATAAACCATAATGGAAAAGAATATGAAAAAGAACACACACATATATATTATATATATTACTATATATAATATATGTATAACTGAACCACTTTGCTGTACACCAAGAAAGAGCACAAAATTGTAAGTCAACTACATTTCGACGAAAAAAAATTTTTAATTAGTTTAAATTTTTAAAACGAAGCACCTCACTCAAGACCAATTGAATTGTGCTCTCTGGGGTGGGACTTGCATAAGCATTTTAAGAGTTCCTGAGTGATTTAAGTATGCAGCCAGGACTAACAATCTTACCCTGGACTAATGGCTGAGCTCAGGAGAGGAGCATCTATTTTTTTATCACTGAGCACACGGGTGTGATGATTTAGATACCTGATGGCAAAGAGGAAGTCCTGGAGGAAAAATTGCAGAGAGACATGATGAGAAAGGTGACTGTAACTACCACTACCCACTATTCACAAGAAGGATAACCCGACAGGAACCTGAAATCATGAGCTCTCAGCCTAGAGGGAACTGAATTACAAAGAATATTTTAATTCAGGCCTAATAATTAGAAACTCAAAACTTCCAAATGATGGGATAATTACAGAAATATGTGAAGCCCTAAGGCCATTAACAAGACTGCCACGGATCATTACCCAGGCCTAGCAAGTGCCCAGCTGACAAACCTGGGCCCCTGATGCCCTGTCCAAGGTGCTGAAGTCCACCATGTTTATTGCTGGCTCCTCTCTTGACTGTGGGAAGCAGATTCCCAGGAGCACCCAGCACTGAACCAGCAAGCCTCCCGCAGAGTCAATTTCTCTCTGCAGTCTATAGGTAAATCCCTTACCACACTGATGTTCTCAAGCCACAGAGGAAGTTTAATCTCTAAACTAGCAGCAATGATGCTGACTCTGAAAATGATTCTCTCCTGCAAGCCTGGTTTTCCTTCCAAATCCATCTCAAAATAATCATAGTGTCCGAAGATAAAAGCTGACTCTATTACAAGGAGGAGAATATTTTAGAAGGGAATTTTTTTTATTCTTTTAATTGAAGGATAATTGCTTTACAGAATTTTGTTGTTTTCTGTCAAACCTCAACATGAATCAGCATAGGTATACATATACCCCCTCCATTTTGAACCTCCCTCCCATCTCCCACCCCATCCCACCCCTCTAGATTGATACAGAGCCCCTGCTTGAGTTTCCTGAGCCATACAGCAAATTCCCGTTGGCTATCTATTTTACATATGGTAATGTAAGTTTCCATGTTACTCTTTCCATACATCTCACCCTCTCCTCCCCTCTCCCCATGTCCATAAGTCTATTCTCTATGTCTGTTTCTAGAAGGGAGATTATTAACACTGGTGTATCTACCATTATCAAGACAAGGTGCTAAGGAATTTGTACATTGTATCATGCTTAAAATTTACAAAAGCCCTGATAATCTCTATTTTATGTATATAGTACCAAAAGCTCAAAAAGGTTAGGTGAGTTATCCAAGACAAATTATCTAAAAGAGAGGCACAGACATTATTCAACATTATGTTTTCTCATTCCAAATCCCAAACTTAGTCTACACTGAGGAACATATAACTTGTTTCCAATTTTTGCCAAGTCATAATTTCCCTTGTGTTCCCTGAGTACATTCTACAGTTTTTATTATTCAGTAGATTCTTCTTGGTACCTAAACTAAATCCTTCCCAGGATAATTTCAATATCCCAGGAAGATGGAAATGATCCAATGGGCATTATATATATATATATATCTATGAACTGGTCAATTCAATTGAGAAGGGAAACCTCAGTCTACTACAGGTTGATCAAAACATTAAATTCCACTGATTTGGGCTATAAAGTCATTCATTGAAAGCAGGCTCCCTAGGAAAAGGAAATGTCTAGCTCTATGTTAAGGTGAATCTCTGAGTCCCTTTGTGAACAAAGAAGATGTGGTTTTTCTCAGGGACTCCTCACGAACCCATGCTTCTGTTTGAATCTCAATAATGAAGAAATTTCAAGGCATTTATGATTCTTTAAAGCAATAGCTCTTCAAGTGTCCCTGGTTCAGCATGACCTGGGAATTTGTTAACTATGTAAATTTCCAGGCCCCCTTCAGACTTACTGGACCAAAAACTCTTGGGGTGGATCCCTTTAATCTGTATTTTAACAGATCACAAACACACACACACACACACACACACCACATCTGAAAAAAAAAGCCTGCTTTTAAAAGTGCTGTTCAAAAAGCAAATGGTAAGTGTGAATGTGTACATATGTTTTTGCTGTGGAAGTTCAGGAAATTAGTTGCTTTGTCTGATTAGAGCCATCTGAAGACAAATAGGAAGCATGCTATCGTTGCATTACATTTCTGCTTGAAAACCACACGTGCTTAGCCACGTCCCACTGTATTTAACCTGAATGCTTTGGCCTGGTTTTCCAAGCAATTTTGCCTGGCTGTATACCATCTATCTAGCTTTAACCCTTTCTCCTTCCCTTCAGGTACTGTGTTCTCTAGATTGAGATGTAAATATTTGGGTAGGGAGGGGTTGGCAGAGAGAAGTAAAAGCAAAATATTATTTTTCTGAAGAATTTTTGTTTGTCAAGAAATAACACATTTCCTCCCATTTTTTTTTACTCCTTTATAAGCTCTTACATCCCTAAATATACAAAACATGATCATTTTCTGAGCAGACCAAGTCATACATAATGCATTTTTATTGGCACCTTGAATAAAGACATGGCAGATATGAATATCAAGTGTGCAGATGAAAAAGCTGAGAAGAGCACTCACAATGGGTGAACAGGGAGCAAGAGAGCACCTGGCTGCTCTTGCAAAGCCAAAAAAGATTCAGCTGGAGCAACTGCACTCCATAGCCCTGGGAAGACTTGCAGATGGAGTCACTAAACCACTGTTCATTTTCTATGAGATAGCAAGGAGAATAGGCGAGACGCCGATGACTGCAGATGGAGAAAGGTAGTTGATTTAGAAAAGGAGGAACAGGTGAATTCTTCAAATGACCCACTAGTGAGAAGTTTTATGAACATTTTGGAGATACAGTAAAAAGCCTGGGAATCATTGTGGGTTTATTAAACATAAGAACCAGCGATATTTGGCTTGAAAGAGACTTTGTATGTAAGTTGGTCCTTATATACCTGTAGATCTGTTATGTGAAGACAAACTTTATGCCGTGTGTCTACCTAGGGCTGCTGCTGCTAAGTCACTTCAGTCATGTCCGACTCTGTGTGACCCCATAGACGGAAGCCCACCAGGCTCTTCCATCCCTGGGATTCTCCAGGCAAGAACACTGGAGTGGATCTACTTAGGGCAGAAAGTATTAAAGCTGTGGTGACCTCAGAGATAAGTAAGTTTTTTCATTCACCCATAGGTAGACATCAAAGCTGAAAGAGGTAATGTGACTTCAAACTGAAGTTTAGGGCTCCTGAATCCCGTCTCTTTTCATCATACTGAGCCACTCATAAAGAAGAAGTCATGAAAGATGAAACACATTTCCTATTTCACCAGGATCTATAAACTGGCTGAAGCTCTATAAAACCTGCAAATTTTATATAGATGTAAGTTATTATTATCATTCACAATATCGAGTTGCATTCTTAACTTCTTCCCACTCAACAGCTTTATGAAATGTCTGAAGAATTGCATTGATTTTCTGACAATAACTCATTGGGTCAGACAATGAATGTATTTGGGCGGCTTGAAAAATGAGGCACATCACCCTACATGATGAAATCTAACCAGATCAAGGTTAAGTCAGGCACTTAACATGCAAAGCCAATGGGCTAGCATCCAAAGTTATGAGAAAGTGGGTTAAGTTATCTTAGAAGTTAATCTAAGTCAAGGGCTGCCAAAGATCAGTCTTCAGTTGTAATATTACGAAAATAGTGTCAATGTAACAAGTGAGGCAACTGTCCCACTGCTGAGCCCAGTGCCCGCCATGCTTCACTGTGGTGTTATATTCCATTCTAGTCAGTACACTTCATCTAATGGGCATCTCTGCTCCAGTGAAGAGCAGCTGAAGAAACTAGAACCACTGACTTGAATAAGAGAAGACTACAAAGCGCACTCAGTCTTACCTGAGGAGTACAAAGACCATGTCTTAATCAGCTCACTGCCGTTAAAAAAAAAAAAAAACAAAAAAACACAGGCTGGGTGGCTTAAACAACGAACATCTATTTTCTCACAGTTGTGGAGTCTAGAAATCCAAGATCAAGGTACCAGCAGGTTTGGTGTCTCCTGTCCTTGGTTTGTGGATGGCCACCTCCTTGCTGTCTTTTCAGAGGGGCTTTTTGTCTGTGCATGCACTCCTGGTTTCTCTTCCTGCTTTTATAAGGAGACAACTCCTATCTGATTAGGGTCCTAACCTTCTGATCTTATTTAATATTAAGAACCTCCTTAAAGACCCTGTCGCCAAGTGTACTCATGTAGGTGTTAGGGTTTCAACACATGAATTTGGGAAGGGGACATTATTCAGTTCCTTACTGACTGTTAGGTGGGAAAGAATTTTAGGCTCACTCTGGAATGTTCCAGAGAGCAAAACAAAGCTTATTAAATAACCAATTCCAGGCAATTTGTACTCAGAATAAGGAATATGTTTCTATGAATTAGTCTTCTAAAATTTAAATGGCCTTCCTCATGTGAGAGTGAGTTCTCGATCATTCAGTATTTTAGAAGGCACCATTCAGTTTCATGGATGCCTTAAGTAAATAATAATAATAATATGAAGGAGAAAAAGTTGCTTCAGATTTTCGGAAGCTGTTAAAAGAAATCAAGTATTGCACATAGCTCACTAATATCACACTTTTCTAAATCCCACACTCAAAGCTTTTAAAATTGGATTCAGTGTTTGCAACTATTTCAGGAGTATTCTCACTCCCCCACAGAAATGCCCTACTTTTCCCATTACCACCCATTTGTCAGCACTCTTCCCTCTTGCATCTACCTATCCTAATCCTGCCATGGCCCAGCTACACAGTCCATGAAAACTGCAAGCAAGGCTAGTATTTCCCCTCTCTGATTATCCACTGCTCTTCCAACACTATTAATGTAGTCAGTTCTAACAGGACTACTCTGAGAGACTGTGATGACAAGGAACCAGGATCTCTAAACCTTGCTGACTCTGCCAGATGTTTATTAAGATGAAGCTCCAAATCCCCCAACAGGTACCTAATGCTGCCATAGGTTGGTGAGGGAAGCAAACGAAGGTTAGAAATCACCAAAATCATGGTCTTTGTTAATGACTCGGGACCTCATTTTGACCTTCTGATAAGTTCAGTTGGACCAAGGGCTGCCATAAGAAGCCATTTTTCTTATCTAGGAGCAGCCTTTGGGCACCTGTACTAAAATAAATGAATGGTCTGATTTCACTGATAGACTCAGCAGGCACTTGCTGTGCCAAGAGTGATTCTAAGTACTGAAGGTATAGCAGTGAACATGGGAGATAACATCCCCGCTCTCAAACTTACAATCTAGTAGGAAGAAGACAGTCAGGAAAACAATAGCATGATCTATATCACATAGTAAAAAAGATGCTATGTAGAAAGGTAAAATAGAATGAAGAGATAGAAACCAGATACCTAATTTATGTTTAATGGATCTCTCTAAGTTGTTGACATTTAGACTAAAGTCAGAATGGAAGATGGAACTTGTCATCATAAGATGGGTGAAATCATTACAGGCAGAGGGAAGAGATAATACAAATGCCCTTAAGTGGGAACCAGTTTGTCAAGCTTGAGGAACAGAAATCAGACTAGTAGGGAGAGAGCACAATGGAAAAGGAGAGAGGCAAGTCACTCAGAAAGATAAGCAAAGTTCAAGTCACATGAAAATTTTGAAACCAAAATGTCAAATGTTGTTCTAATGCCATGAGAAGATATAGAATTTTTAAAAGGACAAACATGACCAAACGTGTGCTTTAAAATTTTACGTCTGACTACCATGGAGACTAGTTATGAGATCCTTGCAGAATCCAGGCAAGAAATGACAGAGGCTTGGAACAGTGAGAGATAATGGAAATGGAGAGAAACAGGTGAAAGGTAAACTCTGCAGAACTTGTTTAGTAATTGGATTTAGGGATAAAAGAAAGGAGTTAAGAATAACACTGCACTTTGGGACACGAACAACCGAGAGATATGCTGCCATTTTCAGATATAAGAAAGAAGAGAAAAAGTTTTAGGAGAATAACAAGAGTTTTATCTGAGCAAGTTTAGTTTGAAATGTCTTTCAGTTCAGTTCAGTTGCTCAGTCGTATCCGACTGTTTGCGACCCCATGAATCACAGCACGCCAGGCCTCACTGTTCATCACCATCTCCCGGAATTCACTCAGACTCACGTCCATTGAGTCTGTGATGCCATCCAGCCATCTCATCCTCTGTTGTCCCCTTCTNTTGATAGAATCATAACAGCATTTTTCTCCCAGCCACCAATACATACTCAGGTCCAATAGTAGTAGGCAGTACAGAAGTAACACCCTATGTCCCTTCCTGGGGTGACACTTTTTCATTTAAATGTTTAGGAATATAGACATTATTTGAATACAAAATATGAAAAGAGGAACTGGCATGATTAGTACCTCAAATCTCTTTTGTATTTAGAGCTTGCAACATTTTTTATATTCAACTTCTCGATTATGACTTTAGGCTTTATCTGTTTGTTGGAATAAAATTTCTCTTCCTTTGCTACTCCATTAGCTTCTTGTTTTCATTGCTCTTTATTCTCTGTAGCTGATCAATACCATATTAGGCTACACACACTAGCAACTTATCTTTTTTTAGAACTTGCCACTCAGAGAATGTATGGGTACATTAGTCAAACAGCTGCATCTTCCTCCCCATCATCATCATCAGAAAGCATTTTGCTAGTTCCTATCATGTTTTTTTTTTGTGTGTGTGTGTCGTTGAAATCAAAGCACAATGATAGAGACTACAACATTTATGTTCACACAAAGAACTAGTTTCCATTGCCTGAATTCATATCACTCCAGAATTTAAAGAAACAAAGAAAAAAAATGGTCTTCTTCATATTTGAAAAAAAATCAATTTATTCATTTCCTGGGTATTTCATGGACACAAGATAACATCTTTACTTCTATATGATTTAAGATCAGATAAAACTAATAAATAATTAAAAAGCTTCTGTTTTAGGACCAAAATAAATTAATAGCAGTTAAACCTAATGAGTTAAAATTGCTATTAACTTTGTATTTAGTGATCAGGATTCTATTTTAGTGATAATTATGGCATTTTAATTATATATTCTTTAATTTTCTCTGTTTTTAAAATTTTATTTTATTTTTAAATTAATTAATTATTATTATATATTTTTAACTTTACAATATTGTATTGGTTTTGCCATACATCAACATGAATCTGCCATGGATGTACATGTGTTCCCAATCCTGAGCCCCCCTCACACTTTCCTCCCTGTACTCTCCCTCTGGGTCATCCCAGTGCACCAGCCCCAAGCATCCTGTATCCTGCATCTAACCTGGACTGCGATTAGTTTCTTATATGATATTACACATGTTTCAATGCCATTCTCCCAAGTCATCCCACCCTCACCTTCTCCCACAGAGTCCAAAATACTGTTCTATACATCTATGTCTTTTGCTGTCTTGCATACAGGGTTATCATTACCATCTTTATAAATTCCATATTTATGCGTTAGTATACTGTATGGTGTTTTTCTTTCTGGCTTACTTCACTCTGTATAATAGGCTCCAGTTTCATCCATCTCATTAGAACCGATTCAAATGTATTCTTTTTAATGGCTGAGTAATACTCCATTGTGGATATGTACCACAGCTTTCTTATCCATTCATCTGCTGATGGACATCTAGGTTGTTTCCATGTCCTGGCTATTATAAACAGTGCTGCGATGAACATTGGGGTACGCATGTCTCTTTTAATTCTGGTCTCCTCGGTGTGTATGCCCAGCACCTGCTACCTTTCATCTTAAAAATTTTAATCCAGATTATATAACACTTTATATTAAAACATTAAAAAGATGTCAGTAAAAACTACATATTTTATGTTCATTCTATAAACAAATTCTGTCTTAAGACAAAATAGGGGCATATTTAAAGGACAAGTTTGTTTAAAACTTACATAACTTGCAGTCTCATTGTATCTAGATTAAAATGTTTTAAATTTTAATGTACTCTTGACAAATGGATTCTGTCATTATATATAGACACTTCATAAGCTGTACTGTAAAGAGATTTATCTTTTTCTTTTGAATCAAAACCAGTGCTTATTGAGGTAGAGGAGGTTCAAAGATTAAGTTTTAGTTTCTTGTTCTTCAAAGTGTGCTCTTTCCTTACTTAAGACAAACAGTAGGTCTACCAAAAGAATGAAAACTGTGTGAGACAGGCAACTCTGAAATTTGTTCTCATGGAATTTATAGATTTCACCCCTAATCTTTAAGGCAATTTTCCTTGTTTTAACTCTGTTTATTAATCATCTGCCTACCACAATGAGTCCTTCCCTACTCCACACCAACCTCTTTGTATAGCACGGTCATCTCCTCCTTGCTTTACACTTTTATTTTCCTGAAATATAGTATCTTTCAAAAAAGCATGTGAATGAAAATAAATTCTTTGTGATCTTACCTGTCTGGAGCATTTTCTTCTGTCCTAACAGTTTGCAGTTTGGCTGATAAAACATTCATTGAGTGAAAATTATTTTCCTATTTTCCTGTATCCTTTTGAAGACAGCTGCTGTTTTTGTATTCAGTATTACTGGTAAGAAATCTGGTGAAAGTGTGACTACTAGTCAATAAGTGAACTTTAAAAAAAAAAGAAAAAAAATTTTTTTTCTCACTTTTGTAAGCACCTAGGATTCATTTATCTTTGGAACTTTAATGTTTCCCAAAGGCAAGTCTAGTTATGGTCTCTTTATTCTGCTTGCTGTTTAATAAGCAATGTAAATTTGAAATTCTGTGTCTTAATCTGGGGAACTTTATTTTCCTTAAAATTTCTCCAGTGATCCTTTTCTTCTCCATTTCTCTCATATCACTCTGGAAACAAATTGACAAGCAAGTTACTACATCGGGAATTTTCTATACCCAATAGTATTTATTTTATAGTTTTCATCTATTTCTATCTTGTACCACATTGTAAGAGTATTCATGGAATTATACTTTGTGCCAAGAAAATCTCATATTCATTTAACCCATTGTGTTAGTCAACCATCTGTTGATTATATTATTCACAATAGTTCTCCTAAATATATCATTTGTGGTAGATCAATTGTTTTAAGAAATGAATACCATATCTCATTGACTAAACACAAAAAATAATTTACTTTTCTCATATTATTGTCCATTTCAGATAATTGAAGATTCCTCATTTCACAGAGATAGGTTATTTCCATAATCTGTTTCAGTCATTTCTTTAGAATTCTGGAGACTTCACAGCCTTCTACTTCTGTTTGGCAAAAACAAAAGAGAAAGAATAAGAAGAATCTCAAATTAGATTTCAGAGGCCAGCCAGAAATTTTGGAGTCATGGAATAAAAAAATTAAGTTTATAGTTAAGAAAAGCATTCTGTGCTACACTAAGAGATTTGTATTTTTCCCGAAGGCAATGAGCCTTTGAAGTGTGTTAAGATTTTCAACCAGCCCCATCAGCTCTGTGATTTAGAAACATCACTCTGGCTGCCCTATAAATTATAGATGTCAGTTGAGTGAAGACAATTCTTAGGAGAATGTTGTCAAAAACCAGGTGATAAATCATGGTGTTTTGGACCATAGCCATGAACATGAGTAAGAAGAGAATTCAGAAGGTTGAAAAGAGGATATTAAGGAAGCAACAGGGCCTGGTGATGATTGAGGGTTAGTGCTGGGAAATAAGAAGTCAAATAATACAAGAACATTTCTAATTTTCACTGTGGGGTAAATTGTATTTACCAAGGTAGAGAATTTTACAAGGGAAACCCATTAGAAGAAGAACCAGGTGTTGGGGAAAATAAATCGAGATGTCCAGTTTGTCTTTGGGTTTGTACTTCTGTAGCTCAGAAGAGACTTAAGGGCAGAAACAAAGACTTAGAAAATATCAGTTTACTGACTCTGCTGCTGCTAAGTCGCTTCAGTCGTGTCCGACTCTGTGTGACACCACAGACGGCAGCCCATTGGGCTCCGCCATCCCTGGGATTCTCCAGGCAAGAACACTGGAGTGGGTTGCCATTTCCTTCTCTTACTGACTCTAAAAATGATAAAATAATAAATGAAAGTCAAAGAGTATCAATTAGAGCACTTAGAAAATTATACAATAGTAACTATGTTTTTCTTTTCATAAAGTAGTATGTCAGATGATGGGAATGATGTTTAATATGGGAGATTTTGACCATGTTGAAATACTGATGAAGAGTTAGTAAAAGAAAAGATTATTTTTAACTGGCAAATAAACTAGTTATTTGGAGTATAATTGCTTTACGGCATTGTGATAGTTTCTGCTGTACAATGAAGTGAACCGCTATGTGTATACATATAACCTCTCACTCTTGAAAGATGTTAATAATAGGGAAATTATGCGCTACACAATTTGTGATGGAAGGGTAGGACCAGGGAGAGGGCTATAGGGAACCCTTTGTACTCTCCCCTCATTTTTTGAAAGCCTAAACATTTTCTATTAATAAAAAGTCTACTAATATAAAATAAAATCCAATATAATATTTAAAATTGGATAAGCATTTATTGTGCTATCCGTATTCTGTTAGAAACTTTCCAAAATTCAATACCTAGAAATAAAGCTGCTTGTATATTTTTTTAAAGATTATTTTGTCCATTTAGCATTAAACACTGTTATTAATATAGGAAAAGACTAGTATAGACTTTACAGTTTTGTTCTTCCACTTTTCATTAAATGGGATTATTAAAATAGAAATGACTAGCAAAAACTAACCATTCCTTAACTAAAGCTATCATCTATTGAATGGTTGATCAAAAGAGTATTAAGAGAAAAATGAAAAACATTTAAAACATCATCAATAAGCATCACTATCAAAGGAAGATTTTGTATCCTGAGATCTAAAAATACGTCCTTTAGATATCTTGAGAGTGAAAGTGAACATTACTAAGTCGTGTCCAACATTTTGTGACCCCATGGATTATACAGTCCATGGAATTTTGTGGAAAATTCTGAATGAGATGGGAATACCAGATCACCTGACCTGCCTCTTGAGAAACCTGTGTGCAGGTCAGGAAGCAACAGTTAGAACTGGACACGGAACAACAGACTGGTTCCAAAAAGGAAAAGGAGTATGTTAAGGCTGTATATTGTCACTCTGCTTATTTAACTTATATGCAGAGTACATCATGAGAAACACTGGGCTGGAAGAAGCACAAACTGGAATCAAGATTGCCAGGAGAAATATCAATAACCTCAGATATGCAGATGACATCACCCTTATGGCAGAAAGTGAAGAGGAACTGAAAAGCCTCTTGATGAAAGGGAAAAAGGAGAGTGAAAAAGTTGACTTAAAGCTCAACATTCAGAAAACAAAGATCATGGCATCCAGTCCCATCACTTCATGGGAAATAGATGGGGAAACAGTGGAAACTGTGGCTGACTTTATTTTTCGGGGCTCCAAAATCATTGAAGATGGTGACTGCAGCTATGAAATTAAAAGGCACTTACTCTTTGGAAGCAAAGTTATGACCAACCTAGACACCATATTAAAAAGCAGAGACATTACTTTGTCAACAAAGATTCGTCTAGTCAAGGCTCTGGTTTTTCCTGTGGTCATGTATGGTTGTGAAAGTTGGACTATAAGGAAAGCTGAGCACTGAAGAATTAATACTTTTGAACTGTGGTGTTGGAGAAGATGCTTGAGAGTCCCTTGGACAGAAAGGAGATCCAACCAGTCTATCCTAAAGGAAATCAATCCTGGGTGTTCATTGGAAGGACTGATGTTGAAGCTGAAACTCCCAATACTTTGGCCACCTGATATGAAGAGCTGACTCACTGAAAAAGACCCTGATGCTAGGAAAGATTGAGGGCAGGAGGAAAAGGGGACGACAGAGGATGAGATGGTTGGATGGCATCACTGACTCAATGGACATGGGTTTGGGTGGAGTCCGGGAGTTGGTGATGGACAGGGAGGCCTGGTGTGGTGTGGTTCATGGGGTCGCAAAGAGTTGGACACGACTGAGCGACTGAACTGAAGAATACTGTAGTGGATAGTCTTTCCCTTCTCCAGGGGAACTTCCAAAACTAAGCATCGAACCCTGGTCTCCTGCACTGTAGGCGGATTCTCTAGGAGCTGAACCACAGTGGAAGCCCAAGAATACTGGAGTGGGTAGCCTATCTGTTCTCCAGCAGATCTTCCTAACCCAGTGATCAAACTGGGGTCTACTAGATTGCAGGCAGATTCTTTACCAATAGGGCTATCAGGGAAGCCCTTTAAATACCTTGGTGACACATTTTGTAATGTAATGCAAATAATATTTTGGATTTCAGGAAGAGTTGAGCAGAATTCTGCCTTTGTTAAAAATACAAAGTTATCTTGTATTTCATTTTCTGAAGTTCGCTGTCCTCATCTGTGTAAAGAGTAACATGTATTATCTATGGAGTCCTATTCACCTTTGCATTATATAAGTGTATGATCCTACAGTTGGTTGTACTTCGTAATGAGGAGCTTGTGACTTTGTGTGCTGAGACATTTCATGCAGATGAATTTTTAAAAATCAGAAGCTCTATTTTTATGCAAATAAACCAAATGATGAACAATAGAGGAGAGCAGAATTATTAGTGATATTAACTTACCATCTGTATAAATTTTCTTCATTGTTAAGAATTCCTCTAAATGTGAAAATGTGAAGGAATGAGAAAGCCAGTAATCATTAGACTAACTGACTGACAAATCACTTTCATTAGCCAAATAAGAATTTCAGTGTTTATGAATATATTTGAAATTACTGAGATGATATGCCAAATGGGTAACTTTAGCAAACCACATCCTTTATAGAAAGGAAGATTCAGGATATTTACTTTAGGTGCTACTTATTTTGAAAACTTACCAATTAGCTACAGTTAACTTGCTCCTTTGTTAGAATATTGGTGAAGTATAGCCTCCTAAATCTATTAAATTGTTTTCCATTTTCTTCACCTCTTAGAAGAAATTTATGAATTATAATTGAATAGTTAATTTTAGATACAATTATTCAAAAACTGGATCTCAAAGCTCCTATTGTATTTTCAGTTCTATTCATCTTTAACACTTATACATATGATTATATGGCTGACTAAAGAGGACCAAGGTCAAAATACCATTAAATATAATTTTAAAGATGTAAAACCTGTAACATACTTAAAACAGTCTATTCTTTATTAATAACTAATTTTCATTTTTGCATTAATGAAAGTTAATGCCAAAATCACTGAAAAATCTTCCTTTTAAATTCATTCTGATTATTTGATGGTACATACATTTGGGGGTTAGATTACTTCAAATAGTTTATTTAAGATATTTCAGAATGCTGTGAGGGTATACATATTCTAGGTGTTCCATTTTTAAGGTCTTTGTTCTATTACCTTACTCTGTGGTATTATCAAAATGGGGGCAGATAAAATTAATCAGTTTCACAGGAGACTGATTAATGAAGCATGATGCCTGCTTTTTAGTGTGCAGTGAGTGATATCACCCAATTAATTGGAGTGGATCATAAAAAACCCTGTTGTACTGGGGTTTAGAATATCTCCTCAGAAAAATAAATGATAGATCAGATTGTTATCTGGAGAGCACTGAATTGGAACAAAGGAAATTTATTGTTCTTTAAGAAATATTTCTATCATGCTATAGTATTGTAATGAATTTCCCTTCTCCCCTCTAGAGAATTTCCTGTCAGAATACCTGGGACAAACCATGCAGAATCAGTTTATTTCTCTTTTGAATGATGCTGGGGATATCCAGACAAATATCCACTATCTAGCTCTGTTTTCAATATTCTTATAATGCAAACAAAGTTTCTGCCATTACAAGAGTCTCCTATTGCAGGTTAGCAATGATTTAAATCGCGTCTATTTTTTTTTTAAATCATGAACTGATATCTTCTCTTTGAAATTATACTGGGATAAATCTTTGCAACCCTGGTTATTTGGGAAAAATGATTTAGTTGCATGAACTTTAATATAGAGCACATGTATATTTTCTCACAAATTGTTTGCAGATGAATAATAGTAGATTTTTTCTCACATTTATATCTATTTCCAAGCTATTATTTGCTGATTATGTCTCTAAAATCTTCAGCATTCCTCTTTGTAGATGTGTTGCCATTTTTCAATAAACACAAATCCTGTGCCAATCCTGGTGATCTCTCTTGCCTCAGACAGGCACTTAAAAGTTTATATCACCCACTTGGGCCCTGGATCATGTCATGAGTCATCTTCAGAAGTTTTCTTTCTTTGAATCATTGGGGGATTTTAAAGTATTTGATAGCAAGGTTCATCCTGACAATTAATTCAGAGTAGGGAGAATGTCATGGAAAAGGGTAATAAAGATTTTATAGATATGTCTGTGTTTAACTTAAAACTAGATCTTGGAAGATTTTTTTTAGGCAGAAAAGAAAGAAGCTAGCCTGGATATTGAAACTAATGCAACAAAGGTACAAAAATGATAACAGGGGAAGATGGCGGAGGAATAAGACGGGAGATCACTTTCTCCCACACAATTTCATCAAAAGAACAATCCAACGCTGAGTAAATTCCACAAAACAACTTCTGAAGGCTGGCAGAGGACTTCAGGCATCCAGCAAAGCAGATCATTGACTTCAAAAACAGGTAGGAAAAATATAGAAGACCAAAAAATAGAGACAAAAGAGGTAGGGAGGGAGCTCCGTCCCGGGAAAGAAAGGGAACTCCCCCCCGGTGA
>SJYV01021050.1:164965-196290 GCA_006410875.1 Neotragus pygmaeus | reverse complement strand
CATAGCCTTGACTAGATGGACCTTTGTTGGCAAAGTAATGTCTCTGCTTTTGAATATGCTATCTAGGTTGGTCATAACTTTCCTTCCAAAGAGCAAGCGTCTTTTAATTTCATGGCTGCAGTCACCATCTGCAGTGATTTTGGAGCCCCCAAAAATAAAGTCTGACACTGTTTCCCTGTCTATTTCCCATGAAGTGATGGGACCAGATGCCATGATCTTCATTTTCTGAATGTTGAGCTTTAAGCCAACTTTTTCGCTCTTCTCTTTCACTTTCATCAAGAGTCTTTTAGTTCCTCTTCACATTCTGCCATAAGGGTGATGTCCTCTGCATATCTGAGGTTATTGATATTTCTTCTAGCAATCTTGATTCCAGTTTGTGTTTCTTCCAGCCCAGTGTTTCTCATGATGCATATAAGTTAAATAAGCAGGGTGACAATATACAGTCTTGACGTACTCCTTTTCCTATTTAAATGCTTTACTACGCTGCAGTTCATGGGGTTGCAAAGGGTCAGGCACGACTGAGCGACTTCACTTTCACTTTTCACTTTCATGCATTGAAGAAGGAAATGGCAACCCACTCCAGTGTTCTTGCCTGGAGAATCCCAGGGAAGGGAAGCCTGGTGGGCTGCCATCTATTGGGTCACACAGAGTCAGACACGACTGAAGTGACTTAGCAGCAGCAGCAGCAGCTATCTAATTACTCTAAAGCTACTGTAGTACCTGTTAGAATAATCAAGTGCTTCAAAATAGTACATTCTTTGTTTTGGATCAAATCAGTTATTTTTCAGTTCAGTTCAGTCACTCAGCCGTGTCTGACTCTTTGTGACCCCATGGACTGCAGCACGCCAGGACTCCCTGTCCATCACCAACTCCCACAGTTCATTCAAACTCATGTCTATTGAGTTGGTGATGCCATCCAACCAACTCATCCTCTGCCGTCCCCTTTCTCCTCCTGCCCTCAATCTTTCCCAGCATCAGGGTCTTTTTTTCCAATGAGTCAGTTCTTCGCATGAGATGGCCAAAGTATTGGAGTATCAGCTTTAATATCAGTCCTTCCAATGAATATTCAGGACTGATTTCCTTTAGAATTGATTGGATGGATCTCCTTGCAGTCCATAGGACTCTAAAGAGTTTTCTCCAATACTACATTTCAAAAGCTACAATTCTTCAGAGCTCAGTTTTCTTTATAGTCCAGCTCTCATATCCATATATAATTACTGGAAAAACCATAACTTTGACTAGATGGATCTTTGTTGGTAAAATAATGTCTCTGCTTTTTAGTATGCTGTCTAGGTTGGTCATAGCTTTTCTTCCAAGGAGAGGCGTCTTTTAATTTCATGGCTGCAATCACCATCTGCAGTGATTTTGGAGCCTCCTAGAATTTTATCTTTAGTGTATCTTTTTATTATTATTTTGAGTGTCTTTTAATAGAATGCCAATCTGAGTCAGGTTGACCTAAATATGAGTACTTTTAAATTTTAAATAGAATATTTAATAACCATCATATATATTTAGGTCTGCTATTAAAGAAACTGTATATATATAATATATTATGTAAAAGCCTATAGGCACTAAACAAGACGTCCTGCATTCAGATTTTGTCTTACTAGATACTAAATAGTTTAACACAGGCAAATACATAGCCTCATCATGCCTCAGCTTTTATCTTTATGGAATGGAGTTATAATAGTATTTATTTACTAAATTTAAAGGAACTCTTTTAAATATAGGATTAATCAGGAGGTGATTCTGATAATGATGGTAGATGGACAGACAGGTGTACACACATATAGGGATTCTCAGGTGGCTCAGTGGTAAAGAATCTGCATGCCAATACAGGAGCCACAGGAGTTGCAATTTCAATCCCTGGGTCCAGAAGAACCCCTGGAGGAGGAAATGGCAACCCACTCCAGTATACTTGCCTGGAAAATTCTATGGACAGAGGTGTCTGGTGGGCTACAGTCCATAAGGTCAGAAAGAGTCAAATGTAACTGAGCATGCAGGCACACACTGGAAAAAGCTAAAAATTTGATAGAAGCTTTTGCTTATTAACAACAGTGTAGTTATATAGTTTGATCTCAACTAATTACAATTACAGAAGTTATTTTCACCAGTATGTTATGGCCATTGAAGTAAAAATGAATAGGAAGAAAAACTCTTTTCTTTCTGTTCATTAACAAATTCAAAATTTATGAAAACAAGCCACTTGTAATCATTAATAAAAGCAGTTATATTGACATTCTATGAATCAGAGCAAGACATTTCAAATAAACAAAGTAGAGATACTCTTTTCAGGCTATATTTGACTTTCTTCCTCCAAACATGTGAGGATCCAACATTAAAAAAAAAAAAATCTTGATTTATGCCTTAGAGAACAAAGTATAAGTCAAGGATAATTCATTGACCTGACAAAAACTACAGCAAAAAGAGGAAAAAAGTCAATGGGACTTGGTGATAGTTTATCACTCACAGTGACTGAGTTTATCTCTGGGCCAAAATCAATAATGTTTGGGGAAAAAAAGCTTAGATGAGAGAATTCTTTGAATGTCTTACTATTTAATATGTCTATCTACTTTTACTTTTTTTTAATACAGTGCATTATTCTTAAGGACATACTAATATATTAATATATCAGAAATGCAGTTTATCTTTGAATGATGACAGAACTAAAATTAAAGTCCATTTTACATCATTATTCATATCTAGTCATATGTGTAATAGTAAATTAATATTGAAGATATTTAATTATATTAAATATTGTTTAATCTCATTATTACAGCTCTGTTATACATTGTCCATAGTATCATAGCTCAATTGAGTCTTAATGAAGTTGTATTAGTCTTTTTTTCTGATAATAGTTATTCAAAATAATAAGGATATAAGTTGTTAATCTTGGAAACCTTGAAAAGATCCTCCTAATTTTGCCCTTAATATAGTCTCATATTCTTATTTAAATTTTTAATGTGTAAATATATAAGAATGGCAGCATGCCAACTATATCTCAATAAGGTAGAAGAAAAAAGATAGCATCAGTATATATTGATCAACCATAATGTGCTGGATAATTTATGCATGATGCAAAATACTTTATTCTTCGAACTATCCCAAGATTTTTGAGTAGTCAGACTCCAGATGGACCTTAAAAAACTTTCTCAAGTAACTTACTATACTAATTTCAGTTTTATATTAGTAAACAGGTGGTTATACTACTTTGAGCCCATCCTAAATGACACATAGTGGCTTCAATATTTTATAGCATACAAATTGTGATGATATATTTATTCCTTATGAAATATGTAGGTAATAAATGTGAACTATTTTGCTCCATATTTTTCAGGTGGCACAATGCTAAAGAATCTGCCTGTCTGTGCAGGAGATGCAAGAGACCGGAATTCAATCCCCAGGTTGGAAAGATCCTCTGGAGTAGGAAATGGAAACTAATTTCAGTATTCTTGCTGAGAAAATCCATGGACAGAGGAGTTTGGAAGGCTGCAGTCCATTGGATCACAAAGAGTCAGACATGACTGAGCAAACACAACACATCTTGCTTATATTAGTGGCTTAACATTTTGGCACTACTAAAGAGTTTACCTCATAATTTATTTCAGTTACTATAATAATTGATCATTAGATTACAGTAATTTATTAGGAGAAATAGATATTTGCAGTTGTCAATAACCCTGTGTTCTCAAGAGATCTGTCTCAATAGACCAAGAAACTAGATGAATATTCTGAAGAGAAGTAGGTGACTTCCATAAGATCTAGAAGTCAATTTAGTTCAGTTCAGTTGCTCAGTCGTGTCCAACTCTTTGTGACCCCATGAATCGCAGCATGCCAGGCCTCCCTGTCCATCACCAACTCCAGGAGTTCACTCAAACTCAAGTCGGTGATGCCATCCAGCTATCTCATCCTCTGTCGTCCCCTTCTCTTCCTGCCCTCAATCTTTCCCAGCATCAGGATATTTTCCAATGAGTCAGCTCTCCACATCAGGTGGCCAAAGTATTGGAGTTTCAGGTTCAATATCAGTCCTTCCAACAAACATCCAGGACTGATTTCCTTTAGGATGGACTGGTTGGATCTCCTTGTAGTCCAGGGGATTCTCAAGAGTATTCTCCAACACCACAGTGCAAAATCATCAATACATTGGCACTCAGGTTTCTTCACAGCCTAACTCTCACATCCATACATGACCACTGGAAAAACCATAGCCTTGACTAGATGGACCTTTGTTGGCAAAGTAATGTCTCTGGTTTTCAATATACTATCTAGGTTAGTCATAACTTTCCTTCCAAGGAGTAAGTGTAACATGATCTAAAAGTCATGTTACTGCAATAACCATTTTGATAACTAAGACATACAACAAATATTCCTAGAATTAAAATGAATTTAAAGGGAAAATCATACTAAAGTCAGTATCTTAATTCAATACATAGTTGCATGGTACAACCTGTATTATCATTATGTGCTTATTACATTATACTCAGGCTCTTATTAACACAATGTATTATGTTATACTAGGTTAAGATATGATGCTCGCTGGGACTTCTAAAGCATATTGGAAAAATTAAGATATTTGATGGTTTCCTAGTAATTGTGCAGTAGTTTGAACATACTTTGGCATTTCCCTTCTTTGAGATTCAAACGAAAACTGACCTTTTCCACTCCTTTGGCCACTGCTGAGTTTTCCAAATTTGCTGGCATAGTGAATGCAACACTTTCACAGTATCATCTTTTAGGATTTGAAATAACTCAACTGGAATTCTGCCACTCCACTAGCCCACTTGACTTCTCACTCCAGGATGTCTGGCTCTAGGTGAGTGATCACACCATCATGGTTATCTGGATCATGAAGATCTTTTTGGTATATTCCTTCTGTGTATTCTTGCCACCTCTTCTTAATGTCTTCTGCTTCTGTTATGTCCATACCATTTCTGTCCTTTATTGTGCCCTTCTTTGCATGAAACCTTCCCTTGGTATCTCTGCTTTCCTTGAAGAGACCTCTAGTCTTCCATTCTATTGTTTCCTTCTCTTTCTTTGTGCTGTTCACTTAGGAAGGTTTCTTATTTCTCCTTGCTATTCTTTGGAATTCTGCATTCAGATAAATCTCAATTAAAAGAATAATTTTAAGATGAAGAAATTTCACATTCTATGAACAAGAAATTGTGATTATATAAGAATTAAATGAAGGTAGCTGTCGAATCTCCAAAATTGTTAGCTTACTTGAAAACATGCAAAATTAAACTTTAGCACTGAGGATCAGTGTGGTCCAACTAATATAATATTGTCAGAATAATATACTACTATAATATGAAGTGTTTTAATCATCTAAAAATGACTATGACACTATAGAAGAGGTTTTATGGCCAGATTTCAGATTTGCTTCTTGATAAGCCCCAAATGAATAGTTTCTATTCATGGGGCTGTGAGTCATCACACAAGTCACGTCATTTTTCAACAAAGCTAATTTATTTTCTACTCTAGAACATATTAACTTATAGTCTTACTTTTAGAGGGCGGATTCTTCAACAGTTTCAAGCTCTTAACAAGAAAGAATCCTCTCCTACTGTCTTAAGAGGGTCAGATATTTCAGTTTATCTATTGACAGACTTCACATACAAGATACAGTCAGTGTTTCCTATGAGTAAGGGTACTTGGCTATCTTTTTAAAACCCCAAACCATTGATAGTCAGCACATCCTAGTACATCTTTTTTTTTTCCCATTTTGATTCCTTGTGTGTTGCAGACAAAAGCAGCTTCCTCAATGTCCAGTAGGAATTTTATGAAGTACCCAACATGCCCAGCGTATCCTAACATAGCATAGGATAGAAATTCTTTACAAGTATGTTATGTTTATGTATCATTTTAATTGTCTTGGGATTGACGAGCCAAGATTCTTGGTACTATGTTCTCCAAGTTACAATTTATGCTTACTTCTTGACCAAATTTTATTTCCACAATCATCTTATGGAAAATTGCCAAGAATCTCACAGCTGCACAAGTTTTTTCCAAAAAAGAAGAATGTAGTTTTATTAAATGATTGGTTTACTATGTACATTGTGCACAGTACTTTGTCTTCTTAATTGTCATGATTGATTTGGAAGAACATACTGATAATGCCCTCAGTTACAGATGAAAAAACCTCAGACTGTGAATGAACTCCCCAAGATCAAGCAACCAATAAATAAATAAGACTTGTCTTATTAAATAAGACAAACAGATCAACCTTTATGCCCAAATATTCTATTCTAGTGAACTTTTAGTTATATACCATTTTAGCATGATTTAATGACATGTTACAGTCCAGCTGTGAGCTAACATAGGCAGTCTTTATTTTTAGAAAATTATTATTATGCTTATCAATTAACAAATATATCCAGTACTTAGTGTGAAGCATACATCTTGTTAACTCCTGTGAAAGTAAAAACAAAATAAAACCTTAAAATTATGACAATTTAGATTGTCTTTTATGTATGCTTTTCAAAGAGAAAACTATTTCTCTTTGAAATATTCACAATAAAGTTATTCCTTACTTTTTATTTCTTTTTTTTCTTAAAAAGATCAAACCTATGCCAGATTGCTCTCAATTTACTAGACTAATTTTATAGTCAGCCCTTTTTTTCTTTATGAAATTTAATTTTATTCTAATTAATTTTTTTCAAATTATGAGATAATTTTATTTTAATAAATTTTAAAACCTAGTCTTTGGCCCTTTCTTGTTCATCATTAGTTGCTAGGACAGAGTGTGGAAAATAAAAGAACACACAGGAAAAAAGAGAATGAAAGAGAAAAAGATGAGATGAGAAAAAAGTAGAAATGACAGGACTTGAAATAATTGGAACATAATTTTTAAAGTAACTTTAACGCTAAGAAAAATTTTTTTTTTCATTTAATCATTCATTTACTTGACGTATTCCTTTCTAAAATATATTTAGCTGAATTGATGCTTTTGAACTGTGGTGTTAGAGAAGATTTTTGAGAGTCCCTTGAACTGCAAGGAGATCCAACCAGTCCATTCTAAAGGAGATCAGTCCTGGGTGTTCTTTGGAAGGAATGATGCTAAAGCTGAAACTCCAGTACTTTGGCTACCTCATGCGAATAGTTGACTCATTGGAAAAGACTCTGATGCTGGGAGGGATTGAGGGCAGGAGGAGAAGGGGATGACAGAGGATGAGATGGCTGGATGGCATCATCAAGTCGATGGACGTGACTTTGAGTGAACTCCAGGAGTTGGTGATGGACAGGGGAGGCCTGGCGTGCTGCAGTTCATGGGGCCGCAAAGAGTCAGACACGACTGAGGGACTAAACTGAACTGAACTGATATTCTTTCTGTGGATGTAGAGTAGCAGATAAAAGAGATACAATGAAAATTCAGTTGAGAACTTTTTGTAAGTTTAGAATGTCTGCTGATTATTTGGGGTATATGTTGTTTAGCTGCTAAGTTGAGTTTAACTCTTTGCAACCCCATGGACTTTAGCTTGCCAGGCTCC
This sequence comes from Neotragus pygmaeus, assembly GCA_006410875.1. Classification (NCBI taxonomy): domain Eukaryota; kingdom Metazoa; phylum Chordata; class Mammalia; order Artiodactyla; family Bovidae; genus Neotragus; species Neotragus pygmaeus. Next base: position 188,803 of record SJYV01021050.1, on the reverse strand, counting down.
TCTCTCCATGGGATTTCCCAGGCAAGAATACTGGAGTCGGTTGCCATTTTCCCACGTTTAACCATCCTCATCTATGTGTTTTAAAGTAAGGCTTGAAAATAGTTGTATCATCCATTTCAAATGATTTATCTTGTTAAATCATTATTGAAAAATTGTAAGAGGTTAATTGTCCACCCTAATGGACAGATTCTTGCTTTGATTTTTTTAAACTTATTTATCATTATTATAGTAACATTGTGAAAACAAAAGGAGATATTTTTCTCAAACATTGAATTAGTTTGAAAATATTATTATCATTACAGAATAGCATCACCTCCTAAATGTTGAGCATCTTGACACACTGGAGTATTTACCACAGCTGGTATGTTAGCATCCTGACCTAATATAATGGGCAGATATCCTCGGCATGATATGATTATGTGACTAGGAATCCAATACTAGAAGCCTACAAGTGCTGCCATCTAACTTCCTGAGCATTTAATTATTGGAATAATGCTAACAACCTATTATCCTTTTATTACCCTTCAGGGCCTTTTCAAATATGCAGAAACTATTTTAGACTTGCATAAGAATCAGCCCTGATGAGCTACCTGTTTTGTTAGATACTTAAGGAAAGGTATTTTCAAGAAGATATCTTGGCATATGGTATAACTACTGAATCCATCACAGTGCCACTTTTCATATTGGTTTATGGCCATGAAACAAGGTACATTATGACGACAGGGAACAATAATTCACGGGAGGGTCTGTTTTTTCCGTCACCGGCACACTAAATTATGAAGGCAGATTGTTTCTTGGTGTTTGCTGAAATTTATGGCATGTACATATTTTTCTGTAAATGTCCTTTCAGCTGAAAGATGTTACACAAAACTCAGGGGTTTGGGCTTTTGCTGGGCAGTAGTGGGGGAAGAGTGACAAATGATTTATACAGAATTCTGACTGATACTGTTTGAAGCAGTTACAGAAAAGTTTTGTTTAATCAGGATTCAGCAAATGTGTCAATAAAAACAAATGTGATTGGCATGGGTAGAGCATAGACAGCTTGCACAGCATCAGTTCAGAGTGTCTGAGATGTTCTGTTAACTAAATCCTTCCCACCCTGTGCACTCAAGCCTAAGGTGTTTAATTGAGCAGCAGTATTCTTTTGCCTCAAAAACTTATAAGATATAAAATCCAACATTCCCAGGAAAGGCAAATTTACTCTTAATTTTACACTACATTGTAGAGGCCTGATATCCTAACTGATTTCTGGTGGAAGATTTTCATATCTTATAAAATTTAAACCCTGATAAGTCTATCCCAAGAAATGGTCAAAGTTAGGAGAAGCTTGCTGCTCAAACCACTTTGCATTTAAATTATCAAGAGAAATGAATTAGGGATCAAATTTTCAGTTGAAGGCAAGAAGAAAAGGAAAATAAGTTAGAGCCTCAATTTTACCCTTTGATGATTCTTTCAGTGCCTTTTCCAATCTAGTTTCCTCTTTACTCAAATATACTCTCCAATAATTAGTTTAACTCTTAACTGCAATAGGATAGGCATCTAAGATACACAGAACCACTTTGGAGAAATTCCTGGTTTCTCTACCTTCTATCAAGAAAATATAATTTCTTCTTACCACATTATACTTTTTTGATTCCTTATTCCGAATTGAAATAATTACAGCTATTACAACAAAAAGACCTATGTCACATTTTTCAAATTTTAGAAGATAATCTGAAGAATAAGAAAACAAACTTCAAACCTAATAATTATCAAATCAATAATTAAAACTTAGTGTACACAAAAACTTAATCTTTAGAAAACTGTAACATATCTCCCAGCCTGTGCTGTTTTTAATCTTGGAACAATAAAAACACACTATCAAAAGGAAATGACCTAAGCAGAATAATTTTTTTTGAAAAATTATCAGAAAATCACTTAGAAAACACAGGATTAAAAGAACTAAGTGAAAACTAAATATCTAGGAAAGGATGATTTAGGATGTTCTATAATATTAATGTTCTATAGCATTCTTATAAAACATTGTGAGTAAACAACTTTTTGGAATCTGGTTTATAGTTTGTAATTTTTTTTAAACAGTGGCTTTGGATGTAGAAATATTTCATTTTACGTTTAATTTCATAGAAAAAGTAAAAATATTCCTTGACAAACTGCAGAAAATGATTCATCAAAAAGTTATTTGTGATTTCTGATATTTTCTAACTTCTTATCAGTGAACATATAAAAACATTGGAGAGTATATATTTTGTGTTGCAGAGATTATAGGTTGACACAAACAAAACTCACATCTCATATTTCTAGACTCTTTAGTTAGAAGTTCTTTTTATACAACAAATTGATTTTTTTAAGACAACCATGAATAAGTGCTGTTGGTGTTAGATGATCCATTAATATCTCCTGTGTGCATGCATGCTCAGTTACTTCAGTCATGTCTGACTCTTTGGGACCCCATAGACCATCCATCCAGCAAGCATACTGGAGTGGGTTTCCATGCCCTTTGCCAGGGCATCTCCCCAACCCAAGGATGGAACCCACATCTCCTGCATTGAGAGGCAAATTCTTTCCCACTGAGCCACTAGGGAAACCCATGTGTGTATGTGTGCTTAGTCATTCCATTGTGTGTGAATCTTTTTGCCCTCATGGACTATAGCCTGCCAGACTCCTGTCCATGGGATTCTCCAGGCAAGAATACTGGAGTAGGTAGCCGTTCCCTTCTCCAGGGGATCTTCCTGACCCAGGGGTTAAATCTGGATCTCCTGCACTGCAGGAGGATTGTTTACCATCTGAACCACCTCAGAAAACCCATAAGCACAGCTAAAATGTAACTTTACTATAATAGTGAAAATAGTGATGCAAAAAAATATAATAGCATAACAGATCACTACTTACTGGAGAAGTAATTTTGTTCTATGTACTTTATTTCACAGTACAAGGAGGAAATATTAAGGTAACCAGAAAGTTTTCTAGGTATACTTAAACTATCCTTTCCCTCAGAAAAAGACAAAACAATAAACATTCCAAAGAAACAATTGTTTAGATCACTAGGTTTGCATTCATGCTTTATTTTACTATTTTTCACTGATTGCGTTGGAAAAATAAAGTGAGATTTATGGCATGATTATTCTACAGGACTTTATAACACATTTTTAAAAACGTTATTGCTATGCAAAGGCATACTTGCTCAAAGATATAAAATATACTCAGAATTGATGTCAGACTTCTTGCTGCTGCTAAGTCACTTCAGTCATGTCCGACTCTCTGCAACCCCATAGATGGCAGCCCACCAGGCTCCCTCATTCCTGGGGTTCTCCAGGCAAGAACACTGGAGTGGATTTCCATTTCCTTCTCCAATGCATGAAAGTGAAAAGTGAAAGTGAAATCGCTCAGTCCTGTCCGACTGTTAGCGACCCCATGGACTGCAGCCTACCAGGCTCTTACATCCATGGGATTTTCCAGGCAAGAGTACTGGAGTGGGTTGCCATTGCCTTCTCAGGTCAGACTTCTTAACAGATACTTAATTTCAGTAGGACTATTAGAAACTTGGTGAAGTTCATGAAAAAAATTATTCCACATTGAAAAAAATTCAATTGTTATTAAAAAACTGCAAGACTTGCTAATACTAGGTAGTTGGGCAAAGTCCATTTGTTAACATGGTTGCATTTATGTTTAACATTAATTGTTCCACTAAAGTTAACTTTTGGCAGTAATATGTTCTTGTGTGGGAAGGGATCTATGAACAATATTTAGTCATTGATCATTAGCTTTGATGTGATCTATATCGAAGTATTTTAATTCAGAATGAACCTGATAGGATCTAAATCTATGACTTGTGGTTTATTTCTTCAATGTCATTTTATGAAAAGAATAATTGTTAAAAGTTTACTATGGAAGAGTTGGTATATGTCCTTTTCTTTCACTGAATATGAGTGGACTATAAGTGGCTCATTTCCATTGAATACTATCATTATTAAATTTAGTCTTTGTTATGACTTGCATTCTTTAGGCATGAGATGTGTGATCCACGGTAGAGTACTTAGATTACTGACTTAAAAAACATATATTCTTGATCTCAACTTGCTAGACTTAAAATTCTGTTACTATGAAATAAATCATATTTTATAAATATATTTTTCATTTAGTATTAATAGAAATGCTTGAAATATTGTCCTTCATTTTACTTTTGCAAAGAAACAATTGTGCTTATCTTGAACACTTGTTTTAAGTCAGATTATTAAAGTTTCATTAACAATCAGAAAATTTGCCCTTTTAGGCATACACTTCTATGAGTTTTGCCATTTTAGATCTATGAAACCAAAATTACATAGAATGTTTTCATTATTGAAAAAAAGTTTTCTCTCACCCCTTTATAATCAACCATTCTCCTTACCCCAAATCTTGACAGACACTAATTTGTTTGCTTTTTCCAGAATGGAATATAAAGGGAGTAAATCTGAATGGAGCCTTTTCAGATCAACTTCTTTCACTTAGCATAATGCATTGGAAAAGTTATTCTTTTTATAAATATATTTTTTTCTTATTGTTGAATAGTATTCCATTGTATAGACATGTGCTAATTGGTGTATCCATTCATCATGTAAAGAGCATTTGTGTTATTACCACTTTTGACAGTTATGAATATAGCATCTATAAACATTTGTGCTCACTGTTTTGTGTGCAAATCATTGTTCATGTATCTTTTTTAGTAACACTAGAGTATAGATTATATGATTCTATGGTAAGTGAATATTTTCCTTTGAAAATAAACCGCCTAACTCTAGTCCATACTGCCTGATCCACTTTGCATTTCTATCAATATTTTAGGAGAATTCTAGCTAGTGCACATAATTTTCTGCACTTGGAATTTTTTGTTTGGTTGGCTTTTGTTTTCTCATTTGGTTATCATTACATATGTAGTAGAATTTTATTGTGATTTGACTTGTATTTTCACAATGACTAATTATATATAGATTTTTTATATATCTTATTTGCCATCATATCTCTATGAAAGTGTCTTGAAGTGCTATGCCCATTTTAGTTGCCTCATTTGTTTTCTTATTGATTTTAGCACTCTTCATATACCGTGAATACAAGTTCTTTATCAAATACCTGCTTGCAAGTGTTCCTCTTAGCCATAAGCTTGTCTTTGAAGTTTTAAACATATATATTTCATTTATCCTTTCATTCATTAATTTTAAATTTAAATATCTTATTCTAGTATCATTTGTTTAAAAAACTGTTCTTTCTCTAATAAATTTTACTTTCAACTTTGATAGAAAAGAACCAGTTATGTAAACAGAGGTGATTTAAAGGTAAAGGCTGATTGGCAAACTGTCTTTCTCAATAGCTCCAATTCACCCTCAACTTTCTATCTTCCATATGTGCCTATGACTCAGATGAGATTTCTCCCTGTACTCTTGCCCCTCCCTCAGTAGTTGACTCTGTTTGTTATTTAGTACTGGTGTGTGTGTGTGTGTGTGTGTGTGTGTGTGTGTGTGTGGGCTGCAGGTAGAAATATTTTCTCTCTCATCCTGGCCCAACATCAATTTTAGGTCATTTCTGCATTCTGAAGATAACTTTCTCAGTGATTCTGCTCATGGTCAAACTGTGCTTTGTATCTTGGGTAGCTTTTGTAAGAAAAAGAGTTTTCTTCTCCTCTCCTACCAACAAAAAATCCTTTCTTTTTCTGGACTCACAGGTAATAAAGGCCCTTTCCTAGTGCACCTCTATCTGTGTCCTTGAGGAGCGAAGTTACCTTTACCACCTACTTAAAGTAGAACAGCTTGGGTGGGTCTTTTTGATTTTCCAACAAGGAGTTCCCCCACTTTTTCTAAACCTTCACTACCACTGATGCTTTCTTCTCCCACCCTGTGTCCAATCTTTCTCACGTACAACTGGGGAGTTTGGAAGAGAAGGACATAAGAATGAGTATAACCTTCTCCTGAGTCTGTGACTTTTTTTGTTTTCTGTACTCTTAATCTATACTTAGACATTAGCAATTTATTAAACTTAAATTCTTACCTTCTTATATGCTACCCAGAACCATTTCTCCTGTATGCTGTTATACGTGTGTCAATTCTCATATCCTGTCTCTCTTTACAAGTCCCCATCTTTCTGTGGATTTCAGGCTATTTTTCTTTTGTTATTAGGATGGGAGCAATGCTCTTTACAGGTTTCTGCATCCTGGGTGGAAGCAGAACTCCTATTAGGCAGAAGCATATCTTATAATGTTTCATGTAGTGTGCATTCTGGACTTATAGCTATGGCATCCTTATGGGTCTTGTTTCTGGATGAGTTTACAATGAAAGGGAATAGAACAGAACTGCTAAGACTTGCTTTTAGTGTATGTCATTCTACTAACTCGGAAAGGAAAAAAAATATGCCTGCAAGTGAAGAATTTTATAGAGATTGCCTAGGGTACTTGGTTTCAAACTCTTTGGCCAATCCTATCCCCATTTCTTTTTTGGTCAGTAGAAGATTTTAGGATCAATGCATTGCATGTGAATATTTGGCTTGTCTGTACTATATTTCTTTTCTTTTGGACATGATAAGTTTATTACATTACCTATAATGCCCATCAAAACCAGATCTTTTTTGTTTGTTTTAAGCCATTAAAAGGCAAATCTAGAGTACCATATAAAAATAATCAGCAAATATCTCTAGTTTTATGAAAGCACTATACTTCAAAAGTCCATCTGGAATGAAAAGAGAAACTTTTTTTTCTGTATAAATTTACCCTAATTTATCATTTATATTGAGATAAAATTTAGGATTGTGCTACACCCATGAAACTAGAACTAAGAGGCAACAATCTTCTATCAGTGAAAAATACAGTGATAAAAACCATAATTACTGAAATAAAACTACATTAGTGGCCCTGATTATACATTAGATCAGATTTTGGTAAAGGAAACGGCTAACTTGGTGCATTCCGTCAGGAGTAAGAAAATGAGAAAGTGAATAAGACAGTAGGAAATAATGTTTGTAAATATTTTCTGCTACTACACAGGCTGTTTTTACATTTGTTGATTATTTTTGTTGCTGTGCAAAAGCTTTTAACTACATTTCATTTTTTAATTTTTGCTTTTATTTGTTTTGTCTTAGGAGACAGATCGAAAAAATTGCTATGGTTTATGTCAGAGAGTGTTCTGTCTAAATTATCTTCTAGGAGTTTTATGGTTTCAGGTCTTACATTTAGGTCTTTAATCCATTTTGAGCTTATTTTTTGTACATAGTATGAGGAAATAGTCTAATTTTACATTATTTTATTTAGCTGTATTTTAATGTAGCTGTCCTGTTTTCCAGGCATCACTTGTTGAAGAGACTGTCTCTTCTCCCATGTAAATTTTTTCCCTCCTCTGTCACAGAATGACAACAGGTGCATGAGTTTATTTTGAGACAACCTATTCTGTCCATTGATCTCTCTCTATTTTTGTGCCAGTAATTTTCTGTTTTGACTACTGTAACTTTGTAGCATAATCTGAATTCTTGGAGACTGATACCTCCAGCTTTTTTTTTTTCCCCTCAAGATTTTTTTGGCAGTTTGGGATCTTTTGAGATTCCATATGAATTTTAGTATTGTTTGCTTTAGTTCTGTTAAAAATAAATGGGTATTTGATAGGGATTGCATACAATCTGTAGATTGTTTTGGAAGTATGGCCATTTTAACAATGTTAATACTTCCAACCCAAAAACATGAGACATCTCTCAATTTCTTAGTATTATCTTCAATTTCCTTGATCAATGTTTTATGTTTTTCAGAGTATAGATCTTTTACCTAGAAAATGTTTATTCCTATTTTATTCTTTTTGATGTTATTTTAAATGAATTAAAAATTTTTTTTCTGATATTTCATTATTGATATATAGAAAAGCAAGAAATTTCTTAAAGTTGTATCTTACAGCTTATACTGAATTAATTTATTAGTTATAATAGATTTTTGGTAGAGACTAGAATTTTCTATACAAATTATCATGTCATCTGCAAATAGTAACAGGTTTACTTCATCCCTTCCAATTTGGGTCCTTTTTAATTTATTTTTCTTCTCTGATTGCTGTGGCTAGGACTTACAATGCTATGTTAAATAGAAATGGTGAGTGGGCATCTTTGTGTCCCTCCTGGATATAGAGGAAAGGCTTTCAACTTTTCAGGGTTAAGTACGATGTTAGCTGTGGCGTGTCATAAATGGCCTTTTGTGTTGAGATATTTCCACTCTATACCCATGTTGATGAGTGTTTTTATTGTGATTGAATATTTTCATATGCTTTATGTATGTCTATTGAGATGATGGTGTAATTTTTATTTTTCTTTTGATTAATCTTGTGTATCACATGGATTGGTCTCCTTTCCAAATGATAAGCCACCCTTGTGTTCCTGGAATAAAACCAACTTGATCACAGTATGTGGTCCTTTATACACACACACACACACACACACACACACACATATATATTTACTTATTTATTTTTTCTTTTTCACTGCACTAGGTCTCTGTTCTTTGCACAGGCTTTCTCTAGTTGTAGTGTACAGGCTTTTCATCACACTGGCTTCTTTGTTGCAGAGCACAGGCTGTAGATGTGCGGGCTTCAGTAGTTGTAACATGCGGGCTCTAGGATGTGCAGGTTTCATTACTTGTGGCACAGGCTCAATAGTTGCAACTCACAGGCCCTAGAGCTTGTGATTTTCAGTACTTTAGGTGCATAGTCTCAGTAGTTGTGGCTTGTGAGTCTTAAAATGTGGGCTAAATAGCTGTGGCACATGGGCTTAGTTGCTTTGCAGCATGTGGAATCTTCACAGACCAGGGATTGAACTCATGTCTCCTGCACTGGTAGGTGAGTTCTTATCTACTGTGCCACCAGGGAGGTCTCATTTATATATATATTATTTGATTTAGTTTGCTAATGTTTTGTTGAAGATTTTTGCATCTGAAGACCTACAAGACCTTTTAGTACTAACACCCAAAAAGATGTTCTCTTCATTATAGGGGACTGGAATGCTAAAGTAGGAAGTCAAGAAACACCTGGAGTAACAGGCAAATTTAGCCTTGGAATGTGGAATGAAGTAGGGCAAAGACTAATAGAGTTTTGCCAAGAAAATGCACTGGTCATACAAATACCCTCTTCCAACAACACAAGAGAAGACTCTACACATGGACATCACCAGATGGTCAACACCNTGGTTGGATGGCATCACTGACTCGATGGACCCAAGATTGAGCAAGCTCCAGGAGTTGGTGATGGACAGGGAAGCCTGGTGTGCTACAGCCTGTAGGGTCACAAAGAGTCAGACACGACTGAGCAACTGACTGAAACAGAGGAAGGGAGCAAGAGTCTGTCTGGATTGATCTGATTAAACACCTGAGGGTCCTCAACTTTAGCGAGCAGGTTGCTACTCATGCTCAGGTAGGTTTCCACTGAGCTGGATTGAAGGGAGCACCTCACCGGACGAATGGAGGCCTGAAGTTAAAGAGCAGCGGTGTCCTCTCGTGTCTTTAAGATGGAAACCCTGATTCTAAAAGATACGTATACCTCTATGTGCATCACAGCACTATTTACAATAGCCAAGACATGCAGGCAATCTAAATGCCCACCAACAGATAAATGGATAAAGAGTTGGTACATATATAGCGATACAACAGATTATTACTCAGCCATAAAAAGAATGAAATAACGCCCTTTTCAGCAACATGGATGGACCTAGAGATTTCCATACTAAGTGAAGTAAGGCAGGCAGAGACAAATGTTATATGGTGTCACTTATACATTGAATCTAAAAAGTAACACAAATGAATCTATATATAAAACAGAAAGACTCACAGACATAGAAAGAAAATTTATGATTACCAAAGGGGAAAGTGATGGGGGAGGATAAATTAGGAGTTTGGGATTAATAGATGGAAACTGCTATACATAAAATAGATAAACAACAGAACTAACTCTATAGCACAGGGAACTATAGCCAATATCTTGCAATAACCTATAATGAAAATAAGCTGAAAAAATATATAGAACTGCATCACTTTGTTGTGTGCTGGAAACTAACACAGTATTATAAATCAACTGTACTTCGATTTTTTTAAAAAGCACGTATCTTCAAGCTAAGGAGAGAAGGCTCTGCATGGGCAGAAGAATGTGCTGAATGAATGAATGTGGCCTAGGAGAACCGGCATGAAGTCTACAGTCCTGACATCCTCTGTGCTACTGCATTAGAAAGAAGGAGGCTGCCCCAGTCTGGCACAGAAGCAGAGCAGTTTCTGTTTGTCATGGACCACAGGTGGTTTAATACGTGGACTCCGTTTTGACATCCTGAGCCAACTGCTAACAGTCTCCAGAGTTTGAACTCATGCAGTAAGGGAAATGGAACTATCTGGCTCAAGCGTAGAACATAACAGGAGGCAAACACTGCTGCATTGCCCCTTTGTAGCCTCTCCTTTGGCCCTGGGTGAAGTCAGGCCAGGACTTTTGAAGTCAGCTGCGTTTCCCTCCACGCCCAGGGTGGCCCCAACGCCCAGCTAGGGGCTCTCACTCACGGTTTGCGGAGGACCATCCTCATGTGGGCGTCCGGGCCCATCTGCGACAGCAGCAGCATGGTGTCCTGCAGCTCCTCATCGCACTCCTTCTTTTCCTCCTCCGTAGGCAAAGGGGCGTCCTCGTGCTCATCATCCAGGAATCGATAAAATAAATATTTGTCTTGGAAGTGATGCTCCTGATCCACTACGGGAAACATGGGGCGAGCGTCAGCTGTGGGCACCTCTGCCTCACAGCCCGTTTACACCAGAAACGAATGATGGTGTCGGGCAAGATGGCCAAGTGGCAGCAAGGCGGTGGGACTCCTCACCCTTTTCCTGTGGCCTCGCCCAGGGCGGTGCAGCTGGAAGACGGGCCCTCCGGGTTGCAGTCATGTACCTCACAGCTCTCTCTGACCCGCCCATCTCCTGGGCTGCCCTGGGACTCTCCTATGAGAACCGGCCAGCTTCCCTGAGATGAGCCCTCTGACCAGTGAATTTGCCTTGATGACATTTTCTAGTGTGTGGGTTACACATCCCAAAGAGGAAAATGACCAGCTGCTAGGTCATGCTCCATAGTGGTTTTGTCAAAGTACAGACTTCAAAAAACCTGACTCTATCAGCATCATGATTTTTTTTTCTCTTCATATGTACTGCTTATAACCATGTCTGTCTGCACTTTAAAAATTAAAATAAAATTGTCTGAGCAAAGCTGACAAGACCAACCATCTAGGTCATGTACCCCTAGTATCTAATAATTATTTCCTTCTAGTTCAAGTTTTAAAGAGTTGTTTTTTTTTTTAAATCATATTGCCTTTAAACCAGAAGATTGAGATCTCTGAAAGCCAAAGGCATGAACTTGGTTTATAATCTGTCACCAATGTGTCTTAAAGTTTTAAGCCCCTTTTCAGGAGGGAGCATCAACACCGTCCAAAGATAAGGAGTGATAGATCCTTGCTGCTCAAAAATATGAATCAGCATCATCTGGGAGCTTGTTGGAAATGCAGACTCTGATTCAGAGAGTCTGAAGATATTCATTTTAACAAGAGTTCCAGGTGTTCTGCATACACAGTAAAGTCTGTGAAACACTAGCAAGACCATCATTACATTCCCAGGTATGAAAGGAAAGATTTTAGTAGTTTGTCTGTTTGGAAAAGTGATCTTTAAATAAATGGCATGAAGAGTTAAACCACAGTCCCACTCCTGTCGTGAATTGCTACTCTGCTTAGATATCAGGGGCTACAACCACAGAGCACGCATGATTTTACATACGGTCATTGCGTGGGTACACAAATTGGCTCTCCCAGAAAACGCAGGTTCTGAATTCATTACTCTTTCATGTCATCAGCCGGGCCACACACTTCATTGCTCTCATTTGGCCGCTGCATCAGGATTGCTGTGCGATGCTCAGGGTATAATCACGCTATCAATGAACCGTGAATGCAAACTAATAAACATAATTGGAACTGATGCACTCGGGTTGCAATTTCATTTTCCCTTCATACGTTCTCCCAAGTTAAGAAGGTACAATGGTGGAACACTGCAATCAACGGCATCCATTCGCTGCATTTGTATTGCTAAATGAAGACGCCAGCTCTGCGGGTCCCTAAAAAGATCATNTTCACTTTCATGCATTGGAGAAGGAAATGGCAGCCCACTGCAGTGTTCTTGCCTGGAGAATCCCAGGGACTGGGGATCCTGGTAGGCTGCCGTCTACGGGGTCGCACAGAGTCAAACACGACTGAAGCGACTTAGCAGCAGCAGCAGTATTTAATTAATAAACCCATTCATTTATTCACATTAGTATTAATAGCCATTTGTTTGCTACTTTGGGATATTAAATATACTATCAAGTAATAGTGATACAAATAATATGTAAATAATATAAAATGAATATATATAATGTAATAATATATACTTTGTTTTTTATATATGCACTCCTGTTTTGCATAAATCTAGAAGTGAATTGTTGGATCAAAAATGTGTATATTTAAATTGGATGCTTGGGGCTGGTGCACTGGGACGACNTATGTAAATAATATAAAATGAATATATATAATGTAATAATATATACTTTGTTTTTTATATATGCACTCCTGTTTTGCATAAATCTAGAAGTGAATTGTTGGATCAAAAATGTGTATATTTAAATTGGATGCTTGGGGCTGGTGCACTGGGACGACCCAGAGGGATGGTACCTGAAGGGAGGAGGGAGGGGGGTTCAGGATGGGGAACACATGTATACCTGCAGCAGATACATGTTGATGTATGGCAAAACCAATGCAATAATGTAAAGTAATTAACCTCCAATTAAAATAAATTTATTAAAAAAATAAAAATTAATAAAACTAAGAACTTTAAGGACCTGAAAAAAATAAATTGGATAATTTTCTGGCCTTCTAAAGTTTTGTTTATTTTTTTCCCAAATGTACACTATACTCTCAATGCAGATGGTGACTGCAGCCATGAAATTAAAAGATGCTTAGCCCTTGGAAGAAAAGTTATGACCTACTTGGATAATATATTCAAAAGCAGAGACATTACTTTGCTGACTAAGGTCTGTCTAGTCAAGGCTATAGTTTTTCCTGTGGTCATGTATGGATGTGAGAGTTGGACTGTGAAGAAGGCTGAGCACCGAAGAATTGATGCTTTTGAACTGTGGTGTTGGAGAAGACTCTTGAGAGTCCCTTGGACTGCAAGGAGATGCAACCAGTCCATTCTGAAGGAGATCAACCCTGGGATTTCTTTGGAAGGAATGATGCTAAAGCTGAAACTCCAGTACTTTGGCCACCTCATGCGAAGAGTTGACACATTGGAAAAGACTCTGATGCTGGGAAGGATTGGGGGCAGGAGGAGAAGGGGACGACAGAGANATATTCAAAAGCAGAGACATTACTTTGCTGACTAAGGTCTGTCTAGTCAAGGCTATAGTTTTTCCTGTGGTCATGTATGGATGTGAGAGTTGGACTGTGAAGTAGGCTGAGCACCAAAGAATTGATGCTTTTGAACTGTGGTGTTGGAGAAGACTCTTGAGAGTCCCTTGGACTGCAAGGAGATCCAACCAGTCCATTCTAAGGGAGATCAACCCTGGGATTTCTTTGGAAGGAATGATGCTAAAGCTGAAACTCCAGTACCTTGGCCACCTCATGTGAAGAGTTGACCCATTGGAAAAGACTCTGATGCTGGGAGGTATTGGTGGCAGGAGGAGAAGGGGACGGCCAAGGATGAGATGGCTGGATGGTATCACATACTCGGTGGATGTGAGTCTGAGTGAACTCCGAGAGATGGTAATGAACATGGAGGCTTGGCATGCTGCAATTCATGGGGTTGCAAAGAGTCGGACACAACTGAGTGACTGAAGTGAACTGATAATTTTTCATAAAATTTTGTTTGTGGTGTTTTTGTCTTATTTTGGTATAGATCTTGGTGACCCCATTGAATGAATTCATGATTGCTCCTCTTCTTCAAGTTTTTGAAATTATTTGAGAAGTATAGGTATTAACTCTTAATGTGTTTAGTAGAATTTCCCTGTGAAGCCCTCTGCTTCTGAACTTTTGTTTGCTGAGACTGTTTTATTACAAATTCAATTTCACCAGTAGTGGTTGATTTATTCAATTTGTTTGTTTCTTTTTTATTTGATTCACTTGTGGAAAGTTATATGTTTATGGAAATTTGCTCATTTCTTCTAGGTTGTCCATTTTGTTTGCATAGTTATTGTTTGTAGTATTTTTTATGATTTATTATTATTTTTTTTTTTGTATACTTGTAGTGCTGGTTATTCCTACTCTTTGTTTTCTTATTTTGTTTAATTAGATCAACCCTCTTTCTTTATGAGACTTCCCTGGTGGCTCAGATGGTAAAAGTGTCTGCTTACAATGCAGGAGACCCAGGTTTGATCCCTGGGCTAGTAAGAACCCCTGGAGAAGGAAATGGCAACCCACTCCAATATTCTTGTCTGGAAAATCCCATGGACAGAGGAGCTTGGTAGGCTACAGTCCATGGGGTCACAAAGAGTTGGACACAACTGAATGATTTCACTTTCTTTCTTTGTGAGCCTGGGTGGAGGTTTATCAATTTTGTTTATCTTACTGAAAAAGTCTTTGTTTCATTGATCTTTTTTATTGTTTATTTGGTTTCTATTTTATTTCCTCTCTGATCTTTACGATTTTCTTCCTTCTGCTGACATATGACTTTGCTTGTTCTTTTTCTGATTCCTTTAGGTTTTAAATTACATTGTTTACTTGAGATTTTTCTAGTTTCTTAAGGATGGTCCATTCATTGTAAACCTTCTTCCTATAATCGTTTTTGGAGCATCTTATAGATTTTGGAATGTTGTGTTTGCCATTCATTAGTTTCAAAGTATTTTCTGATTTTTTCTTTGATATCTTCAGAGAGTCACTGGATTTTTAGTAGTACACTGTTGAGTCTCCATGTGTCTATTCCTTTCCCATTTTTCTTTATGTTGTTGATTTTTAGTTTCATACCAGTAGGGATGGAAAAAATGCTTCATATAATTTCTATCCTCTAAAATTTGTTGAGATTTGTTTTTTCTTGGTCTAGCATGTAGTCTCCTGTGAAGAATATTCCATTTGTGTGTGTGTGTATATATATATATATATATATATCCTCTGTTTTGGAATGAAATGCCCTATTAAGTGCAACTAGTCAATTTTGTCATTTGAGTCTGCTGTTGCTGTACTGATTTTCTGTCTGGATGATCTGTCTATTGTTGGTGTTAAAGTCTCCTTTTGTTATTGTATTATCATCAAATTTCCCATTTATGTCTGTTAGTATTTACACAGTACTTCTATATTTACATATATGTTAATAAGCATAAGGTTCTCTTTTATTGATTCCATTATCACGGAATCATGCCCTCTTAGTCATTTATTATAAACTTTGTCTTAAAATCTGTTATACCTGATATGAGTATTAATATGCACAGTTTACTGTTTTTTGTTTGTTTCGATGAAATATTTTTCCTTCCCTTCACTTTCAGTTTGTGTGTTTCTTTAGGTCTGAAGTAAGTCTCTTATGGGTAGGGTACAGAAGCAGGTTTTTTTTTTTTGTTTTTTTTTTTTTGGTCAAATAAGCCATACTATATCTATTAATTGGAGCATTTAGCCCATTGACAGGCAAAGTAATAATTCATAAGTGTGTACATATTGGCATCTTATTACTTATTTTCCAGTTTTTGTGGTTCTTCTCTTTCCGTTTCTTGTTTTTGTTTCTTCCCTTGTGGTGTGATAAATCTCTTTAGTAGTATATGTGTCTTCCTTTCTTTTAAGTTTTTATGTATTATTGGTTTTGATTTGTGGTAATCATGCATTTCATATATGTGGATCTATAACTACTTGTTTTAAACTGACAATTATTTTAAACTGTTTAAATGTAGACCTAAGAGATTTACAATTTTTACTCCCCTTCCATACATTTTGTATTTTTGATGTCATATTTTGCATTTTCATATGTATTCTTTAATTTTGTATTGTTAACTACAATTGTTTTTACAAATCTTTTATTACTGGCTTATTGATTGATCCTCATTTATTTCTATATATTTGCCTTTCCTAGTTGGATTAGCCCTTTTCTACTGCTTATTTTTCCTCCTACAGAAAACCCTTCAACATTTACTTTGGGGCTGATGAGCTCTTTCAGTTGTTGCTTATCTGAGAGGTTCTTTATTTTACCTATGGTTCTAATTAATAAACTTTCTGGGTAGATTATCTTAGGTTGCTGTTTTTCTCCTTTTAGTATACTTTGAATATATTGTGCAACTCCAATATGGCCTGCAATTTTTTTGCAAAGAAATTTGTTGATGGCCTTCTGAGTATTTACTTTAATATGATTTTTTTTTCCTCTTGCTGTCTTTAAAGTTTTCTCTTTATCTTTAACTTTTGCCATTTAAATGATTGTATCTCTTATTTTGGATCCATTTAGGTTCATCTTATTTGTGACCTTGTATACTTCCTATACTTGGAGACTTGTTTCCCTCATGTTTGGGTGGTTTTCAGCCATAATTTCCTCAAGTGAATTTGTGAACCATTTCTCTCTTTTCTCCATCTGGCATTCCAATAATGCAAATGATGGTACACTTAATGTTATCCCAGAGGTCTCTTATACTGTTTTCATATTTTTTAATTAATTTTTCTTTTTGTTGTTCTGATTGGATGACTTCCATTTTTCTGTTTTACAGATATTTTGTGTGTTCTTCTCTATCACTTAGTGTGCTGTTCATTCCTTCTTTGTGTTTATTTCAGCTATTTAATTATTTATTTCTGATTGGATCTTTTTAAAATATTTTCTAAATTTTTATTAAAATTAACACTGTGTGGATCAATTCTTCTCACTCATGTATTTACCATTTTTATAATCAATAGTTTGAATTATTCATCCAGTTAATTGTTTACTTCCATGTTAATATTTACATCTTTTCATTTTGCCTAATTTTCTCCACCTCTCTAAAGTTAGATGAAACAATTACCTTCAGTTTACAGTTTGACATGGTAACCCTATATAGGAGCTTCTGTACAGACTGGGTGTGCCTAATACTTTTGGTAGGAGAGCTGGATTTGACATGGATGCAAGTTAAATCTTTCCTTAAGATGAGTCAGCAAATATCACCTTGTAATCAATGAGGCTGGAGATGGAACAACTAGAGCAGGAGGTGCTTGTGAGGCAAGACTTCCTATCCATTCAGCGACCTTCAGCACCCTACTGGGGATAGGGTCTAGGCAAGTTGCTAGAGCAGAAGCTCTGAGCTTAGGCTTGGGGTCCTTTGTTTTCTTGAAGTATATGTTTTCCCCTTTCCCTGCACTGGAACTCTTGCAACAGAGAGGAGGAGTCCTGAAGCAAGTAGGACCTGTGTTGACTCTCTGTTCCTGTTAACTGTAGACAGAGTTCTGAGCTCTCTCTGATGCATTGCTTGTGCAAGTGCCCATGTTTATTTCCCTTGCTCTGCTTAGATGCAGCCTCAGGTCAAGTCCCCTTTGTCTCTCATAGTCCATCACTGCCGCCAGCCTCCACCACCCCAATCCCATTGTGGAGGCACACTGTAGAGTTGACAAGACACACGTGGACTCTTGGTACATATTTGCAGGACCTGTGGTGGAGCGGTGGGGTCTTGTTTGAGGAAGCACCAAGAATACCCACTGCAATGCCATTCAGACTTCACCCTGAGATTGGACCACCTCTGCATCCCAAGACCGAATTTTCTCTCAGATTGTGACCACCCTATGCAGTGTCACGATGTGATGTAGAGAGAGCAGGGCCAGAGCTGTAACTCAGCTTGGGTTAGGTCACTCATTAAGGCAGTCATGGCAAACCCAGCAGTTTCTAGAGCAGACTTCTCTCTGCCCTGCCTCAGGGGCTAACCAAGAAGGTTCATCTCCCCTGAGTTGGACACCATGATTGTGGAATTCACTATGTGGCTCTCACTGCTTACTTCTCAGGGTGGTGTCTTTTTACTTATTCTCCCTTTTCCCCTAGTACTCTCCCAAAGACACAGGTCCTGACCTGACTACATTTTCCCCTTCTTACCCAATTACTTGTGTATCTTTTCTACAACTTTGGCTGTATTGGAGTTTCCAGTTAGTTTTCAGTGATAATTGTTTCACATGTAAGTATAATTTTGATGTGTTCATGGGGGATAACAACTTCTATATCCTTTTACTCTATCATCTGGGTTGATCTTCAATATATGGTATTGTCAATATAATTCTTTCATGCTGTTTACAATCTACCATATAAATTGAATTGGAAGCAGAATTCTAATAAAATATCTCTTTGACAGTCATCACTAAAGCTTTAGACTGTATTATTTGCATTTGTATTTTTTCACTCTGTTTAATGAGAAGCTTTACAAGCTGTAACATTTTGAACTCTTGTAATACAAGATTGGGTCAAACTTATTCACAGTCCCCATGATAACTTATATTACCATTTAATGGTGGCATATTTTATTTGATGGTTATTGATTTACAAATGCACAGTTCAGTTCAGTCGCTCAGTTGTGTCCAACTCTTTGCGACCCCATGAGTTGCAGCATGCCAGGCCTCCCTGTCCATCACCGATTCCCGGAGTTCACTCAGACTCGTGTCCATTGAGTCATGATGCCATCCAACCATCTCATCCTCTGTCGTCGCCTTCTTNTTGGAAAAACCATAGCCTTGACTAGATGGTCCTTAGTCAGCAAAGTAATGTCTCTGCTTTTGAATATGCTATCTAGGTTGGTCATAACTTTTCTTCCAAGGACTAAGCGTCTTTTAATTTCATGGCTGCAATCACCATCTGTGGTGATTTTGGAGCCCCCCCAAAATAAACTCTGACACTGTTTCCACTGTTTCTCCATCTATTTCCCATGGAGTGATGGGACCGGATTTGCACAAATGGGGTCATTTAAATTCTTTCACAATAAAATATCATTAAAAAACATATTGAAATAGTATACAATTTTATATAGTTTAAAATATTAAAAATTTCCTTATCTAACTTTTTGTATGAAGTGGAATTATATTTATAATTTTTATATAAAACAGAAGATAAACATGCAAAATAATAAAGATTATTTAAATTTCTTGTATGTTGTTATAATTCTTTGTCCTATTATGGAACATGCTCTAGGCAATTTTAAAACTAAAATATTATATCTTAGTCTGAATACATGGACAGTTAAGAGTATGCTATTCTCCTCATGAGTAATTTATACATAATATAACTACCACCTTCTCTAGGAAAACCGAGGTGAGTTAAAAAAATGCATGGGATATTTTATTTCACTTATTTTCACTTAAACATTTTATTACATCTATTTTCAAGAGGATGACTAATGTCATATGCCCATTGCAAATGACTCGTTGAGCCTAACTTGATTTCATAAAAATATACATACATCTTTTTTACACATAGCAATGCTTTATTTAAAAGAATGAATAAAATGCATATATTATTTTAACTCTTACAATCCATTAACACTTCTCAGAGACTTGACTTAAGATGACAGAGTAGCAGGATGTGTGCTCATCTTCTCCTATGAAAACATCAAAATTTCAACCAGCTGCTGAACACCACCAACAGGAGAATGTTGGGTCCCACCAGAAAACATACCTCACATCCAAGGGCAAAGGAGAAGCCCCAATAAGTTGGTAGGAGAGATGCAGTCACATTTAAAATAAAATTTCAGGCCCACCAGAGATACTTGGAGGGTGCAAACAAAACCTTGTGTGCGTCAGGACAGAGGGAAAGGAGCAGTGACACCCCACAAGAGACTGAGCCAGATCTGTCTTTGAATGTTTGAGTGTCTCCCATGGTGGCATGGGTCAGTTGACAGGGGCTCTGGCTGCAACAGACCTGGAAGGCATGGTGTATGACTTATATCCTCTTGGAGGAGGTTAGCATTAGCTACACTATAGAGTTATCAAGCAGACAACTCACAAATTGGAGAACAATTAAATCAAAGAAATTCTCACACTGTTGCAAAATTTCTAGGACCCACAAAAGATTTCTCAACCTGGGGAGCTGGCTAAAGGACTGAGAAACCCCAGGGAATCTGACTTTGAAGACCAGTGGGATTTGATTCAACAACTTCCACAGAACTGGGGAAAAAGACTATTTGAGGGCAAAAACAAAATCTTGTGCATATCAGGACCCAGGAGAAAGGACCCAAAAGAGACCAAGCCAGACGTGCCTGTGAGTGTCCAGGAGTCTTTGGTGGAGTGTGGGTCAATAGTGGCCTATCATGGAGTCTGGGGCTCCGACTACAATAGTGCTGGGAGCTTCAGCATGCTGGCATAAGGCCTTTTGAGGTGGTCACCATTACAGTCATTACCACTACTATAGTTAGGCCTCAGGCCAAACTACAGGGAGGGAACACAAGCTCAGCCATCAGCAGAAGACTGGATTAAAGATTTACTGAGCATAGGCTTTCCTACATGCTTAGGACATCACCCACTTTCTTCCTCAGTCATCTCTCCATGAAGAAGCTCCTATAAGCCTCTTATCTTTCTCCACCAGAGGACACACAGACTGAAAACCATAATCACAGAAAACTAATCAAGCTGATCACATGGACCACAAGCTTGCCTAACTCAATGAACATGACCTATGGGGCCAGGCAAAGTGGGCAGGTCATGGTGGAGAGGTCTGACAGAACGTGGTCCACTGGAGAAGGGAATGGCAAACCACTTCAGCATTCTTCCCTTGAGAACCCCATGAACAGTATAAAAGGACAGAGACAGGACACTAAAAGATGGCTTCCCCAGGTCAGTAGGTGGCTAATATACTACTACAGAAGAGTGGAGAAATAGCTCCAGAAGGAATGAAGAGATGGAGCCAAAGCGNTCCCTTGAGAACCCCATGAACAGTATAAAAGGACAGAGACAGGACACTAAAAGATGGCTTCCCCAGGTCAGTAGGTGGCTAATATACTACTACAGAAGAGTGGAGAAATAGCTCCAGAAGGAATGAAGAGATGGAGCCAAAGCGGAAACAGTGCCCAGGTGTGGATATGTATAATGGTGAAAGAAAAGTCTGATGCTGTAAAGAACAATATTGCAAAGTAACCTAGAATATTAGGTCCTTGAATCAAGGTAAATTGGAAGTGGTCAAACAAGAGATGGCAAGAGTGAACATCAACTTTTTAGGAATCAGTGAACTGAAATGGACCAGAATGGGTGATTTTAATTCAGATGACCATTATATCTACTACTGTGAGCAAGAATTCCTTAGAAGAAATGGAATAGGCCTCATAGTCAGGAAAAGATTCTGAAACACAGTACTTGGGTGCAATCTCAAAAATGACAGAATGATATCTATTCACTTAAAAGCAAACCATTCAGTATCACAGTAATCCAAGTCTATGCCCCAACCACTAATGCTGGAGAAGCTGAAGTTGACCATTCTATGAAGACCCACAACACCTTTTAGAACTAACTTCAGGGGAAAAAAAAAAAAAAGTCCTTTACATCATAGGGGATTGAAATGCAAAAGTAGGAAGTAAAGAATACCTGGAGTATTAGGCAAGTTTGGCCTTAGAATATAAAATGAAGCAGGGCAAAAGCTAACTGTTTTGCCAAGAGAAGACACTGGTCATAGCAAAACCCCTCTTCCAACAACACAAGAGATAACTCTAGATATGGACATCACCAGATGGTCAATACCAAAACCAGATTGATTTTATTCTTTGAAGCCAAAGATGTAGAAGAATATACAGTCAGTGGAAACAAGATCAGGAGGTGACTGGCTCAGATCATGAACTCTTTTTGGCAAAATACAGACTTGAAGAAAGTAGGGAAAACCACTAGGCCATTCAGGTATGACCTAAATCAAATCCCTTACAATTACACAGTGGAAGTGACCAATAGATTCAAGGGATTAGATCTGATAGAGTGCCTGAAAAACTTGGACATAGGCCCATAACATTGTACAGGAGGTAGCCATCAAAACCATCCCATCAAAAAGAAATCAAAAGGCAAAATGGTTGTCTGAGGAGGCCTTACCAGTAGCTGAGAGAAGAAAGGCAAAGGAGAAAAGGAAAAATATACCATCTGAATGCAGAGTTCCAAAGAATAGCGAGAAGAGACAAGAGAGCCTAAGTGAAATGCAAAGAAAGCTGAGCTATTTCAAGACAGGAGACAACCAAAATATGGATGAAGTGTTTTGCATAAACATTTACATTAACAGTGAAAAGATAGCAGTAGGCCAAAAAGATTCGTATAACGACCTTTGTTCTTATATTGGAAGAAAGATATTTCACCCTTAGGTTGATCTGCTATTAAACCACTAGATAATGTTAAGTTCTTTACTTTTCACACATCAAGTTGTTTCTGAGTGAAAATTTTCTACGTCCCATTTTCTTTCCAAAGTAGAAAGATTCATTTATAATTTATACCATTATGTTCATGTGAATGTGAGTAACAGAATAGCTGCTTTCATTAAATAATAATGCTTCAAATTGCTTCATATTTTTCTTCCAAAAATTCAAACTGTTTAACTGACAATTACTATATCATTATCCTCATTTTCCAGATGACACTTTCTTTTTTTCCCTTTTTAACATTACTTTACCTTGCAAATATCTAAGACATAAAAATGCTTCATGGAATATAAATTAACAGATGGAGATGAAAGAACACAGAAGTTAAATTATTTGTCCCAAATCACATAAGTAATCAGTGGGAAAGCTTGATAAATTCTCAGTTTTTTTTCCTTCTGTGTTTAGAAATGTTCCTCATAATTCATGTAGTTAATACTGAAGTTATAGTTTGGTGATTTTACTACACTGCAAATATTTGTCTCTTTTTGAACTTTTATAAATGAAATCATAAGATTATCTGATAAGATGTCCCATATAATATAAGAAATAATCATAGATTATAAGAAATAAAATGTCATGGGTTCAATCACCATGTTAAGCCTTAGTTAGCAATGATGTTGGAAATTATCTCTCATATATGAATAATGTGATAATAAGGATGATGCAAGAGGAGATATGTTGCCCAATTATCTTACCATCAACTATTTATACCTAAGGTTTATTACTTTATCACTGTTTATTCATTTAATTTTAAGAATTTTATCTCATTTAGAATGTCTAGTGATTTTAGATACCTATTTTCATAAGATATCTTGCATATTAGGTGACTGCACAAGACTTCAAATATTATTCAGCCTCAGTAACAACACAGTGGCACCTCTGAAACAAAGCTATCTCATATTTCTTAAAGGAAAAATTAGAGTTTGCAGCACAACGGCTGAGATCATTAGAGTTATTGCAAGTTACTATAAAACCAAAATTTTTTAGAAATTATTACATTATAATCAATATCTCAGTAAACAAGTCCTTAAAATGTATTTTTCATGTTTATCAAATAACTATATTTACTCACACTTTGAAAATATTTAGGTAGTAACATTTAAGCTTCCAAATTTGCATTATTTTTTACTTTCATCTTTAAGTAAGCCTTACATTTGAACAAAAAGAAAACTCAATTTATATTTGGTTCTGCATTAACCTGAATTGGTTGACAAGATTGATAAAGTTTACCTTTTATGTGTGCCACAGTTCAGTTCAGTTCAGTCACTCAGTCATGTCTGACTCTCTGCGACCCCATGAATCACAGCACGCCAGGCGTCCATGTCCATCACCAACTCCCGGAGTTCACTCAGACTCATGTCCATTGAGTCAGTGATGCCATCCAGCCATCTCATCCTCTGTTTTCCCCTTCTCTCCTGCCCCCATCCCTCCCAGCATCAGAGTCTTTTCCAGTGAGTCAACTCTTCACATGAGGTGGCCAAAGTACTGGAGTTTCAGCTTTAGCATCATTCCTTCCAAAGAAATC
>SJYV01021050.1:128540-163722 GCA_006410875.1 Neotragus pygmaeus | reverse complement strand
GCTATGACCAGTGTAGTTTCTTGGCAAAACTCTATTAGTTTTTGCCCTGCTTCATTCCACATTCCAAGGCCAAATTTGCATGTTACCCCTGGTGTTTCTTGACTTCCTACTTTTGCATTCCAGTCCCCTATAATGAAGAGGACATCTTTTTGGGGTGTTAGTTCTACAAGGTCTTGTAGGTCTTCATAGAACTGTTCAATTTCAGCTTCTTCAGCATTACTTGTTGGGGCATAGACTTGGATTACTGTGATATTGAATGGTTTGCCTTGGAAATGAACAGAGATCATTCTGTCGTTTTTGAGATTTCATCCAATTACTGCATTTCGGATTTTTTTGTTGACTGTGATGGCTACTCCAGTTCTTCTGAGGGATTCCTATCTGCAGTAATAGATATAATGGTCATCTGAGTTAAATTCACCCATTCCAGTCCATTTTAGTTCACTGATTCCTAGAATGTCAACGTTCACTCTTGCTGTCTCTTGTGTGACCACTTCCAATTTGTTTTGATTCATGGACTGACATTCCAGGTTCCTATGCAATATTGCTCTTTACAGCATTGGACCTTGTTTGTGTCACCAGTCACATCCACCTCTGGGTGTTGTTTTTGCCTTGGTTCCATCCCTTCATTCTTTCTAGAGTTATTTCTCCACTGATCTCCAGTAGCATATTGGGCATCTACTGACCTGGGGAGTTTCTCATTTAGTATCCTATCATTTTGCCTTTTCATACTGTTCATGGGATTCTCAAGGAAAGAAAACTGAAGTGGCTTGCCATTCCCTTCTCCAGTGGACCACCTTCTGTCACACATCTACACCATGTCCCGCCCGTCCTGGGTTGCCCCTTGGATATGACTTAGTTTCATTGAGTTAGACAAGGCTGTGGTCCTAGTGTGATTAGATTGACTAGTTTTCTGTGAATATGGTTTCAGTGTGTCTATCCTCTGATGCCCTCTTGCAACACCTACCATCTTACTTGGGTTTCTCTTACCTTGGGTGTGGGTATCCCTTCATGGCTGCTCTGGCAAAGTGCAGCTGCTGCTTCTTACCTTGGACAATGGCTATCTCCTCACCACTGCCTTTCCTGACTTTCAACGTGGGATAGCTCCTCTAGGTCCTCCTTCGCCAGTGTAGCCACCACTCCTTGGACATGGGTTGCTCTTCCTGGCCGCCGCCCTTTGCCTCGGGCGCAGGGTGGCTCCTCCAGACTGTCGCCCCTGACCTCGGACTCAGGGTGGCTCCTCTCAGCCGTTCCTGTGCTGTCACAGCCTGGCACTCTTCGCAGCTGCCCCTGACCTCTGACATATGGGGTAGCTCCTCTCGGCCACGCTCAGTGCGCCGGCTGTCGCAGCCACTTGCGCTGAGGTAAATATAATTCTTCTCTGCAAACAATATATTTTATTTCTTAAAGATATTCTCTTGAATCATCTCTATGTCTGGTAAATTTTTATAAACTCAAGATTGAAATATACTCAGTTAGATTTTTTAAATTAACTCCTATTAAGGAAGACATAAAAAAATAGTTGAATGGAGTAAAAATCACAATTATCTACCTTAAAATAGTTTTTCAACTTTATTCAAACATTGGACCCTATCACTGTTTATTCACTTAATTTAAGAATTTTATCTCATTTAGAATGTCTAGTGATTTTAGATACTTATTTTCATAAGATATCTTGCATATTAGGTGACTGCACAAAACTTCAAATATTATTCAGACAAAAATGAAAAGAAATGATAATAGTTTTGTTTTGTTTTTTCATTGATATACCCCAAGTACAATGCCTAATGAGACAGAAATTTTGTCTTAACCTAGCATTGTACATTGTTAATCTATTGTCTTGGAAACACAATATCTACTCGTTGACTGCCAAATCTATGATTTTAAAAATCACTTAAATAGAAAGCACAGTGTACAATATTTTGCCATTTGTGCCTCATAACAACTGTGTTATGATTCTTGTCTTATTTTCTTTAAAGATTAAAGCATAGTATTAAACTATGTCCCTGTAAAGTGAAAATCACATGAAAATAGTGTTATGGTGTGCTGAAAAAAGCAAACACTGAAATTTAAATTTTAGTCATGGCACCAACACTTTTAACTGTGTCTTTTGCAACTTATTTATCTGAATCATCTTTATTTCATCTACAAAGTAAAGATAATACTTCAGTTCAGTCGCTCAGTCATGTCTGGCTCTTTGTGACCCCTTAGACTGCTTAAGTAGGGTTAATACCAGTTCCACTCACCACATTCTGTGTGTTTGTGGTGTATATGCTGTGCTGTGGTTAGTCATTCCGTCATGTCTGACATTTTGTGGCCCATACACTGCAGCCTGCCAGTCTGTAGGGGATTCCCTGGGGATTCTCCAGGCAAGAATACTGTAGTGTGTGTAAGATGAAATGAGATAGTGAATATGAAAGCTGTTTTAAACAGATCCATCAACAGATGAATGGATAAAGAAGATGTGAGATACTGGGTGTGAGACAGGCCATAAGGATGCATTTATTGTGCAACATGGGAAATATGGACAAAATTTTTAAATAACTGAACAAAATAACCTTTAAAATTGCAAAAAGTAAATTTTTAAAAAGGAAAAAATAAATTCCAATGAGATGATTATTCATTATAAAAGGAGTTTGCTCTGGTTTTTGTGGGTTTATGGATTGAAGATGAAAAAAAAAGTAATTACTATTTCTTACAAATTTAACCAATGAAGCTAATATTCATATTTTATTTTACTCATAAAATAGAGAATTTATAACTGAAAGAGTCTTTGATCTTTGTTAACTATTTTGTTGTTGTTGAACTGTTGTGAAGACTCCACTAGTAGTTTACAGATTTTCACAATTTCACAGAAAAGTTACATGGGGAACTAATTTTAGAAACTAAATGTTTTGATTTCCAGTTTCTTCATTTCCAACAGCATATTTGCACTCCTAATGTCATGTTTTGATAATGTGTATCAAATTATATTAAGAAACCATAGCTTCTGACTTTTACTGTGAATAACATGGACTCAAGAGCTATTATTAATACTTGAATGAAGAACTCTTTCAAAATATTGTCCAGATCAGTTATCAGATTAGAACATGAAAAGGCTTACTCTTTTTGATTATTGTAGGTTTTTTGTTTTTGTTTTTTTGTTGGGCTTTTAACTGCCATTTTCTACCCTTTGTTCTGTTGTTCAGTTGCTGAGTGGTGTCTGGCTCCTTGCAACCCAATGGACTGCAGCACACCAGGCTTCCTGTCCTTCATTGTCTCTTGGACTTTGCTCAAATTTATGTCCATGGAGTCAATGATGCCATCCAACCATCTCATCCTCTGCTGTCCCCTTCTCCTTTTGCCTTCACTCTTTCCCAGCATCACAATCTTTTCCAATGAGTTTGTTCTTTGCATAAGATGGCCAAATATTAGAGCTTCAGCTTCAGCATCAGTCTTTCTAACGAACATTTAGGGTTGGTTTCTCTTAGGATTGACTGGTTTGATCTTGCAGTCCAAGGGACTCTCAAGAATCTTCTCCAGTATCATATTTTGAAAACGTCAATTCTTCACCCCTCAGTCTTCTTTACGGTCCAACTCTCACATTTGTACATGACTACTAGAAAAACCATAACCCATCATAATGTAAATAATTCCAGACATAACTTGAGAAACAATTATTAAACTTAGCAAACATATTAGAAAATCTGAATTGGCAGTTAGGTAGAGCAATCACAGCACTGGAGAAGAAATTGGTAAGTAGGGAGTTGTGAAAGTGTTCTGGAGTTAAGTAAGAGCAGGGCAGCACAGTTTAATAAAATGTGATTTCTCACTTTGGTTCAACATATTTTTATTCTAATAATAAAATTCCTAAAATGCATACAGTTTTTTTCTGTGTGCACACACATTTCCAAGCTTTCTTTTCATTTTCTCTTTCTATATGTACATTTGAATCCTCATAACAACCTGCAAAGCAGGAACACTTATAAACCATGTATATTACGTATGAGGGAAACAACAGCACATGGAATTTAAGTAACTTGCACAAGATTGCAATGATGAATGAAATTTGCTTAGTTGTGTCCAGCTCTTTGCAACTGCATAGTCTGTCAATGAAATTCTCCAGGCAAAAATACTGGAATGGGTTGCCATTCCCTTCTCCAGGGGATCTTCCTGATCCAGGGATTGAACTTGGTCTCCTGCATTGCAGGCAGATTCTTTACATCTGAGCTACAGGGGTTGCATAACATTACTTAGTTAATTTGCAATATAATTGGGTTTGAACTCAGGATGTCCAGCTCTAAAATTCATGTTTTTAACCACTAGGATATGTTTTACCCACATTATGTGCATAGTAAACAGAAGCCTAAGATGACCCCAAAGATTTTCAACATCTGATGTATATGCCTTTTAAAATCCTCTCCCCTTGTAAATATGATGCAATATTTCTCTTGTGATTAGATTTCTAATAAGTTGACTTTGAGTCAGTTAAAAGAGAGATTTTGTTTGTTTGTTTGTTGTTCAGTTGCTCAGTCATGTCCGACTCTTTGTGATCCCATGGACTGCAGCACACGAGGGTTCCCTGTTCTTCATTATCTACCTGAATTTTGTCAAACTCATGTCCATGAATTCAGTGATGCCATCCAACCAGTTTATCCTTTGTCATATCTTTCTCCTCTTGCCCTCAATCTTTCTCAGCATCAAGATCTTTT
This sequence comes from Neotragus pygmaeus, assembly GCA_006410875.1. Classification (NCBI taxonomy): domain Eukaryota; kingdom Metazoa; phylum Chordata; class Mammalia; order Artiodactyla; family Bovidae; genus Neotragus; species Neotragus pygmaeus. The sequence continues at coordinate 159,034 of SJYV01021050.1, read as the reverse complement.
TCTATGAGTCAGCATCATAGGTGGTCAAAGTATTGGAACTTCCACTTCAGTATCAATTCTTCCAATGGCTATTCATGGTTGATTTCCTTTAGGATTGACTGGTTTGATCTCCTTGCCATCCAAAGGACTCTCAAGTATCTTCTCAAGTACCCCAGTTCAAAAACATCAATTCTTTCACCCTCAGCCTTCTTTATGGTTCAACTCACCCATTCGTACATGATTATTGGGAAAACCATAGCTTTGACTATCTGGATCTTTGTTTTCAAAGTGATGCTTATGGTTTTTAATATACTGTCTAAAGAAAGAATATTTTAATATCTTGGAAAAGAGAGACTATCTGGTTTTATTAACACCACCAGGTAAGCCTGTCAAAGAGATTGGGGCCTTCCTAAAGTCAAATACTATAGTAGAAGCATTCTACATTGCTAACCCTGAAGATGAAGGGACCAATGTGTCAAGGACTTGAAGAAAGACTCTAATTGTTTAGAGTAACCTTTGGCCATTATCTAGCATGAAAACAGTGTCTCAGTCCTATAAACATACGAAACTGAACTTTGCCAGTAGTTTGAATGGGTTTGGAAGAGGATTCCAAGCTCTAGATGAAAGTGCAAACCTGAGCAGCTCTTTGATTTCAGCATTAGTAGATCTTTATCTGAAGACACAATTAATCAGTCCTTGGACCTTTGACCTATAGGAACACTGAGATGACAGATGAATATTGTTTGAAGTCATTAAATTGGTGGCAATTTGTTATATGCAATATAAATCTAGTATGACATGTGTGATGTGTGAAACAATCAGAGACATCCTTATTTAGACATTCTCTTTATTGCTGTGTAGTATCCATATATTAAGTCCATTTGAGGAAACAGTCTCAAGTGTGAATCTACACTAGGTCTACTTAACTTGAAAAGCTTTCTTATAGTGCTTGGGAAATTAGAAGATTGGAAGACAAGAAGTGAAATAACTGGGAAAGTTATTTATTACTTAACTCTGCATTCTTCCACATATTTTGTGTTTCAACTCAGGTCTGATTTTTTTGTTATTTTTATGACAGTGAAAACCTGTATTTTATTTTACTAGGGGACTAAGGTTGCCATAATGAAATAATGCAGAATGTGTAACTTAGCACATTTATTTTCTCACAATTCTGGAGGCCAGAAGTCAACATCAAGGGGTCAGTAATTTGTTTTCTTCTGAGGTCTCTCTCCTTGGCTTTCACTACCTTCTTCTTGGTCTCCTTCTCAATCAGAGACCTCCTTCTCAATGGTCATTTGCATTAGTCTAACTTCTCCTGAGAAACATATCCACACACGTGCACACACACACACACACACACACACACACACACACACATTTATAATTGATGTGAAGAATACAAAGTCATTCCTCAGTATACAAAAGGCATTGGTCACAGGACCTATTGTGGATACCAAGCTCCACCAGCGCTCAATTACCATAATCAATTGGCCCTCCAAATCTATGATTCTACCTCTGCAGACTCAACCAATGGCCAATTGTGTAGTACTGTAATATTTATTGAAAAAAATCCTCCTATAAGTGGACCTACCAGGTTCAAACTCAAGTCAAGAATTAGCTGTGTGTGTATGACTTATTTTTATATGCTATAGTATGAATGATGAGGACCCATAAAAACTCATATGTTGAAATACTTTTTTCAAATACAAGTCCACTTATCAACATAGAGCCCATATATATCTTCTTAACCATACTTAATCTCCAAATAAGGAGAATAACACCATCAGAATTCCACCTACTATTATACAACTATCCTGCATGTAACCCTTGTGGCTCAGCTGGTAAAGAATCTGCCTGCAATGGAGGAGACCCTCGGTTTTATCCCTGGGTTGGGAAGATCCCCTAGAGAAGGGAAAAGCTACCCACTTCAGTATTCTGACCTGGAGAATTCCAAGGGCTGTATAGTCCATGGGGTCGTAAAGAGTCAGACATGACTGAGTGACTTTCACTTTCACTTCACTTGCATGTAACCAGAAACCCAGTAACCCCTTCTCCAGAAGAGGAGGTAAAGCCTTTGAGTGGTATTTACTCTTCTCCTTGATATTCCATACCTTGAATACTATGATATAAAGTTAACAATACTTAAATACTATAATGATAATACATCTTTTTTTTAAAAATTTATTTATTTATTTATTTTTAAATTTAACTTTACAATACTCTATTGGGTTTGCCATACATCGACATGAATCATGATGAAACAAAAGAGAAGAAAACAAAGATATTTGCTATACACACACATGCAAACATATTCACAACAAAATAAGGAAGAACACTCCTAAAAATTATACTATTTGCTTTTGTAACTAGTAACTGTTGCTTATCACTGCCTCCTTCCACTATTCATTCTATATTCCACTTGTCTTCAGCTAGGTTATGTTTCTTTGCCACATTGGGTGACACAAAACTTCATTTCTGAAGAGTTTATGAGTCCTGCCTGGATTTGGTTGTTGTAAGTTTCCACTGAATTCAATCCAAGGCCATGGTAATAGTAAATGAAGCCCAAAGTGATCTCTCAAGTGGCTTCCCTGGTGGTTCAGATGGTAAAGAATTCACTTGCAATGCAGGAGACCTGAAGTTGATCCCTGGGTTGGGAAGATCCCCTGGAGAAGCAAATGGCAACCCACTCCAGTATTCTTGCCTGGAGAATGCCAATGGACAGAGGAACCTGGTGGGCTATAGTCCATGGGGTCGCAAAAAGTCAGACATGACTGAATGCCTAAGTATAAGCACACAAGCACAAAGTGATCTCCTGTATTCTAGACATACTCATCCATACCTCNTGCCTGGAGAATGCCAATGGACAGAGGAACCTGGTGGGCTATAGTCCATGGGGTCGCAAAAAGTCAGACATGACTGAATGCCTAAGTATAAGCACACAAGCACAAAGTGATCTCCTGTATTCTAGACATACTCATCCATACCTCCATTGCAGGAAGAGTCTGATCTTCCCTTGGCAGCCAAGATCAATCACCCCACCAAGTACAGTAACTCTTCTTTGTCTACTGTTTGAGTGACAGAAAGAGTTGGGAGTGGCCAAGTGGCAGTCCCAACTTCCAGTTTAGTAGAGTAATTGTTGTGTCCTTCGGTAGAAGCATTCCTTCCTTCAAAACAATGACTTTTAGGCTAATAGAACATGAGGTAATGGGAACAAAAAGCACATGTTTTGTCAGTGTATTACTAAGGGGTTAGTGAATGTCACCATTCTCATGTCCACTTCTTGACCCATTAGTTCTGGCTATGCAAGAAACAGCAAGATGTGTCGGATACTGATTTATAGCATATATAGTCTTCTGGAGAAACTTGTCCAGCCCTGTAAGGTATTGCCACATAGCAGGTACCATAACTGGGTCATCAAAAGGTCATGCTATTGTTCTATCAAGCCAGCTTTCTCAGGACAATGGGAAGATTCTAGGAAGTAAATTTTTGATCAGAAGCAATTCAGTGGAATATTCCAATTGCAGATAAAACATTCTCTTTAAGTCCACAGATGGTATTTTCGACATAAGCACTGTGTGCAGGAAAGACAAATCTGCATCCAGAGTAAGTGACTCTTCGAGTAAACATTAAACATAAATATAAAACATTGCTCCTTTCATGATGCTATGATGTAAACAGTCCACTGTAATCAACTTGCCAGAAAGTGGCTGGATAATCACCCCCAGGGAATGGTACCATACTCTGAAACTCAGTGTTGGCCTCTGCAGTTGGCAGAGTGGGCACTGACTGTAGGCAGCCTGCTTTGATGAGTGGAAGTCCATATTGCTGTGTTCTGTGCTGTGCTTAGTCACTCAGTCATATTCAACTCTTTAAGACCCCATTGACTATTGCTCACCAGACTCCTCTGTCCATGGACATTCTCCAGGCAAGAATAATGAAGTTGGTTGCCATACCCTCCTCTAGAGGATCTTCCCAACCCAGGGGTTGAACCCAGGTCTCCTGCATTGCAGGTGGATTCTTGACCACTTGACTCACCAGGGAAAGCCAAGAATACTGGAGTGGTTAGCCTATCCCTTCTCCAGTGGATCTTCCTGACCCAGGAATTGAACTATGGCCTCCTGCATTGCAAGTGGCTTCTTTATCAGCTGAGCTACCAGGGAAGCCCCTATGTAACTTCTGCCCTTGCCACTCTGGCCACTTTGTTCATGAGCTTTTTAGGTGGTTACTAGGGCAGCTGGGGAAAAAGCACACTGGTATACACAGAACAGGTCATAGGCATAGAATTATTAAAAAAAAAACCTCTGGTAGGCATTCACACAATTACCTTGTGGTAGGCATTCACATGGTACACAAATATCTTTACATTTTGTTGCTTATTCAGAGGTCTATCCATATATCTCTTCCTCAGATTACCACGTCACCCATTTTCCAACTGTATTCTTCTCAGTCCTTGACCATCCTGCCAAAACACTGGCCATTGCCCATATACACATATCTAGCCATTTCTCTGATTCTGCTTTCTTGTGAAGTTATCAGCCAAGTGAATTGCTCAATGTACTGCCCACAAGAAGGATTTCCCTTCACCACTGTCCTTCAGGGATGTCCAGAAATGGGCTTCAGTGCTATAGTTGTCTACTTTCAGGAGGTGCCTATATATTATGCAGAACCATCTCAAAACCAGGCCCAAGCTGTTTTTTCTTCTGTGTGCTGGTTGTAGGGAGCTCCACACGAAGCCTTAGATACAGGCTGAAAAAAAGGTAGTGTGGGAGAGGTAGGCACCTTAGGTATTTGGACCACTCTTCATGTAAATTATTTGTACCCTCAGGGCCTTCTTGGGCCTATATACACTAGTCAGTTACGTATATACCAGTTCTGTTTGATGATTAAGTGCTGGTATGTGTACACAACTTTACGGCTTATTGAGACAGGAAACACCCAATCCATGATGCATAGCTAAGACGGCATAGTAACTTGGTGACAAGGAAATCTGGGGAAAGGTATATTTGTAGACCTCTACACACATGAAAGGAATGTAATTCCTTTCAAAACTAGGAGACAACGTGAAGGGAGAAATTTAGTACTGGTGTTCGGGAAGGGACTTTTTGCCTCATTGAAATTCATGTTAAAGATGTTAGGAAGACTTATTATTTGTATATATGTAGTATTTGACACTGCCTAATTTCTTTGGAAGGAATGATGTTAAAGGTGAAACTCCAGTACTTTGGCCACCTCATGTGAAGAGTTGACNTCTCTCCCCCAGAATATCTACTGTACTGGACTGTATACTCACACCATTTAGGTATTTTTCCTCACATATCACCTCCAAAGGTTTTACTGGACCAACTTATTGCTGGTCTAATGCCTCATCTGTAAAACATCTTTATCTCTGATCTCCAACTCACACCTTTTATTCCCCTCATCTCTTTCTTATCTGAAATTATCCCACTCTGTAACACTTATTAAAGACATTATGTGTATGTGTGTGCTAGGTCACTTCAGTCATGTCTGACTCTGCATGACGCTATGAACTGTAGCCTGCCAGGTTCCTCTCTCTATGGGATTCTCCAGGCAAGACCAGTGGAATGGGTTGCCAAGCCCTCCTCCAGAGGATCTTCCTGACCCAGGAATTGAATCCACGTCTCTTATGTCTCCTGCATTAGCAGACAGGTTCTTTCCACTAATTCCACCTGGGAAGCCAAATGATGTTATACTATACATTTATTTGATCATATTCTGTCTTCCTGACATGTAAGCTCCCAAAGGGCAGAAACTTGTCTTTTCTCTCTACTGCTGTTACCTCAATGCTTAGAAAATAACTGATAATATAAATGACTCTCTTGTTTCTTATGGCATCCATCACAAAACAGATATTTGTGTTCACTGCTTCTACATTCCATCTCCCACTTTCTCTTTTTCAAATTTTAAAATGCATTTCATTCCCCCAATCCATTAAAACACATCTTTTTGCACATAAGAGAACAAGGGCTTTCAATCACTGTCAATTATGTAGACAACTGGTAAAATTATTTTGGAGATCAATTTTGCAATATCTCATCAAGTTCCAGTACATATATGCTACAGCCAAGAAACTCCATATCTAGTTACATGCCCCAGAGAACAGATAAGAAGTCATGTACAAAGATATTCATAGAAGCATTATTTGTGATGAAGAATATTGGCCAGATGCAAGATACCAGTAATTAGAAGAACAAGAAAATACATTTTGGTGTATTTTTCTATTCTTATTCAGCAGTTATAATCCATGAGCTAGCTCTATATATAGCCCCACAAGTACCTAGAAAATGTGACGTTGATTGAAAAAATCAAATATAATTCATTATATTTCAGAAATTAATGAAATGGAAAAAACTACTTAATATTATATTTGTATGGTATACAACATAAGTGTGTATGGGTGTGTGTGAAGTTAAAATACAAAGACATGATAATATTTTCATGGGTAGGCCACTAAGTGAACAAAACGACAAAACCCAAAATCTCATTTTATCTCTGCCTTTGCCTTTGACTCTCTCTCTCGCTATCTTCCTCTCTCAGCAGAAATTCATAAATCAACATTCAACTTCCAAGTCNATTATCTTTTGTTTAAAGAAAGTTTTTTAATATTTAAAAATCTGTTTTTCTTCTCTTGGAACTGCAGTGTATTTTGGCTGTCTTCTATAACTATTATTTTCTCTCTAATCTCTTAATTTTTTTATTTCAACTTCATTATGATGACTATTTTCATATCTGTCTTCTATTTATCTCCCACTTGTTTACTCTAGTATTTATAATTACACCTGTTATCTGTTTTCCTCCTGATTCTATCTTTATTTTTGTGATTCGGACATTTTTCTTCTCATACTCTCCCATGTTCTGACAAGTCACTTGATATTCTGCCTCGAGTCATCTTTTCCCTGAGTTCCACCATTCCTTCTTTGCCACTATACTTTCAAGTGGCAATTGCTTTCTTTCTTTCTTTATTTCCTTCTTCTTCTTCTTTTTTTTTTTTTNGGACATTTTTCTTCTCATACTCTCCCATGTTCTGACAAGTCACTTGATATTCTGCCTCGAGTCATCTTTTCCCTGAGTTCCACCATTCCTTCTTTGCCACTATACTTTCAAGTGGCAATTGCTTTCTTTCTTTCTTTATTTCCTTCTTCTTCTTCTTTTTTTTTTTTTGGATTTCTTGATAAAATGTGTGGTAACCATCATAGGTTGAGTTCCCTCAGAAATAGATTCTAAGATAAGCATATGAGGTGTTGAGGTCCTTTAATGGACTGGAACCTGGTGGTCTGGAGTCAACTGATGAGAAAGTAAAGGAAAGAGTAAGAGGCTGATATTCCTTGGTTTATGCAGAAAGCCAATAAAGCCCCTGCACGGGGCTTGCTCTGTTCACNAATATATATATATATATATATATATATGCGCACACACACATATACGTACATATGTATGTATGTGTATGTATATACATATGCTGTTATTCAGTTGCTCAGTTGTGTCCAACTCTTTACAACCCCCTGGACAGCAGGATGCCAGGCTTCTCTGTCCCTCACTATTTCCCCAAATTTGCTCAAACTCATGTCCACTGAATAGGCAGTGTCGTCCAACCATCTCATCCTCTGTCATCTCATTCTCCTTCTTTCTCAGTCTTTCCCAGCATCAGGATCTTTTCCGAATGAGCTGGCTCTTCGCTTCAGGTGGCCAAAGTATCAGAGCTTCAGCATCAGTCCTTCCAATGAATATTCAGGGTTGATTTCCTTTAAGATTGACTGTTTTGATCTCCTTGAAATCCAAGGGACTCTCAAGAATCTTCTCCAACACCACAGTTTGAAGGCATCAGTTCTTCAGTTCTCAGCCTTCTTTATAATCCACCTCTCACATCCATACAAGACTAGTGGAAAAATAAGAGCTTTGACTATATGGACATTTGTCAGCAAAATGATATCTCTACTTTTTAATATGCTGCCTAGGTTTGTCATAGTTTTTCTTTGAAGGAGCGAGCATTTTTAAATTTCATGGATGCAGTCACTAACCACATTGATTCTGGAGCCCATGAAAATGAGGTGCGTCACGGTTTCCCTGTTTGCCATGAAGTGATGGGACTGGATGCCATGATGCTTTTTGAATGTGGAGTTTTAAACCAGCTTTTTCACTCTGCTCTTTCACCTTTATCAAGAGGCTCTTTAGTTCCTCTTCACTTTCTGCCTTAGGATTGTATAATCTCCATATCTGAGGTTGTTGATATTTATACTGGCAATCTCAATTCCTACATTAGCCTCATACAGCCCAGCATTTTGCATGATGCACTGTGTATGTAAGTTAAAAAAGCAGTGCATCAATATACAGCTTGACGAACTTCTTTCCCAATTTTGAACCAGTCTGTTCCCTCTTCAGTTCTTACTTACACATACACGTGTGTGTGTGTGTGTGTGTGTGTGTGTGTGTGTGTGTGTGTGTTTGTGTGTCTGTTAGGTGCTCAGCCATGTCCAACTTTTTGAGACTCCAGACTGTAGCCACATCGATCTCCTCTGTCTATGGGATTTTCCAGGTAAAATACTGGAGTGGGTTGCCAATGGTTTTTCTTCTCCAGGGGATCTCCCCAACCTAGTGTTCAAACATGGGTCTCCTGTATTACAGGGAGATTCTTTACCTTCTAAGCCACCAGGGAAGCCTATACACACACACACACACACACACACATATACACACATATGTGTGCATATATACATACACACACATATGTGTGTATATATATATATGCCTTTGAATAATATATAATGCATACATGTATACATAATTTATGCAAAAAGTCAAAAGCTGTGATAAATTATAATGGTTTTATTGAATATAAGTTATAGAATAAATTACATAGGGTCTCGTAGAGCATGAATTCTATTAATTAGTTCACACTTCAAAACAGTACTGACAAGCTGGTACATTTTTGATTGAAAGTCGTGTAATTTCTAACTAACTATAGTTTTATATCTTATTAATTGCAGTTAAACATCATAGTGAATGAGATATTTCCAGTCCTTCCTAAATGGAGTTGTTTAGCATTTTCCAGATCTTAGTGTCTATTTTCACTCTGCCTTTGTCTTTGCATTTGCATTTGTACTTGTGTTTTTGTGTGGATCTCTGAGTAGTTTTGCTATGAAATAATATGAGAAAATGCTGCAACCACTATTTGGGCTGTGTCTCCCCCAAGAGGCCCACAGAGAAGTATCTGTTCAAATATTGTTTCCAGTGGTTTTTGTGTAGACTGAGAATGCACAGTTAGACATAGTGTTTGTAGGTTTTTATAGATTCATGATAGGATTAATCAGTTGATAGGGATGCGCCCTAGTTATCTAGCCTAAGTTTTACATAATTTGAAAGGTTTTCTTTAAGAGAAAAATAACAGAATGAATCATCAAAAAGTTATTAGCGCTTTAGATATGACCTATGTTTTGAGGGAGAGTGCCTGAAGCTTAATCTTCATTAATTTTAGAAGAATTTATATTCACTTCAATTTTGATTTTGCATTTGTTGACAATTTTTGCATTAATTTTAAGAAAAAGTGATCCAAAAATCTATGATAAGACATATAGAACTTGTTTTTGCAACAGTTTGAGTCAAATGGTTTCTGAAAAAAATATCATTTCTAGACTCAAATATTAAGTAAACTACTCCATATAATTTCAATTTTTTAATGATGTAGCCAGAAAAGTAATAATTTTCAACCAGTCTACCACTAATCACTAATGTCAGTTAATGGTTACTTTGTGACAAAAAAATAAATAATGCTTTTCTTGGAAACACTTTTGTGTGGCTATATTTTACACTTAACGACTATAAAAACATTTCAGCCTGTCTTTGTCATGGATTGAATGTTGATTCACCTCTTGTCATTGTGTGACTTGACTTTTCTCTATTAGTTCTTTCATGGTTGTTCCCTCAAACTTGCCAAACATTTAACAAAGAGGCCAGCCCATCAGTTCTGTCACTTTAGAAACTTTCCAGTATTTTTGAAAGCAGCACCAAGAAAACAGCAAATCAGGTGGTATTTTNATTGTGTGACTTGACTTTTCTCTATTAGTTCTTTCATGGTTGTTCCCTCAAACTTGCCAAACATTTAACAAAGAGGCCAGCCCATCAGTTCTGTCACTTTAGAAACTTTCCAGTATTTTTGAAAGCAGCACCAAGAAAACAGCAAATCAGGTGGTATTTTCAATTTTGCCCCAAGTAAATTGCCTTTTAAAGGGGAATAGACAGTTCCTGGGATAGTAATGGGATGCAAAGCCTCTAACCTCAAGGTTGGCCTTTGTACCTAGCCTGGGCTGGTGGTGACAGAAAGCCATTAGCCTTTGATTGCTGTTTGCTGACCTGTGTGAAATGAGTTGATGGCTCCCATTCAGTTTCTAGTGGACAAGTGCATGGATCACGTTTGGCAGCCTTGTTGTTAGTTCCAGAAAAATAGAGATGGATTGAGTAGGCTGCGAGGTTAAAGTCCTGACCCACCAGATTAGAGTTGACTTTCCTTGGAGAGGAATTTTGCTCTTTCTTGTTCCACACTCCATACCTCCTCAGTATGTAGACTAAAGAACCACTTAAATTATTAGTGTTTCCAATTCATTATTTTGAACATTCTCTAATATTTCTTAATACTATGAAGAAAAAACTTGATTTTGTTTTTGAGAGTGGTTCTCTTTTTTCCTGGAAGAATGTGTTGGAATTAGTATAGAATCTTAAAGTTATTTGGTGCAGTCACTTATTAATCAATAAATATAAGTAATGAAATGAGAACTGCAAAGTTCATTTTTTAATTATCAAGTCTGCAGTTTTTTTTTTCTTTCATCCCCTGTAATTTAAACTGTCACACTTCCTCAGAGGAGGTATTCATAATTCCAATTTGTTAGTTTGGGTGATGTTTTTGCTCTCAACTGGAATGCCTCCTCCTTTCTATAACATCAGGGTCCATCCCCTTATATCAGCCCTAATTCAAGTTCAATTATAATAAGAAAGGCATCCCAGAATATCCAATCTACCTAGATTTAATTCTCCTTTGACCACTGTCTGAATCACACAGTTGAGCAATTCGTCATAGTTTCTCTGACCTTGTTTTCTTATTCAATTATTTTCTATATTATTTTTAACTTTCCTGATAGACAATTCATATATTGAAAGTATAGATAATGCTTTTTATTCTTTCTGTATGTCCCAGGTTGTTTAGCTGAGCAGAATTCAAAGCAAATAGGCATTAGGCTTATTGAATAGAAATGTATGCCAGTTTATCTATAAGGTTTATTTCTCACATACTCATATATACATAGTGACTTTTATGTGTATTACCTTTCTTTTAAATAGATAAATGTAGTCATAGGCATCACTCTAGGATGTGAAAGATCCTGGAGAAGATGTAGAATGGGAGATTGTATCCCTGTGTTTTTGTTACATGAAACTTAGTAAACTAAAGCAAATCAGAAATCTCTCTATAGACATCAATTGCTTTATTCATCATCTGATCCACCAGGGAAAGTGAAAGTTTCTCAGTCATGTCTGACTCTTTATGACCCTATGGACTATACAGTCCATGGAGCTCTCCAGGCCAGAATACTGGAGTAGATACCCTTCCCTTCTCCAGGAGATCTTCCTAACCCAGGGATCGAACACAGGTCTTCCACATTGCAGGCAGATTTTTTGCCAGCTGAACCACAAGGGAAGCCAAAGAATAGTGGGGTGGGTAGCCTATCCCTTCTCTAATGGACCTTCCCAACCCTGGAATCAAATGGAATTCCTTACCAACTGAGCTATCAGGCAGCCGCCAGGGAAGTGATGCTTTATTTACAAAATGGAAATAAGCTATAAATACTGATGATCACANTTTCTATTTGAATAAATATGTACCCAGGGCTTAAAAGAAACCAGACAAAAAAATGAAAGAGGTGTGTGTATATATATGCATGCATGCATACGTGTGTGTATATATATATATATATATACATACATACAAATATATCTGAGTGACAGTTGCTATCACTCAGAGTATACTTGGTTACAGATAAATAATTTTGCAACAGTAGTTTAAATTTAGTAAGCTAGAAGAGAAGCATATAGCCAAGTTTTCAGTGCACAAACTTTTCCTCCCCAAATGTACTGGTTGCATAACAGAAGGCACACATGGCTAGGGGTTGGGTCAAAGCATGAAGGGGTCTTTTGTGCATAAGACATGTGTAAGAAGTCATATGCTTTCAATTTAGAAATTAATATAAATATTTTCTTTTATATCACAGCTTAGCTGTGTTCCTAAATAATACAAAATTAGTATAAAATACTATTTTATCTTACTTGACTATATTCCCCCAAATCTTCCAATAAAATCAAGTGCCCACCGAGACAGGCCACAATCACCCAGGGTCTGTGCTTTCTTGTGCCCTCTGCCAAGTGGGAAAAGCGTGGATTCACTGGGTATGGGGGCTCACCAGGAACTTCAAAGGCACATTTTAAGGTGTGTTTAAGAGGCTGCATGGTTCCCATGGAAGAATGTGACAAGGTTTATCCCCACATTTTTGCAAGAGAAGATACAAAAAAGACACCTCTCTCTATGTATTTTTAACATGGAAATGATAAATATATATATTACAGTTTCAGCAAGGAAGTTTATAATTGTATTCTTAAGAATTCTTTGAGCTTTGTCCTCAATCCAAGACAGACAGTTTAAACCACCTGCCAAATATTTTTTAGTTTCACATAATACAAGGCACCTTAATCCCCCAAGTATTAAAATACAACTCATCCTAGCTAGATGTCTCCTTGGCTTCCCTGGATCTGTTTGTGGTACTAGCAGAAGTTCAGGCTAAGACCTGCAGAGCTGTCTTTCTTTGGCTTCGCTGCCCTTTGACCTTGACTCTTCAGCGTCCTTTTATCCTACCACCTCTGCCCTCCTGGTCTTCCCTGGTGGCTCAGAGGGTAAAGCATCTGCCTGCAGTGTGGGAGACTTGTGTTCAATCCCCGGGTTGGGAAGATCCCCTGGAGTAGGAAATGGCAGCCCACTCCAGTACTCTTGCCTGGAAAATCCCATGGACGGAGGGGCCTGGTGGGCCACAGTCCATGGGGTNGGACCTCGGCACAAGGCTACCATGGCACACAGCCCGGAACTCGGTTCAAGGCTACCGTGGCACACAGCCTGGACCTTAGCGCAGGGCTACCGTGGCACACAGCCCGGACCTCAGTGAAGGGCTACCGCAGCACACAGCCCAGAAATCTGTGCAGGGCAACAGAGGCACATAGCCTGGAACTCGTCGCTAGGTGACTACAAAACACAGCCAGGACTTTGGCGCAGGGCATTCACGGAAAACAGGCCAGACCTCTTCTCAGGGCAACCACAGCACACAGCCCGGATCTCGGCGAAGGGCAATCAAGGCACACAGCCTTAAACTCAGTGAAGGGCAACCGCATTACACAGCCCGAAACTCTTCGCTACCCGACCCCAGAACACAGTCCAGACCTCGGTGGAAGGCAACCGCAGCACACAGCCCGGACACGGTTCAAGGCTACCGTGGCACACAGACCAGAACGCGGCACGGAGCGACAGCGGCACAGAGCCCGAACCTGGGGAGACGGCGACTGCAGCACACAGCCTGGACCTCTGCAGAAAACTACCTCAGAACACAGCCCGGACCTCGGAACAGGGCGTCCGTTGGCAAACAGCCCCGACCTCGGCACAGAGGGCACGCAGCACAGACCCCGGAACTCGTTGCAAGCCGAGGGTGGAACGCAGCCTGGACCTCGGCGCAGGGCGACCACAGCACACATCCCGAACCACAATGAAGAGCGACCGAGGCACAGAGCCCGAAACTCAGTGAAGGGCGACCGCGTCACACAGACCGGAACTCGTCGCTAGCCAACCGCAGAACACAGCCTGGATCACGGAGCAGGGTGACTGTGGCACTCAGGCCGGAACTCAGCGCTCGGTGACAGCGGCACGTAGGCGGGAACTCGGTGTATGGTGACCGTGGCACAGAGTCTGGACCTCAGCGCAGGGCGACCACAGCACACAGGCCGGACCTCAGCACAGGGCCACCGTGGCACACAGGACGGACCTCTGCCCAGGGCGACTGCAGAACACAGGCCGGACATTGACTCAGGGCAACTGCGGCATACAGCCCAGACCTCAGCACAGGGGACTGTGGCACACAGCCCGGACTTCTTGAGAAGGCTACGGCAGCACACAGCATGGACCTTGGCAAAGAGGAACTGCGGCACAAAGCTGGGAGCAGGTTGCAAGCCGAGGGCTGAACACAGGCCGGACCTCGGCACAGGGCGACCGTGGCACACAGACCAGACCTGGGGAAATGGCAACCTCGGGACACAGCTTGGACCTCAGAACAGGGTGACCGTGGCACACAGCCCNTTCACTTTTCCCTTTCCTGCATTGGAGAAGGAAATGGCAACCCACTCCAGTGTTCTTGCCTGGAGAATCCAGGGATGGCGGAGCCTAGTGGGCTGCCATCTATGGGGTCGCACAGAGTCGGACACGACTGAAGCGACTTAGCAGCTATATGCTGCAGTGCACTTTGTTTAAAAAGTGATCTCTAAGTATTTTAATTCAAAGTTTAAAAGTAAAGTGAATTTCTGAGGCATATTAATTGCATACACTTCTATGTTGGTGTTCAAATTACTGATTTTGTTTGTTTGTTTCTTTTAAATCACAGTTGTGATTTTATTTATTTCTGCTGAAACTGCAGAGGGCACTGTAATCCTTCCAAAAGCATGGCATAGCCTGGATGGTGCTTTTCAGTTCTTGAGGATAGTGCACATTTTAAGGATTTGGAGAAGATTCTGATATTACAAATATACATTATTTCAAATTGCTCAATTCTTCTAGGCAGCTCATTCAAAATCATTTGCAGTATATTTGCATCATGCCACACCTTCACAGGAGTAATTTTTGTTTAGTGGATTCTGTGTTAAATTTTGACAGCAGCGTGTCTTGCCTTAATTTTGTGACAACTGTTTGTGATGATTGCAGACATAGTATCCCTTTTTTTATATAATCATGGTTACACAGGGTTTGTGTGGCACCTGGGTTAGTCTGATTTTACCATTTATAAACTATTGCTTCATTAGAAAACCATTTATCTCCGTGACTCACCATTTTCTCATCCACAAAATGGGGGAATTGGTATTCCTAAGATTCCTTTCAGCTTTGATAAGTCTATAATGTATGTCTTCATAAAAAAAGAAACTTTAAAAAATAGAGTATGCTGCTGCTAAGCTGCTAAGTTACTTCAGTCGTGTCCGACTCTGTGCGACCCCATAGACGGCAGCCCACCAGGCTCCCCTGTCCCTGAGATTCTCCAGGCAAGAACACTGGAGTGGGTTGCCATTTCCTTCTCCAATAAATGCATGAAAATGAAAAGAGAAAGTGAAGTCGTTCAGTCGTATCGAACTCTTCGCAACCCATGGACTGCAGCCTACCAGGCTCCTCTGTCCATAGGATTTTCCACGCAAGAGTACTGGAGTGGGGTGCCAACGCCTTCGTATAGATGAGTGTAAAGTAGAGTATGGATGTGTGAGGGGGTGGAAAAGTGATGTAGGTTACAGACAAAATCTAAGGTGATCACAATGCTGCAGAGACTGATGGCAGTCCACCAAAATCTGTTCTCTTTCTGGCTCGAAAGTAAGACTAACCTCCCAGCCTGTCTTACATCTAGTCTGCTACTTCTAGGACTAGATACTAAAAACTTCACAGGGGCACCTTTCCTTGCTTGTCCTGGTGAACATCCTTCCAGTTTACCGTACTGACCATTCCAAACCTTGACCGTTCTCCCCAGTCCTGGGTCCCATCCTCCATCCTGAGAAACCGTAACTGTTAGGTAAATCATATTTCACCTGCCAGCCCTCCCACCTGTACAGCCTGCACTCCAACTGATCAGCCCCACCATTCTTGCCACCTTTCATTAACTTCCTCAAAATGGGGCATCTGCTGTTTCTGAGGTGGATCTATTCATATAGGCCCCAATTCTTTCCTTTCAGTCTCCTCTAGGACTTTGCTTCAGCAATCATTCTCTATTTCAGAAAAATGCTGAAAAACAACAGGAAGAAGAATCACTGTAATTCTACTAGTCTAACAAAATTATCTGAGATTGTCAAGTGAATATTCATTATTACCCATGAATCAAATTTCATCTTTTCTAAAGTGACTCTTGAGAAATCTGTATGCAGGTGAGGAAGCAACAATTAAAACTGGACACAGAACGACAGACTGGTTCCAAATTGGGGAAGGAGTACGTCAAAGCTCTATATTGTCACCCTGCTTATTNCTTTTTTTTTTCTTTTCTGATTACTGTGGCTAGGAATTCCAGTGCTATGTTGAACAGAAGTGGTGAGAGTGGGCATGCTTGTCTTGTTTCAGCTTTTAGTGAGGCTTTCAGCTTTCCGTCATTGAGTATTATATTGGCTGTGTGTTTATCATACATAGCTTTTGTTGTGCTGAGATATGTTCCATTTGTACCCACTTTGGTGAGAGTTTCTACCCTGAATAAATTTTCAAATGATTTTTTTGCCTCTGTTGATGATAGAGGATCATCGATCATCTATCTGATGATCATGTGCTTTTTGTCTTTCCTTTTGTTGATGTAGTTGTATCACATTAATTGATTTGCATATGTTGAACCATCTTTTGACCCTGGGATAAATCCAGCTTGACTGTGGTGTATGATCTTTTTTATATGTTGTTGGAATATTTTGCTGAGGATTTCTGCAGGCAGAATATTATAGGTTATGTTTTGTTATTCAATTGCCACTCTATGTCTTTTAGTCTATTGACACTTAAGGTAATTATTGATAGATATGAATTGTTGTCATTTTAAACCTTGTTTTCCAGTTGATTTTGTATTTCTTCTATGTTCTTCCCCTCCCCCCCTTTTTCCTTTCGTNTTTTGTTATTCAATTGCCACTCTATGTCTTTTAGTCTATTGACACTTAAGGTAATTATTGATAGATATGAATTGTTGTCATTTTAAACCTTGTTTTCCAGTTGATTTTGTATTTCTTCTATGTTCTTCCCCTCCCCCCCTTTTTCCTTTCGTGGTTTGATGGAGTTTTTAGATTGCAGAAAAATTCTATTTTTATTTATCTGTAGTGTTTTTGAGTGTATCTTTTTAAGTGTCTTTTATATTACCTATGAATAACTTATTATATCTAATGGTGTAATTTTCCCAGCTTGAGTGGAATATAGATATCTAACCTTTCTTTATGTCCCCCTTACCTTCTCATATTTGTAATTGTTTTAAATATTTTCCTTTAGATACATTTAGAACCACATCAGTGTAATAACTTTTGCTTCAACCATCAACATATTTAGAGAACTCGAGAAGGAAATCCTATTATATTTACCTGTACATTTGCTCAGCATTATCTATTTCCTGATGATGTTCCTCCTCTATTTTTTCTGTTTAAAAAAGTTTAGTCATTCTTTTAGTGTAGGTCGTATAGTGAAAAATTCTCTTTAGTTTTCCTTCATCTTAACATTTGTTGAGTTCTCCTTTAGTTTTGCTGTGTGTCAGGCTGTGGGTTGACAGTTCCTTTTTTTCAATAATTGAAAACATGGTGCCACTTCTTCTAGCCTCTATAGTTTTTGCTGAGAAACTGGCTGTAATTAAACTTGTTTCCCATATAAATAAGGTGTCATTTTTCTCTGGCTGCTTTCAGGAATTATTTTCTTTAGTTTTCAGAAGTTAAATTTCAGAATATCTTGGCATGATTTCTTTGAGTTTATCCTGTTAATGGTTTGCTCAGTTGTTTGATCTGTAGGTTTATGTCTCTTGCCAGATTTGGAGTACCTTTGAGTACCTTCTCAGCCTTGCTGCTTTCTCCTGTCTTCTGGGGACTCTGAAAACTTGAATGTTATATTTTGTTTTATGGTTCCATAGGTCCCTGAGGTTCATTTTATATCCAGTCTGTTTTCTCTCTGGTGTTCAGGTGGGATTATTTCTGTTCTATATCTTCCAGTTCATAGATTCTTTCCAGTGTCTCCTCAATTTTGTTGTTGAGTTTAGCTACTGAGCCTTTTATTTCAGTTATTGTGTTTTTCCATCCAAATATTTCCCTTTGGTTCTTATTATCTTCTATTTCTTTCTCTCCTTCTCTGTCTGCCTGACTTCACCTTTTTTCTCCACATTGAGGCTTTATATTTTCTTTTGATTTGTTTCAAGTGTTTGTGTTTGTTGAAACATATTTTATTTTTTATCACAACTGCTTTAAAAATCTTTTTCAGAAAATTCTGTTGTTACCATCATTCTCAGTGTTTGTACTTACTGATTATCAGGTTTAATCTTCCTCATACTTGGTATGATGATTTATTTCTGATTAAAACATTAGAAACATATAATGTTATGAGGCTGGATCTTAAACCTTTAACTGACTTTGTGTGACTCTGCTGTAGCATGGGTGAGTCTTCATTACTAACAGATGTAAGCAGAAGTCCAGGTTCCGCACTTAGACTCCTTGACACCAGAGGGGATCAGCTTCTCATTCCTGCTGGACAGGCATGGGAGTTTCATCTGCCTGTGTAGCCTCCACCTACACTATCATAGAGGTGGTCTCATTCAATTCAGTTGCTTAGTCATGTCCGACTCTTCGACCTCATGAATCGCAGCATGTCAGGCCTCCCTGTCCATCACCAACTCCTGGAGTTCACCCAAACTCATGTCCGTCANCGGCACAGAGCCTGGAACTCATCACTAGTTAACATGCAACACAGCCTGGACCTCACTGCAGGGTGACCGCAGCATACAGCCCGGATCTCGGAGCAGGGTGACTGCGGCACACAGCCCCGATATCAGTGCAGGGTGACACTGCCACACAGCACGGAGCTCGGCGCCAAGCAAAGGTGGCTCACAGCCCGGACCTCAGCACAGGGGTACACTGGCTCACAGCACGGACCTCGGCTGATGGCGACCGCATCACACAGCCCGGACCACGGTGCAGAGCTACCACAGCATAGAGCCCAGAACTCGTCACTAGCTGACCGGGGAACACAGCCCGGACCTCGGCGAAGGGCGACTGTGGCACACAGCCCAAAACTCAGTGAAGTGCAACCGTGACACACAGCCCGGAAGTTGTTGCTAGCCAACTGTGGAACACAGCACGTAGCTTGGTGCAGGGTGACTGTGACACACAGGCTAGACCTCAGCTCATGGCGACAGCGGCACACAGGCCGGACCTCAGTGTAGGGCGACCACGGTACACAGTCCGAACCTCAGTGAAGGGCGACTGCAGCACACAGCCCGGAACTCGTCACCAGCCGACCGTGGAACAAAGCCTGGACCTTGGAAGATGGCGACCGCGGCAAAGAGCCCAGACTATGGAACATGGCGACCGCAGCACACAGCCCGGACTCAGGAGATTGCAACCATGGTACACAGCCCGGATTTTGGAACAGGGTGACCGCGGCACACAGGCTGGACCTCTACAGAAGGGTGCCATGGCACACAGTCTGTACCTTGGAACAGGGCGACCGTGGCACACAGCATGCACCTCGTCACAGAGGGACAGTGGCACAGAGCTCAGAACTCATCACAAGCCGAGGGTGGAACACAGCCCGGACCTCAGGACAGGGCGACTGTGGCACACAGACCGAACCTCAGAGAAGAGCAACCGAGGCACACAGCACGGATCTTGGCGCAGGCCGACACTGGCACACAGCACGGAACTCGGGAGATGGTGACCATGTCACACAGCCCAGATATCGGTGCAGGGCGACTACGGCACATAGCCTGGACCTCAGTGCAAGGCTACTGTGGCACACGGCCCATACTTTGCCGCAGGGTGACCGCGGCACAAAGCCCGACCCTAAGTGAAGGGCGACCGTGGAACACAGCCCGAAAATCTGTGCAGGGTGACCGTGGCACAGCGCCCAGAACACGTCGCTAGCCAACCGCAGTACACATCCCGGACCTCGGCACATGGTGACCGCGGGAAACAGGCAGGACTTCGGCGCAGGGTGACCGCAGCACACAGCCCAAACCTCAGTGAAGGGCGACTTTGGCACACAGCACGGAACTCGTCGCCACCCGACCGTGGAACACAGCCCAGACCTCTGCACAGGTTAACCGCGGCACACAGCCCAGACCTCAGTGAAGGCTGACCGCATCACACAGCCCAGAATTCCTCACTAGCCGACCACGGAGCACTGCCCAGACTTCGGTGCACTGAGACCTTGGCACACAGCCGGACCTCAGCGCAGGGAGACCGCGGCACACATTCCAGACATTGGCACAGGGAGACTGCAGCACACATTCTGAACCTCAGTGAAGGGCGAGCAGGGCACACAGCCCAGAACTCATCGCCACCCAACCACGGACACAGCCCGAACCTTGCAACAGGGCGATCTTGGGACACAGCCCCGATTTCGGGAGTGGCGACCGCGGCACACATCCCGGACTTCGGCAGAGAGAGACTGTGGCACAGAACGTGGACTCTTCGCAAGCCGACCACAGAACACATCCTGGATTTCGACGCAGGGTGACCGTGGCACACAGCTCAGACCTCGGCACAAGGTGACTGTGGCACACAGCCCGGACTTTGGTGCAGGACGACTGAAGCCCAAAGCCCGGAACTTGGCACAGGGCGATACTGGCACACAGCACAGACTACAGCACAGAGCGACTGATGCACACATACCGAACCTCGTTGCAGGGTGACTGTGGCACACAGCCTGGACTTTGGTGCAGGGCGACCACGGCACACAGCCCGAACCTCAGTGAAGTGTGACTGCGCCACACAGCCTGGAAATCTGTGCAGGGCGACCGTGGCACAAGGCTTGGAACTCGTCCATAGCCAACCAGGGAACACAGCCCGGACCTCGGCACAGGGTGACTACGGAAAACAGGCTGTACCTTGTTGCCGAAGACCATGGCACACAGTCTGGTCCTCAGCGAAGGGCGACCGAGGCACTTAGCCCGAAACTGATTGAAGGGCAACTGTGTCACACAGCCCGGAACTCATCGCTAGCGGACCGCGGAACACAGCCGGGATCTCGGTACTGGGTGACTGCAGCACACAGCTCGGAACACGGCACAAGGCATCCATGGCACACAGCCTGGACCTCGGCACAGAGGCACCGTGGCACAGAGCCCGGAACTCATCCCAAGCCGAGGGTGGAACACAGCCTTGACCTGGGTGCAGGGTGACCGAAGCACACAGCCCGAACCACAGTGAAGAGTGACCGAGGCACACAGCACTGACATGGCTGCAGGGCGACCCTGGCACATATCACCGACCTCAGGAGATGGTGACTGCGATACACAGACCAGACATTGGCGCAGGACGACTTCAGCAAACAGACCGGACCTCGATGCAAGGCTAACATGGCACACAGCATGAACCTCGGTGGAGTTTGACCTCGGCACACAGCCCAAACATCAGTGAAGGGAAAACGCGGCACACAGCCCGGTCCTCAGCACAAGGCTACTGCATCACACAGCCCGGAACTCGGTTCAAGGCTACCGTGGTACACAGATCAGACATCAGCAAAGGGTGACCACAGCACACACACCGAATCTCAGTGAAGGGAGATCGCAGCACACAGCTAGGAAATATGTGTAGGGCAACCGGGGTATAGAGCTCGGAACTCGTCTCTAGGCGACCACGGAACACAGCCCGGACCTCGGCACAGGGCGACCATGGCAAACAGGATGGAACTCGTCCCCAGCCGACCGAGGAACACAGCCCTGACCTCGGCACAGGGAGACCGCGGCACACAGGCTGAACCTCAGTGAAGGGCGACTGCGGCACACAGCCCNCACACACACACACACACACACATATACACACAGAGCATGCTGTGTGAAAATGAAGGAAGGGATCTAAGCGATCCTACATGCTCCTATAAGCCAAAAAACACTAAATATTGCCAAGGGGCCAACTGAAGCTAGGTGGGAGGCCTGGAATAGATTTTTCATAATAGAAGGAACTACCCCTACAGTCATCTTGATTTTGAACTTCTAGTCTCCAAAACTGTGAAACAATAAATTTCTGTTGCTTAAGTCACCTAATTTGTGGTACCTTATTATGGCAGCCCCAGGAACCTGATACAGCATTTTATATGCATTAAGTTACTTGTAGACAATAAACAGAATAACTACTAAGGAAAGGAGAGACTATTT
This sequence comes from Neotragus pygmaeus, assembly GCA_006410875.1. Lineage (NCBI taxonomy): Eukaryota > Metazoa > Chordata > Mammalia > Artiodactyla > Bovidae > Neotragus > Neotragus pygmaeus. Next base: position 136,904 of record SJYV01021050.1, on the reverse strand, counting down.
CAAAACCTTTGTGCTCTAAAGAATGTTAATAAGAAAGTGATAAGATAAATCACAGAATGGAAGAAAATATTTGCAACTGGAATGTATAAAGGACATCTCGAGTCAATGAATTAAAAATAAATAATCCAACTCAAAAAATCAAAAAATAGCAGGGCATCTGAATGGACATTTTCCCAATAAAATTTACAAGTGACAAAATATTCAAAGGTACTCAATGTCCTTATAAGGAAAATGTAAATGAATACCATGATGTCACACTAGTTTATATCCACTAAATGGCTAGCTGATGAAATTTGTTTTGCTGTGTTAGTTGCTCAGTCTTGTCCAACTCTGCAACCCCATGGAATTTTTCCCGGCAAGAATACTGGAGTGGGTTGCCAGTCCCTTCTCCAGGAGATCTTCCCAAACCAGGATCGAACCTGGGTTTCCCACACCGTAGGCAGGTTCTTTATCATCTGAGCCACCAGGGAAGTCCTCAGAGTCCTTACCAACTCATGCAAGGACTACATTCATGAATGTTCCATTTCCCTTGCTTTCAGACACATGGTTGACTAAGTCAACTCCCTTAAAATCAGAAAGATTTTCATTAATTTCCATAAATTCTGGAGAACATTAGGTGTTCCTAAACTCACTCATGTTGTATGGTTCCAAAGAGTTTAAATAACCATCTCTGGATCACCATTACTACTGCTTGTTTTAAATTTTAGATGTCACCATAGATTTCCTTCTATAATCATTATTAGTTTAATATAAAACATGACATCAAAAGCAAAACATAAAGGTAGGCTGTCAAGACCCATAATTATTTATAAATAGTTCTTATTTGGGAATATCCTGATATAGCTCCATCGATATAGATCACCAAGCACTGACTGCATGACTAAATATTTTCCTAGGTTAAGATTAGCTGTCAATGCATGTGTGCCCAGTTGTGTCTGACTCTTTGCAACCCCAAGGACTGTAGCCCAGCAGGCTCCTCTGTTCATGGAATTCTCCAGGCAAAAATATCAGGGCAGCTGGCCGTTCCTTCCTCCAAGAGATCTTCCTGAAACAGGGATTGAACCTATGCCTCTTGCATCTCCTATATTGGCAGGTGGATTCTTTACCTCTGCACCACCTGGGAAGCTCTGCAGTTATCACTAATGAGGTCTAAAGCTAGAAATACATTTCATTTGAAAGAGCCACAGACAAAGTTAGGTATATTAGAAAGGGAATACATAGAAGTGGACGATAATATCTGATATAGAGAAGTGACTCAGTAAAGGATTAGGTTTGTGAAATTATCTTTTGGCTCAGGGACAATGTAGACTTTTTGTTCTTTCCACCACAGCAGCTGCAACTTTATGCTGCTAAAAGGCACTGCTTTCTCAGCTTGCTTTCATTGTCACAAGCAATGAAATGAAAGGCTTTCCAGAACAGCCTGTTAGTGCCCTCTATTGATGTTTTCAATCGTTCAGATCATTTCAAGAAAAGAAACCAACATGATTTTTTAAATGTTTCTGAAAGAATATTCTTCAGAGGAAACAGGAATAATTTTCATGATATATATTTTCATCTTGCAGAACGTATTTCATTACCTTACAACAATACCAACTTTCCTTTCATCAGATGTGGATTTCAGGCTTAATGTGTTTTCAAGATTTAAAAAAAAATGAAAAGATACAAGAAGTCAATATGGATGAAAATGCAAGCTCATTATGAAATTTCATAGATTAGTGCATAAACAGTAGATTATATAAATAGCTGGGGATATTCTCATCAGTATTTTCAGCCTGCAGCACAGTCACACACTAACTAAATCTTTCACAGTGATGCTGAAAATTATTTTATGGTGTCTAGCTAAACTGAAAAAGTCATGTCTGTACACTTTACTAGGACTCACATTGATAATTAATCAGCCTTATTATTTTTTTCTCTAGGGTTGCATGCTTTAAAAAATGTGTTTGGAATTTTAATTTCCCCTATCAACAGTATTTCATTGATTGTTTTAATGTGTCACTTTAATCTAAAAATTACTATTTAAATAAAGGCAACTCAATTTCCTAGTGATAAACATTGCAGATAAAATGTGATTTGATTTTACAATAATTAATGCCACAAAATTACTTGTTTTATTTGTATTTTATCATCCATACATCTATTATCTACTCTTTAAAAAGTGTATGCTTTTTCATCTCAGGTGGAAGCTCTTAAACCTTCTAATAAATTTAGAGAGAATGCAAATTAGCTTTATTAAAGACTTTGCCATTATGTAGGAAATGCCCAATCTTTCCTATTATGCATTGAGGTAAATACAGATGATAAACAGGAGTTAAGGTGGAGCAGATACTTTTCTAATGCTTACTGAGTTATCTTCACTTTTGGTTCTTCTTTATTATAATTGAAGAGACCATTCAGAGCAGTAATGTCATTCATTTTCAATATAACAAATCAACAACAACAAAATGAAAACACAGCCAAAAGCCAAATACGAATTATCTGAATCATTTTCCTTTTTATTGACTTGTGAGATTATAAAACACCAGTTCTCTGACCATATTTACTAAAATAATATCTTAATGTTTTAACTCTAATCATTCTTGATGATTTCACAGATAATTATGAATTTAGTCATTCATAGAGATAAACTTTCCGTAGGTGGCTCTCTGAACTTTGTACAGAGGCTACTCAGTAATTTTTATTTTCCAAAGAGTTTTTTTTTTTTTAACTTAGTACTGGCTACTAATTAACTCCAAACTCTATGCATATATTGTAGATATATTTTGGCCAAAGTAATTTGATCAAATTTTATTTTACCTCCTTATTTTCCTGTGTCCTTGAGAAAGCAAGTCCTGAAATATAAAAAGAGGTATCAATATAATTTTTCCTTTCCTTTTTACTACTCTTCACTAAGAATAAACCTTTATGGGTCTAAAAGCTTTTTTCTTTTAGTCGTGTCAAAAATTCAGTAGCATCTGAACTAGTTAATTCTAGCCAAGGATGACACAGTCAATTTTAAGTGAATCATGTGAATGGAAAGAAAAATTTTGTCTCTTGTAAGGCTTTGGTGTCTATGTTTTTATGTAGCTGGAAGCTTCCCAGGTGGCACTAATGGTAAAGAATCCACCTGGAAGTGCATGTGTTATATGATATGAGTTCGATTTCTGGGTTGGGAAGATCCCTTAGAGTAGGGCATGGCCACCCACTCCATTATTCTTGGCTGGGAGAATCCCGTGTACAGAAGAGCCTGGTGGGGTACAGTCCAAAGTTTTACAAAGAGTCAGACACGACTGAAGTGACTTAGCACGTGCAGAGAAAAAAAATGGCCTCTTTGAATCTGGAATTACAAAAATTTATGTGGTCTTCACTATGAATCAATTCTTTACTGTAACTACAAAGAAATTAACTTACAAATGATTAGGAAAATTTAGAACATAGTACAGTGCTAGATAAAGATACTGAGGTATTTAGAAACTTTATTGTAGTTGACTCAGGAAAAGAAATACATATACAGATACAGAGAGAGAGAGATCAGTTTGGATAACTTCATAATGGTAAATAAAGAGGAAAGTGAGAAAATTTGACAAAGATTACACCTTTGTTAGTTGTATTCCTTATTAGGCAGTTATTTTAAAATATTCTAAATGATAGCTACATATATCAAAATTTATTATGGGCACAGGTATAAATGGTAAGATATTGTTGAGAAAAAATATTTACAAAGCAAAAGGTACTCTGTAACCCATTCTGTTTAATGTGCATGTACATGTGTATGCATGTAAGTATGCATATATCCACAAATTCTACATATACATAGAAAATATTTTTAAAGTACATATCAAAATGTTAACCATATTTACTCCTATCTGATAGATTTCAGATGAATCATCTAAAGTCTTCTTTTACTTTGTTGGGATTTTTAAGATTTTCTGAAATTAATATATTTTAGAAATTATTAAACATTCATCCCCTTTGTTCATACTTTTAAGATGTAGGTCTACCTTTTAATATGTTTCTATAGTAATCCATTTTACATCTGCTGATAAGGAGACTGACTCTAAACTTCAGAAAAAAAAGGTAAAGAATAGATATATTATTTTTGTATTTCATGTTTGTAAAGTGAACACTAAGGGATACTAACTTGAAAAGCACTAGTTACTTTATAATGTGATACTTATACTTTTGGTTGTAAGTTATACAGAAGGTTTACACACTGCAGTAGAACATTAAAAGCAACAGATCTATTTCTAAATCAATATCACTTTACGTCCTTCCTCACCCCATCCCCCAATACACTTAATGACCATTACATTGAAACCCTCCTGGCACTTTAGAGCTATTAGAAAGAGCACAGTGATTCTCTAAACAAAAAGTAGTTATTAAATTGTTTGTACTTAATAAAGACAATGAATCTTTTTTGTCTATAATTCAATCTTCTGGGTAGCTTAAATGGTAAATAATCTGCCTGCAATGCAGGAGATCTTGGTTCAGTCCTGGGTTGGGAAGATCACCTGGAGAAGGGCATGCCAGTCCAATCCAGTTTTCTTTCCTGGTGAATCCCCAATGGACAGAGCAGCCTGATGGGTTATAGTTCATGGGATCACAAAGAGTGGGCCATGATTGAGTGACTAACTTTCACTTTTTACTTTCGAGATAAGTTTTCTTATCATTGCAAATAGAACTTAAAAAACTTCTTTGTTTTTGTAAATGAAGGGTATGTACCTAAATCTCTATATTAATATCTGGAAGCTCTTTGTCTATGCATTATAAGATGAGAAGAATGACAGTTCCTATAATATACATATATATATATATATATACTTAATTTCTGATAACATCCCAAATAACATCCTGACCTTATGGTGTTTAGCTTACATTGCATGTATTTGCCACTGTCAACCTATGTATTAATATATACATTGATGTAAAATATAGCTATAAGCATAATATAATATACAGAAAAATAAAACACATTTATTTTTGGATGCATACATTTGTTATGACAATTTAGAAGGAGAAAATAAGGTTGTGTAGTAGAGAAACTACAAATTAGAATCCTGTATGGAAGAACAGATTGGTACAAGATTGAGAAAGGAGTATGGCAGACAGTACTGTTTGCTGTCACCCTGTTTGTTTAAACTGTATGATGAATACATCATGAGAAACACCAGGTTGAATGAATTAAAAGCCAGAATCAAGATAGGTGGGAGAAACATCAATAACTTCAGATATGCAGATGATACCACTCTAATGGCAAAGAATGAAGAGGAACTGAAATGCCTCTTGATGACAGTGAAGGAGGAAAGTGAAAGAACCAACTTAAGACTAAAAAAAAAAAAAAAAAAAACAACAATGACAACTAAGATCATGACATCCAGCCCCATTACTTCATGGCAAATAGAAGAGGAAAAAGTGGGGGTAGTGACAGATTTCCTCTTCTTGGGGTCCAAAATCACTGCAGATGTTGACTGCAGCTTTGAAATTTAGAGGACAATTGCTTCTTGGCAGGAAAGCAATGTCAAACCTAGACAGTGTGTTGAAAAGCACAGACTCTGCCAACAGAAGTCCTTATAGTTAAGACTATGGTTTTCCCAGTGGTCATATATGGTAGTGAGAGCTGTACCATAAAGAAGGCAGAACACCAAAGAATTGATGCCTTTGAACTATAGTGCTGGAGAAAACTCCCTCAAGGTCCCTTGAATAGCAAGGGAATCAAACCAGTCAATCTTATAGGAGATCAACCCTGAATGTTCATTGGAAGGACTGCTGCTGAAGCTGAAGCTCCAGTATTTTGGTCATCTGATGTGAAGAGTCAACTCAATGGAAAAGTCCCTGGTGCTGCGAAAGATTGAGGGCAGAAGGAGAAGAGGGCATCAGAGGATGAGATGGCTGGATAGCATCACCAATGCAATGAACATGAACTTGGGCAAACTCCAGGAAATGGTGAGGGACAGGGAGCCTCGGCATGCTGCAGTCCAGGGGGTAGAAGAGAACTGGGCATGACTGAACAACGATAGTAGAGAAATAGCAGTTGATTTGCTGTGAGTTAATTTTTCTTGCCTGTTTTTCCCTCAATGCATTTCCCCTATATTTCATTTGTTGTTATTGAATATTCTTGTTGAATATGTTTATTCAAGGCTATCTTTTTGAGGCAAGTCATAAATTAACAGCCAACTTATTAAAAAACTAACTTTGATTTCTGCAGTCAGGACCTTTGAATTTACTGCTGTGAAAGTTAAATTCCCACAAAAAAGGAATTGTGCGTGTAAATTCAAAAAGAATGAGCACGTATGAACCACTCTTAGAAAGAAATATGAAAAAAAAGACACTAAATATTTTGAACATGATTTGCTGTGGTATTTATTTATTTTAACAATAATACTTTTGTATTTCTTTCATTTTATTATAAATTCACCACAAGGAAAATATTTCTTCTCACCAATGGTTTTTAGTCATTTCTAGTAGATCTGACCATACATTAGGCAATAGTTCTCCATCTATAAAAATGACAATTTCACATGACATCCTACTAAAAAGAACTTAATGTAGTCCATTATGAAAGAGATTGCTCTTGGTGTTGCTCATTATTTTGGTCAAGATATAAATTTTTTTAAGAGCTGGGCTATTAACAACTATCTTATTTTTAAAAGGGGAGAAATGGATAATCAACACCTTCTTACACTAAATCTCTGCTGTTTCTTCACTCTTCAGAAACTACTTAACTTCCATCTCTCTTCAACAATGCAAAATTATTTCAGTAACTACAAGCAACTCATTCTGAAACTGGTGTACCTGTTCTGTTCTTCTTGTCTTGATGCTAAAGTCTGTTAACGGGGTTATATTAAATTTGAGAATAAACAGTCACATTGAATGGAGAAGGCAATGGCACCCTACTCCAGTACTCTGGCCTGGAAAATCCCACGGATGGAGGAGCCTGGTAGGCTATAGTCCATGGGGTCGCTAAGACAGGACTGAGTGACTTCATTTTCATTTTTTACTTTCATGCCTTGGAGAAGTAAATGGCAATCCACTCCAGTATTCTTGCCTAGAGAATCCCATGGATGAGGAACCCTGGTGGGCTGTCATCTATGGGGTCACACAGAGTTGGACATGATGAAGCAATTAGCAGCAGCGGCAGTCACACTGAAAATACCAACCTTCAAAGATTTATAAATAATTTCCTTGCTATCACTGTCTGTCAGGACCCCTAATCAAAATGGAATTTTCTGTCCATTAAATGATTAATAGACATAAAAATGGAGTATCTCCATACAGAGAAATATTTATTAAGTAATAAAAAGATATTGAAGTACTGATACATTCTACAACATACAACATGAATGAAACTTGCATCCATTATGCCACATTGAAAGAGCCTGTCACAATGACCACATGGTGTAAGATTTCATTAAATGAAATATCTAGACTATGCAGATCTATAGATACAGATGGTAAATTAGTATTTGCTTCTGGCTGGGGAGGGTGTTTAACAAAGAAGTAATATGTTCTTCAAAAAGACGGGTGTATAAAAGAGTATTGTAAAGTAAAATAAAGTAAAAATAAATAAATAAATAAATAAAATAAATACTCTAGAAAGACTGTATTTTCAATATAGTTCAGCAACTCAAGGATACATTATTGAATTTGTAAATTAAGACAGCAATCACACAAATGGAGAGGAAAGATATTGTGTATATTGTTAGGAATTAGCAGTGGGTAGCTAGTGGAGGTGATGGAATTCTAGTTGAGCTGTTTCAAATNGTACACAGCCCAGACCTCCGCGAAGGGCGACCGAGTCACACAGCCCGAAACTCAGTGAAGGGCGACCGCAACACACAGCCTGCAACTCGTTGCTAGCCGACCACGGCACAGGGCGAACATGGCACACAGCCCGGACCTTGGAACAGGGCGACTGTGGCACACAGCCCGGACCTCTGCAGAGGCTAACTTGGCACACAGCCCGGACCTCTGCACAGAGGGAACCAGGCCCAGAGCCCAGAACTCATCTCAAGCCGAGGGCTGAACACAGCCTGGACTCGTCGCAGGGTGACCGTGGCACACAGCCCGAACCACAGTGAAGAGTGACCGAGTCACACAGAACGGACCTTGGCACAGGGCTACCATGATACACAGCCCGTAACTCGGTTCAAGGATACAGTGTCACACAGACTGGACCTTGGCACAGGGCGACAGTGGCACACAGCCCGGTACTCGGTTCAAGGCTACCGTGGCACACAGCCTGGAACTCGGTTCAAGGCTACCGTGGCACACAGACCAGACCTCAGCACAGGGCGACTGCGGCACACAGCCTGGACCTCTGCGCAAGTCTACCGCGGTACACAGTTTGGAACTCGGTTCAAGGCTACCGTGGCACACAGACCAGAC
>SJYV01021050.1:68842-115042 GCA_006410875.1 Neotragus pygmaeus | reverse complement strand
AAGATCATGGCATCTGGTCCCATCACTTCATGGGAAATAGATGGGGAAACAGTGGAAACAGTGTCAGACTTTATTTTTTTGGGGGGGTCCAAAGTCACTGTAGATAGTGAATGCAGCCGTGAAATTAAAAGACGCTTACTCCTTGGAAGAAAAGTTATGACCAACCTAGATAGAATATTCAAAAGCAGAGACATTACTTTGCCAACTAAGGTCCATCTAGTCAAGGCTATGGTTTTTCCTGTGGTCATGTATGGATGTGAAAGTTTGACTGTGAAGAAGACTGAGTGGTGGAGAATTGATGGTTTTGAACTATGGTGTTGGAGAAGACTCTTGAGAGTCCCTTGGACTGCAAGGAGATCAGCCCTTGGATTTCTTTTGAAGGAATGAAGTTAAAGCTGAAACTACAGTACTTTGGCCATCTCATGTGAAGAGTTGACTCACTGGAAAAGACTCTGATGCTGGGAGAGATTGGGGGCAGGAGGAGAAGGGGACAACAGAGGATGGATGGCATCACCGACTCGATGGATGTGAGTCTCAGTGAACTCCGGGAGTTGGTGATGGGCAGGGAGGCCTGGTGTGCTGCGATTCATGGGGTCGCAAAGAGTCGGACACGACTGAGCAACTGAACTGAACTCCATTTAATTATTCCTAGTATTGTTTTTCTCATCTGTATAATAATTGGGAGAACTCGGTGATATTTAATGTTCCTTTCAACTTAAAAATCCCATAAATTTACTGCTGGATCCTAGCACAATTTCTTTCCCAGATTATACCTCTCTCCACAGTAATTCCAAGGGTTATTTATATCCAGAAAAAGCTAGTTTGTGGACTCTGAAGTCATAGTCCATGGAGCTGAATCCACACTGTTTCCAGAATCTGTGAATAAGTTATATGGCAAAATACACTTTGCACATGTGATCAATTTAAGGATCTCAAGGTGGGGAGAAAACCCTGGTTTATCCAAATGAGCCCAATGTAGCCAAAAGGAATCTTATGAGATAAAGAGGGAGGCAGGGGATCAGAAAAGGTGATGTCATGATGTAAGTGGAGGTAGTTTTGTACAGTCAAGCATCAAGGAATATGACCAGGTTCGGGAAGAAAAAAGCAAGGAAATAAGTTCTTTTCTAAAGACTCCGAAAAACTTGCTGATACATTTTAGACTTCTGATACCCAACGTTTTAAGAAAATAAATTTATTTTGTTTTAACGCTTTAAGTTTTTGGTAATATCTCACAACTACGATAGGAAAACTGCCAAACATTATATTATAATTAGCCAAAAATTGTATTGCCTTATGAATCATCCCAGAGACCTCTTTATTTTTTTCTGTCTATACATCTCTGCTAGTGATTACCTCGATTATCATAACCATTCATTTCATTTACATAAAGTTTAAATTTTTTCCGCTCTTACCTTTTACTGAGTTTAACCTCATATATACAACTTGGTTTACGCCACACCTTTAATGTCTAATTATGCAAATTAAACTTAACATGAACAAAGTATTCTCTACGCCCAGGCCTCCTTGTTTCAGAAAATGTTTAACAACCATCTTGTCAGTTGGGAGAGCCAAATATTTGATAGTTATCCATGGCCCTTTCCAACCACCCAATATCTAACTAAATTGTCACATTTTATAATAGTGTTTCCACAATGTATTCACTCCTTTTCATCCCGCTGCCAAAACTCATAATCATTTTTTTACATGAACTTCCACAGCAGTGTCCTAGCTCTTCTTCTTGCTTTTATTCTTCTGTCTTATGCTGGTACAACTGTATATAGAATCCTAAGTGACCTTTGCTATTTTTAAATATTATGACAAGCTATGTCACAATGATGGTGTGATCACTACCTAGAGCCAGATATTCTGGAATGTGAAGTGAAGTGGGCCTTAGGAAGCATCACTAGGAACAAAGCTAGTGGAGGTGATGGAATTCCAATTGAGCTATTTCAAATCCTAAAAAAATGATGCTGTGAAAGTGCTGCACTCAATATGCCAGCAAATTTGGAAAACTCAGCAGTGGCCACAGGACTGGAAAAGGTCAGTTTTCATTCCAATCCCAAAGAAAGGCAATGTCAAAGAATGCTCACACTACTGCACAATTGCACTCATCTCATATGTTAGCAAAATAATGATGAAAATTCTTCAAGCTAGGCTTCAACAGTACATGAACTGAGAACTTCCAGATGTTAAAGCTAAGTTTAGAAAAGGCAGAGGAATCAGAGACCAAATTGCCAACATCAATTGGATCATAACAAAAGCAAGACAATTCCAGAAAAAACATATACTTCTGTTTTATTGACTATATCAAAGCCTTTGACTGTGTGGATCACAACAAACTGGAAAATTCTTCAAGAGATGGGAATAACAGACTACCTTTTACCTGCCTCCTGAGAAACCTGTATGCAGGTCAAAAAACACCAGTTAGAACTGGAAATGGAACAAGAGACTGATTCTAAATTGGGAAAAGAGTATATCAAGGCTGTATATTGTCATCCTGCTTATTTAACTTACATGCAGAGTATATCATGCAAAATGCCAGACTGGATGAAGCACAAGCTGGAATTAAGATCACCAGGAAAAATATTAATAACCTCAGATATGCAGATGACACCACCCTTATGGCAGAAAGTGAAAAGGAACTAAAGTGCCTCTTGATAAAAGTGAATGAGGAGAGTGAAAAAGCTGGCTTAAAACTCAGCATTCAGAAAACTAAGATAAGAGCATTCGGTCCCATCACTTCATGGAAAATAGATGGGGAAACAATGGAAACAGTGAGAGATTTTATTTTTGGGGGCTCCAAAATCACTGCAGATGGTGACTGCAGCCATGAAATTAAAAGATGCTTGCAGAAGAGAACAAGATGGCTCAGGAGTAGGTGGATGTGGATTATATCTCCCTCCATGGATACATTAGGAATACACCTTCACTCACAGAAGTGCTTGCAGAACACCAGCTAAGAGCAGGCCAGAGTACCAGACCACTGGAAAAGGATATATAGGACCACACAAAACTCAGTGGGATGAAGGAATTAGTGGGAAAAACAGGAGTGTTAGTAGGACTGGACCTGCCCTTGGCAGATGGGGGAACTGAAGCGGGGATCTGACTGCTACATTGGGGCAATTGTCTGGGTCAGAGGAGAAACATTTAAGATAGAGTGAGGTAGCTGATTTATGGTAGCCTAAATGGAATGAGAATAAAAGATGCTTGCTCCTTGGAAGAAAAGCTATGACAAACCTAGACAGCATATTAAAAAGCAGAGACGCTACTCTGCCAACAAATTCTGTCTAGTCAAAGCTATGGTTTTACCAGCAGTCATGTATGGATGTGGGAGTTGGACCATAAAAAAGGCTGAATGCCGAAGAATTGATGCTCTTGAACTGTAGTGTTGGAGAAGACTCTTGAGAATGCCTTGGACTGCAAGGAGATCAAACCAGTCCATCATTAAGGAAATCAATCCTGAATATTCATTGGAAGGACTGATGCTGAAGCTGAAGCTCCAATACTTTGGCCACCTAATGTGAAGAACCAACTCACTGGAAAATACCCTGACGCTGGGAAAGATTGAAGGCAGCAGGAGAAGGAGACGACAGAGGATGACATGGTTGGGTGGTATCACCGACTCAATGGACATGACTTTGAGCAGGCTCTGGGAGTTGATGATGGATAGTGAAGCCTGATGTGCTGTAGTCCATGGAGTCGCCAAGAGTTGGACACGACTAAAGAGCTGAACTGTTGTCACAACCTTACTTAAAATTATCCAGTAGATGTCTGTCATTGTAAAATAAAGCCCCCTCTCTTTACCCTGGTATTTCTGGACATTTTGTAAGTCTCTTTCCTCTTTTAATATCACTGCATTCGTAAGCATCACACTGGTCTTTATGTTCCTAGAATCCACTGAATTTATTCCCAGTTAGGATCCTTGTATTCCCTGGAAGAGGAACTGGCAACCCACTCAAGTATCCTTTCCTGGGGAACCCCATGGACAGAGGAGCCTGGTGGACTACAGTCTGTGGGGTCACAAGGAGTCACACACAACTGAGCACTGAGCACAAGCACAATCAGTTCAGTTCCGTTCAGCTGCTGAGTCGTGTTCGACTCTTTGCAACCCAGTGGACTGCAGCACCCCAAGCCTCCCTGTCCATCCCCAACTCCCAGAGTTTATTCAAACTCATGTCCATTGAGTCGGTTATGTCATCCAAACATCTCATCCTCTGTCATCCCCTTTTCCTCCCACTTTCTTTCCCAACATCAGGGTCTTTTCAGTAAGTCAGTTCTTTGCATCAGTGGCCAAAGTATTGGACTTTCAGCTTCAGCATCAGTTCTTCCAACGAGTATTCAGGGCTGATTTCCTTTAGGATGGACTGGTTGGATCTCCTTGTAGTTCAAGAGACTCTCAAGAGCCTTCTCCAACACCACAGTTCAAAAGCATCAATTCTTCAGCATTCAGTTTTCTTTATAGTCCATCTCTCACATCCATACATGACTACTGGAAAAACCATAACCTTGACTTGATGGACCTCTGTTGGCAAAGTAATGAATGCAATAGCTAGTTTATTCACTAATTCACTTAGGGTCTCTTTCTACATTGGAAGGTCTTTTCTTCTTTTCCTGAAGTTGTAATTTCCTTTTTTCATCTTCCATTTTTCAGCATAAATATTCTTTCATGATGTGAATATTTGTGATTCTGTGGAGATTTGTTAGCTATGTTCTTTGCTGTTGACTCGTCTTCTATTTCATTAGACAGATATTTTCTCCATTTCTATGGCTCAGAATACTCAGATTCTGGCAGTGATATTGGATTTTTTTCCTGCAAGCAAACATTTCCTCCCCCATCTTTTCTGTGCTGGACACTGTTTCTCCAAGTGAAATATATTACTAAAAGTTGAACATGTCTGAGAATGGTCTTTCCTTTAGTAATAGGGCATGCAAATATTATGTTATCTGAGCCACAATATTGCCTCTCTGAAAGATATTCTATTCTCTTGTTTCTGTCTTCCACGTATTGCTCACTTTTTGATATTTTTTTTGTATATCAATTTAACTCTCTATCTGACCTTCACTCAGTCTCAATACTGTATACTCCAGGAAGCAAACACATTGTTTCTTCCGTTTACTGTTTTGTTCTCTGTGCCTTGTACAGTGTCCAGTACGTTAAATATTTTGTCAATAAATGTCAATGTCAGATTAGCTTGTGTGAGACCTCCTATGAATCAAATTGCATCAGAATTCACAGCTGAGAGAGAATGATGAAGCTGTTTTGTCTGAATAATTGACAAAGGATCCCTCAGTCTTTTTCAGTTACTGATATTCCAGCCAAGCTTTGTAGAGCTTTGTACAACTTCTGGAGAGAAGAACTGTGTGAAGAAAATGAATTAACCATTTGTGAGGGTAGAGAGTCAATTTTGAGGTATGGAAGTTAACAGTGGTAGTTTAAGGTGCTTTTTGGCATAAAAGTGTTCTCTTTCATATAGGCATAGGTGTTCTCTGTGAATGTAAATTAAAGAGCTTGGCCAGGTGGGCACTTTACTGATAAAATCTGGAGAAGTCACATGTGGAGTGAATGCCAGCTTCATCTTTCATGAGCATTTATAAGGATAGAATGCAGTTCTACTTGAGTGTCATAGTGTGAGGATGAACAAAATATAGGTGAATGTGAACAGGAGGGCTACACAATATGGCACATGGAAAGAATGCTGAGCAGTCAGGTGAAATGCATTGTTGTGACAACCCTTTAAAACTATATATTACTCTTTGATTTTTGCTGTTCCTTTCAATAGCTTTGAATGGCGGAGAATAAAGGTTCCTTTTCCTTAGTGTCATCACTCTAAATTCCAAAGGATATTGTGCAGTGTGAAAACTTATATTTCAAAATCTAAGATGTTTGAATAGATGAAATAAGGTTAATTGTTGATTCTTATTAAATTTCTGCCTTTGCAGGGTGCTTTTTTGCTTCTCTTTGTAAATGATTGACTTGCATAATTGTATGCATGTCTAAGTACTGCTTTTTGAGAGATGACATCAAAGAGTTTAAAGATTTCATTCTAGATTGTATTTCAGAATTAGTTCACATGCCTTCTTATATATAATTAGTTCTGCTTATGCTGAACAAAAGTGAGCCAAATTTATGCTAAGTATTATGACACTTTATTTCTCTAACAATATATACTGCTATATAGCATTTTTATATCTGGAGTCTAGTTTTCCATCAGAATTTTCTTTTTGAGTGGAATTAATGCATTATGCTGTTCACTCAACAATCTATCCATTCAACAACCCACTCACCCACCCATTTATTCAGCCATGATTTTTACAGAACTCAGTGTAACAGACACTGAGATTTGCCTTGGTGATACCTGAACATGAATAATACATGTTCTTTTCATTGCAGATATGTGATACAAAAGTGAATAATTGGAAATCAACATAATAATTATTATAACTATATTATGTACACAGAACTTTGCCCAGCTTTCTTATTTTTATTTATGCTTATAAAGGTTTATACAAAATTAGGTACTCTTGATGTCAGATGTTAACTGAACAAGTTGAAGGACTAGGGCATATTTAATCATTTAAAGAAAATAAATACAGTTTTCAGTTTATGTTTATTAAAATGGGATTAACATTTGGGAACAAAAATATGAAAATTAATTATCTTTCTCAGCACCCTTGTAAGGGTTCATAAGATATGCTTTGCTCTCTAAGACCATCATAATGAGAGAGAGTAAGAGAAGGTTAGTCCAAAGGAAGGAAACAGATTGAAGGAATTTGATAGTAAAATGTATATTAAAAAGGAAATGCAAGTGAATATACATGAACTCTATCAGTAACAAGAAAATAATAACTTTCCAGCTCAATTTACTTTGGCAAACACTTGCAAGTATGCAATGGGAATATAATCTAAACACCTTATTAGAATACGTATCTCATTGCTGCAGCTTGCTTTGTCATATGAATTGTTACATAATGCTTGCAGGAATAATTTGTGGTTAAATGTGTTTTGTTAGTTGTTCCCAAGAAAACCTAAGGGAAAGATATATTTGTCAAGGTACTTAGAATATGACTTCTTAAAAAAAAAAAAAACCTTAAATTTAGACGACTCACATTGATAATTTATATTACTAATTTAGTACCTGCATCATATGTGGTGAAAGCAAGTGAAATCATTTCTTCAGCAAAAACAAAACAAAACATTTTTTTTTAATCTTAAATCAAATTATTTTTGTCAAATGTATCTTGTCACATTAGAAAGAAGTTCATTAGGAACATATTCAAATCAAGAGATTGTATGATTATGATCCTTAGTCATATTGATAATATAGTTGAACTTATATTATGATCTTTGTATTATTTAAGATTGAAAAGATTTGATGGAAATGGTTCTACTTCATTACTCATTAGGGGAATGTATCCTAACAATATTTTTCATAGAAAATTTTTAGACTTTGAATTTCCCATGCTTTGAAAATACAATTTTTCATGTAGATATTCATGTGAAATTCAACTACCCAGATATATTAATTTAGCTGCCAGGGTAGTAACAGCCTTTTGGATTAATAAATTGCATTTGTTCATTGTTTCTCTGTCCCCAAATCCACCCTATTCTTACCAAAGTGGTCAGACATCTACAGATCTCTGCTGACTTTTGCACTCAGGTAGAGTCACTTCTCTATGGACTACTTTCTCAAATTTTGCTTTTTGACAGTCGATTTACATGCATTGTAATATGGTAATAAAATATCTACCTTTGGCAACTACAGCTATCTTATCATTTACAAGGGGATAAAAAAATATTTTGATGAGACATATTGTACAATATATACATAGTTTACTGCCTCGAAGCACTTCTGTTTTCATGTTAATTTATAATTAGCATTATAAAAGATTTTGTATATTAGAAAAAGATTGCATAATAACAATAATTTAACCTTGTAAACCAAATGAACTAGTTGAAACAGTTTCTCAAGCTAGAGTCCACACACAGCTTGGGAAATACAACATTGGTATTATTGCAAGGTTATATATTTTAAAGGTTTATTTGATAACAATTTGTATTTTTGATTTGACTTACTANGAAAAAGATTGCATAATAACAATAATTTAACCTTGTAAACCAAATGAACTAGTTGAAACAGTTTCTCAAGCTAGAGTCCACACACAGCTTGGGAAATACAACATTGGTATTATTGCAAGGTTATATATTTTAAAGGTTTATTTGATAACAATTTGTATTTTTGATTTGACTTACTAGTTGTATGAGTACATATATACAAGTAAATTAGATAAGCTCATTATATCTAATTTTATACATCTAATTTTATACATCTAATTTTTGTATTTCATTATAAGAATAATATTCCGGGTGTTCAAAGTAATCTGTGCATTTCAGGTTTCAGATTTAAAAAGGCTTCAAACATTCAAAAATTCCCTTTGTTTCAAAACTGTATTCCTACTTAATTTTTCTTCTCAAAATATAATTCCTTAACAAATTTTAACAAGAATAAACTGTCTTTAAATCATGCAAATTTTAGATATTTGGTTTTGGAAAAGTTTTATTTTTCTCCTAATTTCTTAAAGTAAGGCTTTATTTTTAGCACAGCTTTGGATTCACAGCAGAATTGAAAAGAAGAAACGCACACTGCTTGTGTATATACATATACCTTCTGCTTCCACACATGCACAGCTTCCTCCCTTTATCAACTTCTCCCATTAGAGAGGGTACATTTGTTGAATTGATGAACCCATGTTGACACATAATAGCCATACAAAGTTCATGGTTTGCTTCAGGGTTCACTATTGCTGTTGCACAGTCTATGGGTTTGAACACGTGTGGTCATCATTTTTGAGATAAAGAAGGCTTGGCTAGAGAGTTTGTGTCTAATTTATGTATCATAAACTGGAGTGTTTGAGAATGAACAATCAATTTGCATGCTGGTTTCCTCCCTCATGTATCTGCTTAACACTTTGTTGGACATAGCTGCAAGACTGGACTCAACAGAGCACTTTTCCCTTTCAGTGCCATCACCACGTTTCTCCATTTTGTTTTATATGTGACAGATTAGGGTTCCAAGATATTGCAGAATCTTGTAGTCCTTTCAAAGTCTAGCCCCAAGCAGATGTAGTGTCTTTTATCACACCACTGAACACAATAGTTACATGTTGTCCAAATTCAAAGATGGGAAAAAGGTCATTTTTTTTTTCCTGGGGGGGGGGAGAAGGCAAAGAATTTGTGGCTCTCTTTATCTCAGAAGGAAATATCAAGAGGCTCTTATTTCAAGTTATAAACTTTAGCAGAAATTCTGTTGAATAAAATAAGGTGAAATGTGCATGCTATAAAGAAGTCTAAGTATAGTTAAGAGAATTTATTAGGTTTTATGAATTGAGCTATGGTTTTTCCAGTAGTTATGTATGGATATGAGATTTGGACTATAAAGAAAGCTGAATGCCAAATAATTGATGCTTTCGAACTGTGGTATTGGAAAAGACTCTTGAGAATCCCTTAAATAGCAAGGAAATCCAACCAGTCCATCCTAAAGGACATTAGTCCTGAATATACATTGAAAGGACTGAGGCTAAAGATGAAATACCAATACTTTGACCACCTGATTCAAAGAACTGACTCATTAGAAAAGATCCTGATCCTTGGGAAGATTGAAGGCAGGAGGAGAAGGGGAAGACAGAGAATGAGATGTTTGGATGGCATCACCGACTCAATGGACATGAGTCTGAGTAAACTCTGAGAGTTGATGATGGACAGGAAGGCCTGGCGTGCTGCAGTCCATAGGGTCACAAAAAGTCAGACATAATTGAGCGACTGAAGTGAACTGATGATTTGAGACCAAGTATTATCCCCAAAAATGAAACTCACTTATTAGTGATTTGCCTTTTTTACCTTAACATCAANTACCCTGATGCTGGGAAAGATTGAAGGTGGGAGGAGAAGGGGACGATAGAGGATGAGATGGTTGGATTGCATCACCAACTCAATGCACATAAGTTTGAGTGAACTCTGGGAGTTGGTGATGGACAGGGAGGCCTGACATGCTGCAGTCCGTGGGGTTGCAAAGAGTCGGACACGACTGAGTGACTGAACTGAACTGAACTGAACTGAGTCTCATTTCTCTGTGTGCTTGGATATGGTCAGTAGAGTGCTGTAGCTGAATCAATAGTTTCATGCAGAGGAGATTTGAGAAACAATATTGGCAAGAATGCTTAGGTCAGATTATGACAACCCTTAAATGCTTGTATTGGAGTTTATCCTTTGTAAGTCATTTGGTGTTTGTTTGTCACTGAGAGCACCTCAAGGAAAACAGTGTCTATTGGTGGTTTCTGAGGGGGAAAAGACTTTGGCAGGGAGATTAGGTAAGACAATTAGTGTTGGTCTCTTTGTGACCCCATAGATTGTAGCCTGCCAGGTTCCTCTGTCCATGGAATTCTCCAGGTACAAATACTGGAATGGGTAGTCATTCCCTTCTCCAGTGGATCTTTGCAATTCAGGGATTGAACCTGGGTCTCCTGCATTGCAGGCAGATTCTTTATGGTCTGAGCCACCAGGGAAGCCCCTTAGGTAAGATAATATGGCAATAGTCAAGATTGGCTTAGGCTAAGTTGTGGTATTGGATCAAAATGAAGGGGTAGGAGCACCATTATAAGGGGAGAGAATTTGGCTTATTTTTCTGTCTTTTTCAGCCACTTGGACTTAATACTGCTCATTCTCCTTGATTTATTTCCCTTCCCATTTATATTTTCCTTCTTCTTCTCTTGATCCTACTTTACCATTTTTCCTCTTTTTCCTTTGCCTGCATTAAAAACTTTTTTCTTATTATTTTTTTGTATGGGATGATGATTCAGTCAGTCATATATCAAATGGGAGATATAGGTAGAAATTAACCATATGATTCACCAACTGATTATAATATGTCAGTGCTTTATAAATATATATATAAATAATATATTTATCTTTTATTTTCAATTAGAAAGAAGGAAAGGAAAATAAAGAGCAGAATGGAAAAACGAGAGGCTTCATTTATTCCTTTATTCAAGAAGTGCTATGTTTCCAAGAAAGAGTCAAAGAGATAGAAAAAATACAGCAAAGTAACTTATGTTACTATAATAATAATTATTATATAGTTATTATATAGCTATTATATAATATAATAGTTATTATATATTATATTATTATATAGTTTCCCTTTAAACTCCATGGAGTAAACTAGAGAAGCCAGGATGGGAGGCAGGAGACTAAGGTGTCCTCCATGCCCTCCGTTTCGGTTATGTTGTTTCTCATATCAAAAGGTGGAGTGTAAATTCCTATTCTTAGGCCCCAGTGACTGGCTTAACTTATAAGATGTTGTGGAAGTGACTTTCTGGGACTTCTTAGGCTAGGTTGTAAGAAGTCTGTGTCTTTTGGGAGATTTACTTTTGGGATGCTGCCTTTTGGAACCCAGCCATCACTTTGAGAGAAGTCCAGATCACATTGAGAAGCTGCATGTAGGGCCTCCAGCTGGCAGCGACAAATCATAGCCAGCACTTCCTGTCAGTCACAGGAGTAACTTGACATCCCACCCAAATGAGCCTACAGGTGATTGCAACCCCAGCTGACATCTGACTGTACTTCCCAGGAGACCCTGAACAAGGACTGCGCAGCCAAGCCCAGTTAACCCACAGAACAATAAGAGACAAAGATAAGCTACCACTTCAAGCTCCTCTACTTTGGTGTGGTTTGTTATATAGCGATAAATAATTCTTTCATCAGCTGTTTGAAAGATTCATAATGTCATCCAGAATGCATGTATATTTAAATATTTTTTCTTTTAAAGGTCACTTTATTATTCATTAGTTATGAAATTAGAATCTGAATTGATCTTGATCAGAAGTCTTAGGAACTATTTAAGCAAATATTTTAGGCACTATCATATTTTGAGTACTGGTTCAGGATAAAGCAACACAGATGTGACGAGAATATTGATTTATAATCAGAAGGTGGAGTTTGAATTCTAACTCTCTCATTCATCACTGTGTGACCTAGGGCAAGTTATTTAACATCTCTGATTCCTAGTTTCCAATGCTGTAGTATATTTGAGTATTTAGTGCTGCCAGGCAAAACACAGATAGTCAATAAATTTCCATTTCTTTCCTTCTGATGAAAGTCTGATGAAAGTCCTCTTTTCGTAAGTGCAACCTTGTCAAAGCTTAACACATAATACAGCTTGCTAAAACTGAATATTTTTTTTATAATTTATCAAATATTTCTCTTGATAAATATTTCATAGGCTTCCATAGCGTTACTTTCAGTAGTATGGTCTGCCTTACTTTTCCTGTGGGATGACTTGTTTAATAGATTTTGGGACTCATTCTATTGCTAGATTCTCACAAAGGCAATTTTGTGGCAAGCTTCTTTGGTTTTCAAGGACATGACCCTGTCTCATATCTTGAATGTGGTTTCCTATCCTAATGCAAATGTTAATATGTTAAGTGCATATCAAATAAGAATTTTAATTCAGTTCATCATATGTTTATGTATTTAAATTTAAGAATCAAATTGATATAATTGGTAGCATTACCCATTTGGTTTGATTTGAGATGCCAAGTGATTGAAAAAATTTTTAATTTAGAAGAGAATTACCTTGCTTATTTGAATTTATCATTTTTGTATAATTAGGATGAACTAATTTAATTTGCAGTTATCCTGTTAAATGACTTAAATGATATCTGCCGAGACATTCAAGACCACATGATTAGTGGAGTCATCCTGAATATTACTCAGTCTCATAGCTTTGAAAAGTATAAGTGCAACTTGTGAAACTTGGAGGTTGAAGTTTCAAGCTTGATCTTTTCTTCATTAGCATATATATTTTTTCTATTTTATACCCCTCATTTTATGCTGCTCTGTGTTTTCCAGTGGAATCACACATTGCATTTGGTGATCATCCTCCTTTCCTAACTCTGTTCTGACTTTATGTCATTTTCACTCAATGTTCAGCTCACATCTCAGTGCTGCAAAGGTTAGGCTTATTACTCCTTTAGTGAGTTATGGTTGAACTCCCCAAGACAATGCTCTTTATGGAGACTGAGTTACCTTCAGTAAATACTTTTTTTAAATGATGCATTTTAATGAGACTAAAACTTTTTGACACCATACTACTGAGTAAAGTAGCTAGAACCTACAGTTTTAGAATAATGTTTTTCAAAATGCAGGTCTTGACCCATTAGTAGGTTATAAAAGTAATCCTTCAGATTGTGACAAGCACTTAAAAACAATGGAACTATGTAGAACAGATAATACTAAAATGCATTATATGTAATAAGGGTACATAAAGTTTTGTAAAACTTCTGTATTAGTTTTGTGTGTGTATATGTACTGGTTTATCATTTAAAATTATTCCATATTTTTTTGCAAGTTTCTGTCTAAAGTGTTTGAAAGCTACCCCCTTGAATTTAATGCTATCTGGTGAAGGATATGGCAACCCACTCCAGTGTTCTTGCCTGGAGAATCCCAGGGACGGAGGAGCCTGGGGGATTGCCGTCTATGGGGTCGCACAGAGTTGGACACAACTGGTGACTTAGCCGCAGGAGGCCCCTTAGCAGCAGCTGCAGAAGCAATTAAAAAATGTAGCAGTTTAAAATGAAGTCCCCCAAATGTATTTGAAATATAAAAGTGTAGATAGCATTCAGTTACATATTTTAAAGGGATCGGAAGCTACTTTTTCCTAAGAAGCCTAGCACTGGCATAAGTGGGCATTTTTCAAAGGGTCAAGATACAGTTATCTCTAACAAATGATGCATACTAAATCACTTCAGTCGTATCCGACTGTTTACAGCCCACTGGACTGCAGCCCCCCCAGGCTCCTCTGTCTATGAGATTCTCCAGGCAAGAATACTGGAGTGAGTTGCTGTGCCCTCCTCTAGGGCATCTTCCCAATCCAGGCATCGAACCCACGTCTCATGTCTCCTGCATTGGCAGGTGGGTTCTCTACCACTACTGCCACCTGGGACCCAAATTTTATGTACCTGGAAGGGTAACAGGTTACACATGTAGTCTGTGACATTGCTATTTATCGCCTTGCTACAGTTGACTGTTGGAGGTGTTTTGTCTTTGCTCATTAGATTAGAAAGACCTAGTTTTCCAAGTTCTCAGTCTGCTAGAAGGCTGGCGTCACATCTGTCCCCTACTGGTGGGACCTATATCTGGATGGGAAACTAGAAAACTCTCACCCTTGACTCCTCTTTTTGCTAGGGAACCTCCTTTTTCTTCCCTGTTGGGTCTTAGGAAGATGGAAGGCAGGATTAAAAGCTGTGTTTCAGTCAGACTGTGTGGGTCTGTGTTTTTGTGTGAAGGCCTACTCATTTAGAGGAGCTTTCCATCCCTGGAATTAGAGAATTAATCCTTAATCAGAGTAATGCAGGCAGTGTCACATTTTCAGTCTGCTAATGAGCTGTGGAGAGAGATGGCACATCTTTCTCCAGTTGATGGATGTCCCTTTTAGAGGATATATGATATCCTTACCAGTAGGTTAACACACTTTGGAACCAAAGGAATCCTCGGAGCAGGAAGGGGTCCCTGGCTTTTCTGGCTCTTGCCCCTTAAAGTTTCCCAACTTCTCACTTTTCAGTCTACATTCTCTCCTGTTAAAATAAACTCATTAGTGGAATCTACCATCATGTATTACTTAACTTTTTCCATCTGTTGCTCAGTTGTGTCTGACTCTTTGCTATCTCTTGGACTGTAGCCCATCAGGCTTCTCTGTCTGTGAGATTTCCAGGAAAAAACACTAGAGTAGGTTGCCATTTCCTTCTACAGAGGATCTTCCTGACCCAGGGATCGAACCCACATCTTTTGTGTCTCCTGCATTGGCAGGCAAGTTCTTAAACACTGAGCCACTTTTCCCATCTGTTATGGTTTAAACTTCATTTCGTAGAAAGCCCTGGCCTTAATCCTTTACTCTCCCTTTATAATGCTTTTATTTTGACCTTACTACTTGCTAAAAATCAGGCCAACTCCTTCATCACTGTCCTTCACCTAACCTCCATTAACCTTTCCCTGTTATTCAGGTTTTTAAACATATACTTGAGAGGAAGCCAACAAAGATGGATTTGAGATTTACATGGTGAAGATGTGTATAAGAGACAGACATGACCNCAACTCCTTCATCACTGTCCTTCACCTAACCTCCATTAACCTTTCCCTGTTATTCAGGTTTTTAAACATATACTTGAGAGGAAGCCAACAAAGATGGATTTGAGATTTACATGGTGACCTTTTTTTTTTTTTCTTTTCCTACAAGGACCATTTTCAAGACTAGGAGATTTCTCCTATTCTTCTCAAGGAACTTTCAGATGAATTAATAAAACAGGGTAGATACATTTGTTACCATTATTAGAATCTCATTGTCTATAACTCCAAATGAGGCATAAAGCAGATCTCTATAGGAAGAGCCTTATTATAAATCATCTTGAAGATCCTGAAATTGTCTTTAAGAACAGTGCTATGGGAGGATATGTGGCACAATCTTTTAAAACACTGGACTTGATTTTATCCTGAGTGCTTCCTTGATTTTAACCTCTTATAATCACAGGATATAGAGAAGGAAGAAACTTGGTGTTCATTCTGTCTCATTTTACAAACTAGGAAATTGAGACACAGAGGCACCATGTCATTAAGATCGTTCAGTTATTTAGTTGGCTATGTGGAGCAGGCTGGTTTCAGAAAGGATACAGAAGAGTGGACATATTTGAGAGATATTGATAGACTGTGATAATCAGCACTGACTGACTGGTTGGCTATGGACTGAGGGGTTGGATACTGAGAGGGAAGCTTCAAAAGTGGTGTTTGAATCTTTAGCCTTAGCAACCATGCATATGGGAGGCCTTCATTTTGAAGGAGGACATAGGTGGCAAAGTGTACTGTCAGAGAAAGATTTATAATTCAGATGGAAATGTTGAATTTTGAGTGTCTTTAGTCAAATCCAAGAAAACATTATACAAGGAAAACTATGAGGCTATTGGGTTATGAAAGTTTAGTAAAGAGAGTATTTCCAAGAGGAAGTTATTATTACCCATAGCTGCAGTGAGGCCAAGTAGACAGACATGGAAAGGTGTTCATTGGGTTTAACTAGAAGGAAGTCATTAGTGACCTTGACAAGTTTCAGTGGAGCAGTGGGGCCAGAGCCAGATGGTAGTGAACTGGGAAATGAGTGGGAGGTGTGGAAGTAGAAGTGAATATAAACAACCATTAGAAGTTTGGGACAGCCAAAGGAAGGGCAGAAGTAGGGCAGTCCCTGCAGGGGAAGATGTAGAGGGAGGGTTTTATTTGATGTGGGAGAGAGTTGGGCATGTTTAGGTCCTGATGGTAAGAGTTTTTCAGTTTTCCAGTTTTTATACTGAAGTGATTTTTCTTTCCTCTGACTCTTGCTTTCTGTCTAGAGGTCTGAGTAGTTCCTGGAAATCTCATAGCAGATCTTTTAGGAGCATCAGAATTATCTCTTGCTAATTCATTATCAACTAATTCTTACCAACCAACTTTTGCTATCAACTCATAAGCCTACATTCCTCTCTGACATTTTTCCAGATATTGACACTCATCTTAGATAAAGCATCTCTGAAAAATGTTAATGGGGGTAAAGAAAACATAAGTAAGTTTCTCACATCTCAAACTGGCCTGTATAACTGAGAGATGAACATTTTAGACCAGTTTTTAAAAATCTGAAGAAATTATTGCTTAGGATTAACATTTATTACACATTTAGTCATTGACTTTAAAGACATTTATTTATTTATTTTAATTGGAGGACAATTACTTTACAGTATTGTGATGGTTTTTGCCATGCATCAGTCTGAATCAGCCATAGGCATACATTTGCCCCCTCCATCCGATAGCCCCCTTCCTCCCCACCTTCCACCTCCCTCCTCACCCCATCCTTCCAGGTTGTCACAGAGCACCGGCTTTAGGTGCCCTGTGCATTGACTTGTTTTATAGTTACTTCACAATTATTTATTGACTTCTTGATACATAGCATGTGTTTGGCATGGATCACCTGACACTGACCTGAAAATATCATTTTGTAAGTATTTTACAGTTTGAAGATAAATTTCTGAGATTTACGATGATTTTCTACATTTTTGGTACAATACTTTGTGCTACGTCCAAACAATATTATTTATGGTTTAGTGGAAACATTTTTATTGATACCTTACATCCAAATTCCCTTTCTATTTCTAAAATAAGCCTTTCTGGGTGAGTCTCAGTAGGAAAAAGGACCTGATTGCTACAGTAGAAGTATAGGAGACCAGATACCATCTCTTCATGACCACTGGCAGCTGAAATGTGGACAACTGACTTAGAATTAGCCAACAGATTCTCTCACCAAGAGTCACATCCTGGGGAAGCAATAGAAAACCTCAGGTAGAAAACTGAGACTCACTGCTGACGATGGCAGCAGTGTTGAGTGCCCGGCAGTGATGGTGTTCATGGCATCAGCCTAGCCAGACTGCCCCAGGGAGCTGTTGCTGGCCGTGTCCTCTGTCGTCCAGCTGCTCTTGGTTCCTGTCTCTGTTCTGAACCTGCTTTCTGTGGAGTCATTGAGCTCTCTGAGACCCTTCCAAAAACTTTCTCTTCTTCATAGGTTACCTGGAGGCACTTTCTATTCTTTGTCATCAGGAACCTTACTTAACTGATCCAGAGGGTCACAATGGGATAACAAAGCAGCCAACAAAAACATTTATACTAGGCTAACATTTGTGGACTGCAAACATTGTGCTAAATGTTCTAAATAAAGGATGTCACCAAATCATCAAAACAACAGGATAAGGCAGGCATGTGAGTCTATTCTTTCAAGAATCATCTCAAGGGGCTTCTTTTGTAAGAAGGCTTTTCTAATGTCTTTTCCCACTTGCAAGTAGGCTTGACTTCTCCTTTGTGTCCACTCTGTCATATAAAGAGGAGAGAATGTGTGTGTGTGTGTGTGTGTGTGTGTGTGTGTGTGTNACTAGTTGAAACAGTTTCTCAAGCTAGAGTCCACACACAGCTTGGGAAATACAACATTGGTATTATTGCAAGGTTATATATTTTAAAGGTTTATTTGATAACAATTTGTATTTTTGATTTGACTTACTAGTTGTATGAGTACATATATACAAGTAAATTACATAAGCTCATTATATCTAATTTTATACATCTAATTTTATACATCTAATTTTTGTATTTCATTATAAGAATAATATTCTGGGTGTTCAAAGTAATCTGTGCATTTCAGGTTTCAGATTTAAAAAGGCTTCAAACATTCAAAAATTCCCTTTGTTTCAAAACTGTATTCCTACTTAATTTTTCTTCTCAAAATATAATTCCTTAACAAATTTTAACAAGAATAAACTGTCTTTAAATCATGCAAATTTTAGATATTTGGTTTTGGAAAAGTTTTATTTTTCTCCTAATTTCTTAAAGTAAGGCTTTATTTTTAGCACAGCTTTGGATTCACAGCAGAATTGAAAAGAAGAAACGCACACTGCTTGTGTATATACATATACCTTCTGCTTCCACACATGCACAGCTTCCTCCCTTTATCAACTTCTCCCATTAGAGAGGGTACATTTGTTGAATTGATGAACCCATGTTGACACATAATAGCCATACAAAGTTCATGGTTTGCTTCAGGGTTCACTATTGCTGTTGCACAGTCTATGGGTTTGAACACGTGTGGTCATCATTTTTGAGATAAAGAAGGCTTGGCTAGAGAGTTTGTGTCTAATTTATGTATCATAAACTGGAGTGTTTGAGAATGAACAATCAATTTGCATGCTGGTTTCCTCCCTCATGTATCTGCTTAACACTTTGTTGGACATAGCTGCAAGACTGGACTCAACAGAGCACTTTTCCCTTTCAGTGCCATCACCACGTTTCTCCATTTTGTTTTATATGTGACAGATTAGGGTTCCAAGATATTGCAGAATCTTGTAGTCCTTTCAAAGTCTAGCCCCAAGCAGATGTAGTGTCTTTTATCACACCACTGAACACAATAGTTACATGTTGTCCAAATTCAAAGATGGGAAAAAGGTCATTTTTTTTTTCCTGGGGGGGGGGAGAAGGCAAAGAATTTGTGGCTCTCTTTATCTCAGAAGGAAATATCAAGAGGCTCTTATTTCAAGTTATAAACTTTAGCAGAAATTCTGTTGAATAAAATAAGGTGAAATGTGCATGCTATAAAGAAGTCTAAGTATAGTTAAGAGAATTTATTAGGTTTTATGAATTGAGCTATGGTTTTTCCAGTAGTTATGTATGGATATGAGATTTGGACTATAAAGAAAGCTGAATGCCAAATAATTGATGCTTTCGAACTGTGGTATTGGAAAAGACTCTTGAGAATCCCTTAAATAGCAAGGAAATCCAACCAGTCCATCCTAAAGGACATTAGTCCTGAATATACATTGAAAGGACTGAGGCTAAAGATGAAATACCAATACTTTGACCACCTGATTCAAAGAACTGACTCATTAGAAAAGATCCTGATCCTTGGGGAGATTGAAGGCAGGAGGAGAAGGGGAAGACAGAGAATGAGATGTTTGGATGGCATCACCGACTCAATGGACATGAGTCTGAGTAAACTCTGAGAGTTGATGATGGACAGGAAGGCCTGGCGTGCTGCAGTCCATAGGGTCACAAAAAGTCAGACATAATTGAGCGACTGAAGTGAACTGATGATTTGAGACCAAGTATTATCCCCAAAAATGAAACTCACTTATTAGTGATTTGCCTTTTTTACCTTAACATCAAAAGGAATATCACTGAAAATATTTACCTCATTGGTGTTTATTACAGAATGCATTTACATTTGTGTACCAGCCATTTAAAAATGGTTATGAATAGTATAGTTACACAGACTAGCTATATATAGATGGTGCATTTTGGATCAATATGCATGCACACTCAGTCACTTTAGTTATGTCTGACCCTTTGGGACCCCTTGAACTGTGTCCCATCAGACTCCTCTGACCCTGGGATTCTCCAGGCAGGAATACTGGGGTGGATTGTAATGCCCTCCTCCAGGGGATCTTCTCAGCCCAGAGATGTATGACCTGCATCTCCTGTATTATAGGTGGATCCTTTACTGCTGAGCCACCAGTGAAACCTTGGATTATTATAAATATACATATATATATATACATACATATAATCACTAAAAATATCTCAGAATATATTAAAGTCTTGGTGATTCAAAGTAGTTATGAAATTGTAGAACCTAAAATGCAAAAGAACCTTAGGATTCTTTTTGTAAAAAGCCCCATTATTAGCTTTCTTTGAAGAGTTTAGGCATTATCTTAGCTAAGGAATAACAGACTAAAACAGTCTATTATTTTCCCCAAAATATAAATTTACATATAGCACATGCAAGGACAATGAATTGATTATTATAAAATTATTAAAGTCATTCATATATGACAGCAATTAACTAAACAGCACTACCAGGCACTTGGATGTATACACTACATACGTTATATTATTTAATCCTTTTACCCTAAAAGACATACATTATTTTCTGCTTTGTTATTGATATTTAGTCACTAAGTTTTATACAACTCCTTTGCAACCCCATGGACTGTAGTCATCCATGGGCTGTAGTCAACCTCTCTCTATGGGATTTCCCAGGCAAGAATACTGAAGTGAGTTGCCATTTTCTTCTCCAGGGGACATTTGTGACCTAGGATAGAACCTGCATCTCCTGCAATGCAGGAAAATTCTACCACTGAGTCATCAGAGAAGTCCTATTTTCTTCTTTACTAGAAGACATTTTGAAGTTACTAAGATTAACTTAAGTTGCTTCTGAGAAATAATTTCTCTGTTTAAACCATGGACAGTCTGGTTTCTTACCATGAAGGAGAATAAATTTCATTTGTATGGGGGGAAATGTAGAAGATGAAACCCTGAGAATATTTTGCAATTATTTTTCTACTTTTTAATCTGAAAAGACTTTTTTAAGCAACAGATAACAGTAACAGA
The DNA here is from genome assembly GCA_006410875.1 of Neotragus pygmaeus. Taxonomy (NCBI): domain Eukaryota; kingdom Metazoa; phylum Chordata; class Mammalia; order Artiodactyla; family Bovidae; genus Neotragus; species Neotragus pygmaeus. The sequence goes on along the minus strand of SJYV01021050.1, from coordinate 94,050 downwards.
AAAGATGAAGGCTAATTAAGTCATCAAGGAAATAGTGGTTAGATTTTACTGCCATATAGTGAAATTTTTAATAGATAACAGAGACCAGAACAAGTATAATTTAAAAAATAAAAACAACTTTAATTTAGCACAATAAATGTAAAGAACAGAAAGAAAAAAAAAAAAAAAATATCGACTAAACCATCTCTACCCCTCAACTTTCCCCCTCCCACCACACACAAATGCCAAAGCTTAGAGACTATAGTGACAGTTGATAAGAGGACCTATCAGTTCAGTTCAGTTCAGCCACTCAGTCTTATCCGATTCTTTGCGACCCCATAAATAGCAGCATGCCAGGCCTCCCCGTCCATCACCAACTCAAACTCATGTCCTTCGAGTATTTGATGCCATCCAGCCATCTCATCCTCTGTCGTCCCCTTCTCCTCCTGCCCCCAATCCCTCCCAGCATCAGGGTCTTTTCTAATGAATCAGTTCTTCACATGAGGTGGTCAAAGTACTGAAGTTTCAGCTTTAGCATCTGTCCTTCCAATGAACACTCAGGACTGATTTCCTTTAGGATGGACTGGTTGGATCTCCTTGCAGTCCAAGGGACTCTCAAGAGTCTTCTCCAACACCACAGTTCAAAATTATCAGTTCTTCAGTGTTCAGCTTTCTTCACATTCCAACTCTCACATCCATACATGACCACAGGAAAAACCATAGCCTTGACTAAATGGACCTTAGCCAGCAAAGTAATGTCTCTGCTTTTGAATATGTTGTCTAGGTTGGTCATAACTTTCCTTCCAAGGAGTAAGCATCTTTTAATTTGATGGCTGCAATCCTATAGGTGACGTATTAATGTCTATACAGTTAGGCAACACAAAAATATATTTTGATTCATTTTATTTGATACTCTGTTGTTATAGAGTATGATGTTTCTCTAATATATAGCTCTCCTTCTTTATGTCTATTCTATTCTTTGAGTTATAAGTATGAATTAGATTCAAATAAATGGTTACATTCTAAATGTCCTTCATTGTTCAGTTATTTTTCTTCCCTAAGCTTTCCTTGTTATTACTTTTTTTTTTAACCAGTAAAGAAAGACTTACTAAGAGAGGAGGTGGAAAGAAAAAGAGAATGTAATCATCATCATAAAATATTACAGCCTTTTATGTTTACTTATCCAGTCTTGATATTTAAACTTTCCAGAGATCATTGTGAATCTATACATGTTTACGATGTTTTATGTACTGTTTAATAATATCTTTTTAAACATAGCATATCGTGGCTATCTTTACAAGTCCGGAAATTTTACCTGTTATCTGTATCTATTTATCACACACCCTTCTTCCTTTGTTTCCTTTGTCTCTGAATTCATTTAAAACGTTTTTTTTTTTTTAAATATATGAAGGCTTTATCTTGTTATCTTTTGTTTTTCTCACAATTATTATTATTAAGTTTGTTATTTACATCTTTAATTTTATTCCATGGTATTACAAATTTTATGAACAAAATTTTCAATTTTCATATAATGAAGTATGTTAGCCTTTTCCTTTATGATATATGCCTTTGGTACAATTTCTTCAGCTACTCGATGTGTAATAAAGGTGATAAGTAGTTCTAAAATGAAATTAGGTGCACACGAGTATTTAACATAAGGATTTAATGCTTCCAGTTAGGTGTAAACTCAGGGAGCAGTTTTTAGTTACACTTTTTTTTTTTTTTTTGTGAATTGATCCTGAAGTGATAGTGATAAACGTGCAACTTGACCTTTCTTTTCTTTTCCCTTCTCTTCCTTCTGTTCCACAAATCTTTACTGATTACTTTCTATGTACTAAACATCTGTAACATCAGAAGATAAATGAGATGTTTGCCCTCAGTTTAATACACATAAAATACTAAGTTGATATTACATCATCCACCTTTTTTTTTTTTTTTGATGTTGAAGAGTGATGGCGCTGAATGGCAGTTTTAAACTATATGTTTCTACTGAATATATTGAGTCTTGAGTGACTGTTCTGGAATAAACTGTAGATGACATCAGCTTTATTTTTTAATTTTTTCCAGTGCACGTCTGCCCCTGACTAGGTATTTGATTCTTTGCCAAACTTTTAACCTCTATGTTAACTCATATTCTTGGAAAATAAAGAAATTTTTTGTTTCTTAGGTAACCACAACCAGCAAAACTTGTAATGCCAAAATTAGTATGAGACCCACATGTATATTAGCTGTTAGAACGTATTTTATTAGATTGAAGTCCAAATGTAATTCTCTCTTATGTTTCCTATTAATTATGTGAGCCTTACCATATAATCTTATTAAGAATCCTCACAATCCTAAATTGTTGCAAAATATTAGAACTTCCTTTGACAATAATGTTAGTCCAGTTTCTAATTTCCAAATAGGGAGAGTAAAGTTTTATCAACATATAGAATCCTGATTTTTACTAAAGAACAACAAAACCATTTATACTGCTCTCATTTTCTGCTCTTGAAAACAGGTCATTCACAACTTCAGGCTCACTCTCGCTCTGCTTCATCCTTGCTCAGGCCTCAGGGTACCCAACATTGGAAGTCTTAATTTACATGCTCATGCTCAGCATATATCCCAAACCACAAATTCAAAGAGAGCATACAAGGATGTTGAAATTTCTCCACCTCAGCTCACATCTGGGCTAGAATTAGCTCTTCCCTATAAACCTCTAATCTTGGAATTGTGTCTAAAGTCAGTATAGACAAACTTCTTTCTTGGTATGAACAATTTTGGAATTTTTTGAATCTTTCTTTCTAACACTGATTCATTGGAACCATCTTAACCCATCAGTTTGCTGTAATAACAAGAAAAGGATCTCATTCATTCCTTGGAGACAGCTTCTTGGACCATATTAAAACTGGCTCATCTAGTAAACAGTTCTGCACAGGATGGCTTGTAACTGCTAACTTTACAAGAAGTTCTGGTACTCCTTTCACATGGGAATGATCAGATGCCATGATCTTCATTTTTTGAATGTTGAGCTTTAAGCCAACTTTTTCACTCTCCTCTTTCACTTTCATCAAGAGGCTTTTTAGTTCTTCACTTTCTGCCATAAGGGTGGTGTCATCTGCATATCTGAGGTTATTGATATTTCTCCCAGCAATCTTGATTCCAGCTTGTGCTTCTTCCAGCCCAGTGTTTCTCATGATATACTCTGCATATAAGTTAAGTCAGCAGGGTGACAATATACAGCCTTGACGTACTCCTTTTCCTATTTGGAACCAGTCTGTTGTTCCATGTCCAGTTCTAACTGTTGCTTCCTGACTGCATACAGGTTTCTCAAGAGGCAGGTCAGGTGATCTAGTATACCCATGTCTTTCAGAATTTTACACAGTTTATTGTGATCCACACAGTCAAAGGCTTTGGCATAGTCAATAAAGCATAAATAAGTGTTTTCCTGGAATTCTCTTGCTTTCTCAATGATACAGAGAATGTTAGCAATTCGATCTTTGGTTCCTCTGCCTTTTCTAAAACCAGCTTGAACATGTGGAAGTTCACGGTTCACGTATTGCTGAAGCCTGACTTGGAGAATTTTGAGCATTACTTTACTAGTGTGTGAGATGAGAGCAATTGTGTGGTAATTTGAGCATTCTTTGGCATTGCCTTTCTTTGAGATTGGAATGAAAACTGACCTTTTTTAGTCCTGTGGCCACTGCTGAGTTTTCCAAATTTACTGGCATATTGAATGTAGCACTTTCAGCATCATCTTTGATGCTGATTTGAAATAGCTTAACTGGAATTCCATCACCTCCAGTAATTTTGTTCATAGTGATACTTCCTAAGGACCACTTGAATTCACATTCCAGTGTGTCTGGCTCTAGGTGAGTGATCACACCATCGTGATTATCTGGGTCATGATGATCTTTTTTTGTATAGTTCTTCTGTGTATTCCAGCCACCTCTTCATAATATCTTCTGCTTCTGTTAGGTTCATACCATTTCTGTCCTTTATTGAGCCCATCTTTGCATGAAATATTCCCTTGGTATCTCTAATTTTCTTCAAGAGATCTCTAGTCTTTCCCATTCTGTTCTTTTCCTCTATTTCTTTGCATTGATCGCTAAAGAAGGCTTTCTTATCTCTTCTTGCTATTCTTTGGAACTCTGCATTCAGATGCTTATATCTTTCCTTTTCTCCTTTGCTTTTCACTTCTTTTCTTTTCACGCTATTTGTAAGGCCTCCTCAAACAGCCATTTTGCTTTTTTGCCTTTCTTTTTCTTGGGGATGGTCTTGATTCTTGTCTCCTGGACAATGTCACGAACCTTCATTCATAGTTCATCAGGCATTCTGTATATCAAATCTAGTCCCTTANCACGCTATTTGTAAGGCCTCCTCAAACAGCCATTTTGCTTTTTTGCCTTTCTTTTTCTTGGGGATGGTCTTGATTCTTGTCTCCTGGACAATGTCACGAACCTTCATTCATAGTTCATCAGGCATTCTGTATATCAAATCTAGTCCCTTAAATCTATTTCTCATTTCCACATTATAATCATAAGGGATTTGATTTAGATCATACCTGAATTGCCTAGTGGTTTCCCCCACTTTCTTCATTATATTTAAATTCGCAATAAGGAGTTCATGATCTGTGACATAGTCTAATGAGAGTCAAAGATTTAGAAAATGAACTTATGTTGCTAGGGGAAGAGATAGGTAGAGATTTGGGAAAGGTCATATACACTCTGCTATATATAAAATGGATAAACAACAAGGACCTAATGTATAACACAGGAAACTCTGCTCAATATAATGTGCCAGTCCTTTGGGAGAATGGATACATGTATATGTATGGCTGAGTCCTTTTGCTGTTCACCTGAAAGTACCACAACATCTCAATACCAAATAAAAAGCTTCAGGTTTGGGCAACAAACAAACAAACAAACAAACAAAAACTTATGATTAAATTCTTTAGAGTTACTACATAAAATAACTGAATAATCTACCCATTGAAAGTATGTTTATTACATTTTTCATATTTTAAACTCTATCATTATGTACCAATATTTTCATAGTTCAAATTTATTTTTGTGAATGATTATGATTTCAGTCTCTATCAACCCAGTCATCCTCAGCCTCATGTTAGTTAAGCACCCCAAGCATAATCTTACAATTAAAATTTTCATGTGAGTTATTAAACCATGATTTCCCACATCCAAATGTCTTTCTCTACTTTGTCATGCTATCACTAAAGTGTAAAAATGATACCTCTTCCTTGTCATTTGGCTTTAGACCTCATGGACTATAGCCCACCAGTCTCCTCTTTCCATGGGATTTTCCAGGCAAGAATACTCAAGTGTGCTGCCAATTTCCTTTTATAGGGGATTTTCCCAACCTAGGGATTGAACCTGGGTCTCCTGCACTATAGGCAGATTCTCTACCAACTGAGCTACCAGGGAATTCCCTGTTATCGTCTGTCAGTAGAGAGCATAGAGTGAGATGGAAAGGCTGAAAGAGTCGAAGAAAACTTGCTTCTCCTTTGTGTTTTCTGTCCCTGCTGTCATTAACTGAGCAAAAACCCTTCTCCCTGACAGCGATAGTCTGTCATAGTGTCTAGCTGTTTTTACTTTAGTGAAACAAATCCTCTAGACTCCCCAGAGGCACCAGCAGCAGCTCTACAGTCCTGCCACATAGAGAGATACCTGAGTCCTGCTCTGTGAGCCCTACCTCCAAGCCCACAACCCTTCTGGAAAGTTGATTTCTAACCCTCCAGGGTCCCTCTTCAACCTTCTCAGTTCGCATATCACAACATCATCTGCATTTGTTTTCCCAGATCTATGGGAAACAGATGCTTTTCACAGTTATTAACTATAAATTTGGTCTTCTTTCTGGTATTTTTCAGCTTTCCATCCCCTGGTTGTGGTGGTGGTCTAGTTGCTAAGTCATATTGGACTCTTGTAACCCCATGGACAGTAGCCCACTAAGCTCCTCTGTCCATGGAATTTTTCCAGGCAAGAATACTGGAGTGGGTTGTCATTTCTTTCTCCGGGGGATCTTCCTGACCCTGGCAGGGATTGAACCTGGGGTTCCTGCACTGCAAGCAGATTCTTTACTGTTTGAGCTATCAGGAATTCCCATCCCTTGCTTAATTTCTATTATTATATGGTAGGTAGTATAGAATTCCAGACAGATTTTTGAAAGTAAAAGTGAATACATAGTAATCATAAGATGGACCAAGTTATTATTTTCTATACAATTAAAGTTTCAAATACTATTCATAATGAATATGAATATACTCTAATTACATAAAACAAAATGTGATATAAAAGCTTGGTATTAAACAGATCAACCCCCTAGCATATCCATCTATGTTCATTTATATAGAGTTCCCAAAGCAAAAAATATTGCATGCTACTATTTAGAAATAGAAATATGATTGCTAATTAAGAAACAAACAAATAAAAAACAACCAGTGATATTCATAAAGCTGGAAAAGTGGCTACCATTAGGGTGCGGAGAAAGGATTGTCATTAACAAGAATATTGAGTTCACTGGCATCTTGACAATGTACTGTTTCTGACAAATGCAATAGATAATGTTGTTGTTTAGTTTCTAAGTTGTGTCCAACTCTTTACCACCCCATGGACTNTCATGGGAAATAGATGAAACAGTGGAAACAGTGTCAGACTTTATTTTTGGGGGCTCCAAAATCACTGCAGATGGTGACTGCAGCCATGAAATTAGAAGACGCTTACTCCTTGGAAGAAAATTTATGACCAACCTAGATAGTATATTCAAAAGCAGAGACATTACTTTGCCGACTAAGGTCCGTCTAGTTAAGGCTATGGTTTTTCCTGTGGTCATGTATGGATGTGAGAGTTGGACTGTGAAGAAAGCTGAGTGCAGAAGAATTGATGCTTTTGAACTGTGGTGTTGTAGAAGACTCTTGAGAGTCCTTTGGACTGCAAGAAGATCCAACCCATCCATCCTGAAGGACATCAGTCCTGGGTGTTCATGGAAGGACTGATGCTGAAGCTGAAACTCCAATTCTTTGGCCACTTGAAGTGAAGAACCGACTCACTGAAAAACATACCTCATGCTGGGAAAAGTTGAAGGTGGGAGGAAAAGGGGATGACAGAGGATGAGATGGTTTGATGCATCACTGACTCCATGGACATGAATTTGAGTAAACTCCAAGAGTTGGTGGTAGACAGGGAAACTTGGCATGTTGTAGTCCATGTAGTCACAAAGAGTTGGACACAACTGAGCAACTGAACTGAACTGAAGAGCAGTTTTTTAAAAGTAGATTAAAAAAAAAATCCTTCACTAAATCCTTGCTATGAAAACATTCATCAATTATGTTAATATCCAAATATTTTTCCCTATTTTCTAAATGTTGTTTGTGATTTGATTGTATGGGGAAATTCTCAGATAAGTTGGTTACTATTTGACTATATCAGTCTATTTTACATTAAATACTTTTGAATAATTTTTGGTTTTTGGATGAATTCCAAGAGAAATAAGGCATTGATAATTGATGCACATAAAACTTACTTATCAATCTCTTACTAGTATCTTCCTTATCATTGTATTGTTGTTCTTGTCCAGTTGCTCAGTCATGTTCAATTCTTTGTGACCCCGTGGACTGCAGCATGACAGGCTTCCCTGTCCTTCATTGTCTCCCTGAGTTTGCTCAAGCTCATGTCCTCTGAGATAGTGATGCCATCCAACCATCTCATCCTCTATCGCACCCTTCTTCTCTTGCCCTCAATCTTTCCTATCATCTGGGTATTTTCCAATGAGTCAGTCTTCGCTTCAGGAAGCCAAAGTATTGGAGCTTCATTATTAGTTGTTTCTATATACTACACACTCACACACGGGACATATGACATTTATACTCTGTATTCACCATCCTAAGTTCCATGCTTGATATAAGCTTCTTTTAGAGTTAAGTATATTTAATTTCATTATCCTTTTTGAATAATTTTCCTCATTTTCTTGTATCGGATTAAGCCCCTATTTTGTAATTTACTAGGGAAGGAGTCCAGAGAAGGCATGTTACCCCACTCCAGTACTCTCGCCTGGAAAATCACATGGACGGAGGAGCCTAGTAGGCTGCAGTCCATGAGGTCATTCAGAGTCAGACATGACAAAGCGACTTCACTTTCACTTTTCACTTTCATGCATTGGAGAAGGAAATGACAACCTACTCCAATGTTCTTGCCTGAAGAATCCCAGGGAGAGGGGAGCCGGGTAGGAGGCCGTCTGTGGGGTCGCACAGAGTCGGACACGACTGAAGTGACTTAGCAGCAGCAGCAGGAAAGGAGTCAAAAGAAGAATGTTTTCTTAAATGTGTGTATATTTTAATGTTGGTTGCCTTTGTTCTTAGAAGTTAGGTCCGTTTATTTCCCTAAGGGCTTTACAAGTGTTATTTGCCTATGTTGTAGTGTTAGATGGAGAAACCTGCGACCAGTATGATTTTTCTCTCTATAATTTGATTTATTGCCTTTGTTAAATGTTTGAGAACTCTTACTTTATATTTGAAGAATAATACCTTTGATAGGGTATCCTTGTGTTAACTATTATGCCTCAGTGTTCCACACTACATGGTATTCTCTTTCAGTATGTAGAACTGAATTATCTTTTATTTTAGGTAAATGTTTTCAATTCTAGATTACTTTTTTTTCCACTGGAGACTCTAATCTGTCATATGTTGATGTTCCTTACTGTATTTTTTGTCTATTTTCCTTCTAACAATTCTAACTCCTTTTATTTATTAAAAAAAACCTTTTTTAAAAAACATTTTATTTATTCATTTTTAAAATATAAATTTATTTATTTTAATCGGAGGTTAATTACTTTACAATATTGTATTGGTTTTGCCATACATTAACATGAATCTGCCACAGGTATACACGTGTTCCCCATCCTGAACCCCCTCCCTCCTCGCTCCTCGTACCATCCCTCTGGGTTGTCTCAGTGCACCAGCCCCAAGCATCCAGAATCATGCACTGAAGCTGGACTGGCGATCCGTTTCATACATGATATTATACATGTTTCAATCTCCCAAATCATCCCACCCTCGCTGTCTCCCACAGAGTCCAAAAGACTGTTCTATACATCTGTGTCTCTTTTGTTGTCTGGCATGCAGGGTTATCGTTACCATCTTTCTAAATTCCATATATATGCATTAGTATACGGTATTGGTGTTTTTCTTTCTGGCTTGCTTCACTCTGTATAATAGGCTCCTTTTAAACATTTTCTTTTTCTTTTCTATCATTGTTCTACTTTCTCTTTCCTCCCCTTTCCTCCTTTGTCTGTTTCTCTTTCTCTGTCTCACTTCCTCCCTCTTCCTCACCCTCCATCCATTCTGTACGACTCTATCTGTCCATTTATCTATCCATCCATCAGTAGTCTATTACCTATCTGTCCACCTAATCTAAACTAAACTAATCTCTCTGGTGTTGCCTACGATCTTCACACCTGCTATCTGTCTTGCTGTTTCTGTCTTCTCCATCCCTTTTATCTCTCTGTCTACCTATTCCATATTATCTATCATTTTCCCCTCAGCTTCCACCCCCTCCTTCCCACTCCGCCTTCCTACCTTTTCTTTCCTTCCTTTTCCATTTTCTGTCTCTTGCTGTGACTTAACAGTGATAATTATTCTTCCCTATCCTTTCCATTTCCTATTTCTGTGGCTATTTTTTTTCTGTATTTCATGCATTAGTTCTGTCATCTCATATGTTTATCTGCTTCTGTTTTTCCTTTTACCCATTTCTTCCCTGAGCTCTTCTCATACTACCTTGTGATTTTTTTAAATTTAAATTTATTTATTGTAAACTTTATTTTACTTTACAATACTCTATTGGCTTTGCCATACATCGACATGAATCCACCACAGGTGTNGTTTGATCTCTGGTTCCTCTGCCTTTTCTAAAACCAGCTTGAACATCAGGAAGTTCACGGTTCACGTATTGCTGAAGCCTGGCTTGGAGAATTTTGAGCATTACTTTACTAGCATGTGAGATGAGTGCAACTGTGCGGTAGTTTGAGCATTCTTTGGCATTGTCTTTCTTTGGGAAACTTTCGTATGGAATATCGTTAATTCCCAACTGTTAAGTCTTCCAACATTTATTCAGTAAATTTACCAGAATTGTAGGTTTTAAAACTTTTTTTTTCAGTATTGAATGCTGTGAAATAGTCATTAATCGTATACTCTCAAATAACTTATTTACTTATATTTTAACTCTTTTTATTTTTTTTTCTCCTGCCTTGTAATGGATAATCTTTAAGCAACACTATTAAACATATGATGTGCAAATACTGAAATCACTAGAGTACAAGGAAGTGCTTTAATGAGGCATTTTTGGCTATAAAGGAGGATAGTTACTAAAGTAACTCAGTTAATGAGAATAGCAAGCTGACTGAATATGCACACAAGCCAAAGAGAAAACTGTCTACATTGCCACCAAGCCTGGACTCACTGAGAAGAATGTAGAGATTTTCCTTAGAAGAAGGGACTTTCCCTCTTTACTACAGAGGTCTTCCTTGAGGTGTTTAAGCAATTGGTGTTTTTGTTTCACTGCGTCTCCTTCCACCTGAGGGTTTCTGCTGACTTCTGGATTCTTATATTTTTGTCCTCTTTTTTCCCCATTATTTCATTTACTGCTGTGAATGAGTAAGAGACCAGGTACCAGTCTCCATCACAGGGAGCTCCTCCTAGATCATGTATCCCTAGAGTCAGAAGTTGTGGTTAGCATGTTGGTGTTGAAAACACAGGCGACTCTGCAGGAGTAATCCCTCAGGATGGGGCTGGAAGCATGACCACCATTTCTCAGATGCACAAACATAATCAGTAAATTCTCTGCAAATTTCCTCTAAAGCATCCAACATAATCTTTCTCTGTATTTTTCCTGTAAATGTTTGTAAGATGAATTGAAGTTTTCTTTTTTACAAAAACAGTAATGGTGAAATTACTTCTGCATGCATACTATATAGAGTGATATTTTATTGAAATAGAAAGGTCATACTTTATCTGTGATATTAGAAGGGACCATGTAATCTCTCTTGTAACAATTTAATAAAATACAGGAAATCACCTTTAGCATCTTTGGGGGAAAAAAAAAAAGAAGCTTTGATATTTGAAAAATAGTGCTTCAAAATGAATAAGTGTAATTGAAGGCAATTGTCCTACCTGTGGCCCTCTGAGATATATAGTCGTGTTGGTGTCTTTGGAGACTGCCAGAAAAAGGCTAACTTGTTGGCGATTTAATTGCTCCAGGGATTGCAAAGGTTATCTTGTAGTTGGCCTCCAGTGACAGGTGCTATCCCTTTATTATAATTTGAACCCCTGGGTGTTAAAAAATTCATGGCTTTTCTACTAGGAAATCTGCATAGTTCTCCAGTCATGGTTATTCATAATCTTGTGATGAGTTGCAGACAAGCTCATGGAGAACTTAAGGCTTCGGCATTTTAGTCAGAAATTTCAACCCTCATTCACAAACAAAAAGACGAAGCTGATTTGCATTTATATTTGAACAATTTATCAAGTATCTTTATATGAGTATTTAGGGTCTTTGGGAATTAAATATGGCGTGAACAGTTGCACTTACTAATGGAATGTTTTTAGCAATTAGTGCTTAGAAAATATATATGAAAATTATGTGTTAGACTGGCTTTAAAATGTATGCACACCAGAGGGCATTGTAGCTTTTATTGAAAGCTTCTTTAGCTATTTCCTTTTAAAGTGAGTTTTATTTTTTAAAATTTTTCTCTACATAACTATTACTTAGCTTTTGCTTTAATATTTATAAAACACACTCAAGCAATATTGCTATTCCCCTGTGTATGTTGAACAAACAGGAATGTTATGATTAAATGAGAAAATTAAAGTAAGCAAGCCATTTTAATATATTTCTTACTAACACCTTAGATTTCTTCATATTTTTTTGCCTTCATTTTTCCCCTGCTGCAGGAGAATCCTTACTCTATGTATTTTTCTATGTCGTTTCTTAAAATAATATATAAATTATTTTCTTATTTATTCTTGATTTTTAAAATCTCTTTGGGGGCAGTTTTAGAGGGTAAATAATCCATCTTATAAAAGAGCTCCATTTGATTGCTTCATTAAAAGAAAAATTACATGTCAAAGGTAAAGGACTCAGATTCAGCCTTTCAACATCTCATTTTCTAGTATAAGGAACATGTAATGACCATTCAGTGTGTTGAGAACCTCAAAGAACTGAAAGGATTCCTCAGATATGTGAGACCAGGTATGGAGAGTAATATTGAAGAGAGATTATTGAAGATGAGTTAAGCTATAAAGAGCAATTAAAAAGAAATAAATTAGAAGTTTGGGGATTAATATATACACACTAAAATGAAAGTGAAGTTGCTCAGTCGTGTCTGACTCTTTGCGAACCCATGGACCGTAGCCTACAGGGCTCCTCCCTTCATGGAATTCTCCAGGCAAGAGTACTGGAGTGGGTTACCATTTCCTTCTCCAGGGGATTTTCCCGACTCAGGGATCAAACCCGGGTCTCCTGCATTCCAGGCAGACGCTTTAACCTCTGAGCCACCAGGGAAGCCCCAATATACAACCTGAACCTGAACCGGAACCGAAAGTTGCTCAGTTGTGTCTGACTCTTTGTGACCCCATGGACTGTAGCCTACCAGGCTCCTTTGTTTATGGGATTTTCCAGGCAATGGTACTGGAGTGGATTGCCATTTCCTTCTCCAAGGGATCTTCCCAACCCAGGGATCGAACCTGGGTCTCTCGAATCGTAGACAGACACTTTACCATCTGAGCCACAAGGGATTGCAGTTTGTATATTATATATACAATATACACACTATTATATATATAATAGATAACCAGTAAGGACTTACTGTATAGCACAGGGAACTATACTCAATGTCTTGTAATAACCTATACAGGAAAAAAAAAATCTAAAAAATAACATACATATATATGTCACTGAATCACTTTGCTATACACTTGAAACTAACAGAGCATTTCAAATGAACTATAGTTTAAGAAAACAGCACACAAAAGTAGATTAGACATTATAACAAACCTTCTTATTTTTTAAATTATTTTAAATGAAATATGGAATTGCTCATATACAAAGACTAATATATATATATTTATAAACCAATAATAAGAGATAAATGAAAGGTTGTTTCCTGTATGTGGCTTTTATGATAATGGTGCAAAAATAAATATAACCAAACAGAAGACCAGGAAAACTTCTAAAACCACATAATTTTATTACTGGGTTGTTTTTAATGTTTTTAAAACATGGTGTGATGGTAGCTTTTAAACACTGAGACTCTTCAGCAATTGTATCTTTCAGTTCAGTTCAGTTCAGTCTCTCAGTCATGTCTGACTCTTTGCGACCCCATGAATCGCAGCACGCCAGGCCTCCCTGTCCATCGCCAAATCCCGGAATTCACTCAGACTCACGTCCATCGAGTCAGCGATGCCATCCAGCTATCTCGTCCTCTGTCGTCCCCTTCTCCTCCTGCCCCCAATCCCTCCTAATATTAGAGTCTTTTCCAATGACTCAACTCTTTGCATAAGGTGGCCAAAGTACTGGAGTTTCAGCTTTAGCATCATTCCTTCCAAAGAACACCCAGGACTGATCTCCTTTAGAATGGACAGGTTGGATCTCCTTGCAGTCCAAGGGACTCTCAGGAGTCTTCTCCAACACCACAGTTTGAAAGCATCAATTCTTCGGCACTCAGCTTTCTTTACAGTCCAAATCTCACATCCATACATGACCACTGGAAAAACCATAGCCTTGACTAGACGGACATTTGTTGGCAAAGTAATGTCTCTGCTTTTGAATATGCTATCTAGATTGGTCATAACTTTCCTTCCAAGGAGTAAGGGTCTTTTAATTTCATGGCTGCAGTCACCATCTGCAGTGATTTTGTATCTTTAGCATGAAATAAATTATTTATTGCAACATGAGAAAAGCATAAGGGATCCAATGAGTGAAAGCACAGCAGTATAATCATAACCTGTTCTTAGAAGGAAGTGCAAGCAGCCCAAGAAGTTGTAAGAAGTTTTTGTCAAGGAGATGATAAACCTATTTTTAAAATACATCTCAATAACAATTTATTTAGGGAATCTTTTCCAACTGCTTTTAACTGGAAGTGATCTTTCTTTTTACAGAATGTTGTGCCTGTATTACAATCCTCATCTTATATTCTTATTTTTTTTCTATTAAATGATAAGCTTCATGATAGTGCTGATTTATGAATGCATCTCCCACAGGGTTTAAGTCAACGCTTTGAACAGAAGAGAAGCTCAATAAATATGCATGACGCTTAACTTGAAAACTATCTAGATACATGAATATGAGAACTAAGCATACGTCAATTTATAATGATAAATTTCAAAATGCTAGAAGTAGTATTTCTAATTCATTGTTCTGTTTGTTAGCTTTGTTAGCTTCATTAAGTAATATAACATACTTGCACCTCTCTTAACTATTAAATACTGCAGTTGAACATGTGAATAACATGTATGATTGGGCACTGAGATAAAGGAACTGTGTATATTATCTAATTTATTCTTCATAACAACCCATATGAGATGATGTGGAAATTATCAACATTGATTCCAGGAGCCCTAGAGTTACTTGAATCATAGTGTCAAGTAATTTACCAGCCATCACATTGATAGTATCTAGTGGAGTCACCACCAAGTCACTTCTTATTAGAAAGTTCTCTCTCTAATGTCTTTAGAACTCTGAAATGCTATAGTTCCACATTAAAAAGAAGAAATCACCTAGTCCTGGCTCAAGGAAAAGTAATTCAATTGTCCTGCAATATATCTCACCTCTCCTCTGGATATAACATTTTTCTTACTATTAATTTTGGAAAAAAAAAAGACTGGTTTCTCTTTAAAATCTCAACTATTTGAAGTTTAGAATTCTTTTAAAAAAGGAAAATGCTTTAATCACTTACCACAAAAGTTAAGTAGAAAAGTATTCATAAATAATCACCACACTGTACTAGTGAATGCTTTATCTTAAAGATTTTTCAAGATATTTTTTATTACTGTTCTTTTCTGTTACCTTCAAGAAAAGAACCAGAGTATCCCCATGTTGATTCATTTTGCCCTTCACCACAAAGGAAAAATAGATGTATAAAAGAAACCATGAACACTATTCAAATTCATTGCCTCTTCCAGGTTTGGGTAATTGAGTTGCCTCAGGATCAATATGAAACTGCCTAGGATACAGAAAGTCAATAACTACTTCTAAAGTCAAGAGTGTCTAGTTTAGCTATCTGCAGAAGCAAAGTCTCCAGCTGCTACTGCAGAGCAAATCTAAATCTACATAACAAAACCTAGAAGTGAAATCCATAGAGCAAGAGCTCCATATGCATCTTACTGTAATATCAATACAAAGAAGTTTAGGAAGAGCCCCCCTCCTCCCCCAACTCCCGCCACCATTGAGCAAATATTTTTTCTTTGATATTTTTCAATCTTAGAGCAACATTGGATGAGCCACACATTCATTTTAGATAATTTCATCTAAAATATAACTTTAAAAATAAGGTCTGTGTGCAAGGTTACTATACCAAGGCTTCTAAAACATATTTTAAAATATCTTTTAAAGAAGAAGTCATGCAATAATAATACATTTTTCCTAAATAAATATAAATGATTTATTTTATTATACTCCTTTTGAGAGAGTTTGCCATTTTCTTGGTTGGGTCTCACCACAGCAAAAATTTGAAGTGACAGACTGATTGGTGTTACAGCTCTGTGTTACAGCTAAGCTATTTTTTGGCGAACAAAGGAAATTGAAGCCTTGAGGTGTGAGGACAGGCCAACCCAAAAGACGCGAAGAGAAGAGAAGCTCCTAGCTCAATTTTGGCTTCTCTTATATATATATATATATATATATATATATATATATTTTGTTGTTGTTGTTGTTGTTGTTGTTGTTGTTTCCTCTTCCCCCTGAATGTGCCCTATGTAGATTAAGCTAGCCAGGAGGGCTGTTTGTTTTACTTGAAGTTCTCACTCTGGTCCTCAGATATTCCTTTGTTCTATTTTCATGGGCTTTTTCCATCTTTGCTTTTAGCCACTGCTATTCTAGACTCCTTTTTTCCTATTCTAACTACCTAACACTCCCCCCTCAAGAGATGGGAGGCCTGATTCTTGGGAATATGGGCTTTGAGGTCTCTCTGGCTACTTCCTGCTGAACTGGGATGGCGAGGAGCATTGGGCCTCCCCTCTTGCTAGTCTCAAGCCTCAGAATTCTTATAGTGATGTCCATCTAAGGGTGAGAGATATTTTCCATGGTCAGCTGTAGTTTTATATATCCTCGTTGAACTAGCACTGCATGTTGTTGACCTGGGCAGAGACAAAATAGGTTAGACAATTGATAATACATAGAACAATCATAAGCAGCATCAATATATTGACAACAAAGATTAGTAGGTGCATTAGCCAACTGCAAATTTCCTCTCACCAGGAAAACGATCACCCTAAAAGAGATTGTAGCCACCCTGAGAACTCTCCATTTTGTTCTTTGAGATACAGTAGGATCTGAATGTTTTTCTTGAGGACTGTGAGATTTTTAAAATTCAGCTGGAGGTATTTACCCAGAAACAACACGTCTCATTCAAGATGGCTCAAGCCCCCCCTTGTTTAGGGATCAGGAGATCTATCTCCTTTCTATTTTGGAGTATAACCCCTGCAAATCTGTGTTGGCTCTTTAGAGATATCTTGAGAAATCTTATCTCCAGAAACTAGATTTTAGGGGTGTTCATTAGAATGGCCCTCAGTTGTAGTCCTGAATAGGTAGCTGAAATCTCCCAGGGGCTCACAGGTGTATTGAGTGTCCTCTTCTATTTTCTTCCATGTCTTGACTCATGAGTAGTGAATCCAGGATTCATGTCCTGGTACTTTGACCGCTGTAGGGGTAGAAAGTATTACAGGGTAGGGGCCCTTCCATGTGGGCTGGAGTTGAGCCTTTGGAGACCCATCTTTTTAGAATTTAATTAGGACATGAGCCCCTGGAGCATATAGTAGTGACTCTTCAGAATTTTTTGGGTCTTGGTTGACACCCAACAAGTGTACATCCTGTTGGAATTTCCCAATGGTCATGGTATAAGACCAGAGGGTCTGAGCCTCTGGATTTAGGAAGAGGTCATTGACATAAACAAAATGTTTCCCATATTGCATCTCATATGGACTAAGACCAATGACCAATCTGCTCCTTAGGGTCAATACAGGTGCAGAAGAGAGCTATTGGCAAAGCTCGTTCCATCCCAAGGAGGTCTTCTGGGTTATCTTTTTTATTACTGATTTTAAGAATTGGTTGGCTCTTTCTACTTTTCCTGAAGACTGAGGTCTCCAGGCACAGTGAAGATAATGAGTAATGTCCAATGCTTTAGAGACCCCTTGGGTGACCTTAGAAGTAAATGGTGTCCTATTGTCACTTTGTAATGACCTGGGCAGACCAAATCTTGGAATGATTTCATGGAGAGGTATTTTTACCACCTCCTCAGCCTTCTTAGTCCGGTGGGAAGGCCTTCAATCCATCTTGTGAATGTATCTATCATGACTAACAGGTATTTATACCCTTGAGAAACTGGCATCTGGGTGAAGTTCATCTGCCAGTCCTCTCCTGGGTAGGTCCCACATCGTTGGATGGGCTGGGACAGCTGGAGTCTTCAAGCTCCTTGAGGGCTGTTTAATTGGCAACTGGAACAAGAGAAGACCACTTGCCTTAGAGTCATTTGGAGGCCTGTTCCTCTGAAGGACCTTGCTAGTAATCTTTGGAGGGCCTTCTCCCATAAATGAGTGGTGGCATGTAAGGAGTTAACCAACTTTCATTGAGGTTACCAGAAAAAAGAGTCTTTCCTTTTGGAACCACACTGTATGATCTTCCTGAAAGCCTTCACTCTTAGCTTTAAGAGTCTCACCTTCAGTATATGAAGGAGTTTCTGGCAAATTAGTCTGTCTAACTAAGGTGGCAAGCCCTATTAAATCATTGTTCTGTAATGCTGTTCTCTTAGCTGCCTGATTGGCTTCTTGGTTCCATTTGCCACTCCTGTACTCCCTTTTTGGTGCCCTTTACAGAGGAAGACTGAAATATACTGCCTCCTAAAGCCTAAGGATTTTAACACCATATTTGAATGGGGATGCACGGGTGATCAAGTGGCCTCTTTCCAAATAGCAGCATGTGCATGTAGCACCAGAAAGGCATACTTGGAGTCAGTATAAATGCCTACTGTTTTTCCTCTTCCCAACTCTAAAGCTTGAGTCAGGGCTATGAGCTCAGCTAATTGGGCTGAAGTACCTGGTAGCAAAGGTTTAACCTCTATGGTCTCAAAGTTGGAGACTACTACTTATCCAGCTCTTCTTTTTTCATCGAAGAGAAAGCTGCTTATATCAGTGTACCAGATTTCTTCAGGGTTGGTCAGAGGATCTTCTGACAGTCCCTCTCAGGGTTTTGTCTAGTGGTCCAAGATTTTTAGGCAAGAGTGAAAGGAGAGAGAGCCCTTGGGGGTAGGCAGGAAGGTGGCAGGGTTAAGAACCACAGAAACAGATATAGTAAGGTCTGGATTTTCCATTTGCACTACTTGATATCTGAGGATTCTTTGATCAGACATCCACAAATGGCCTCACACATTTAAGAGTTGTTTCACTTAGTGGCTGGTAAATAGTTAGCTTGCCCCAAAAAGAAAATTTTAAAGGATCTTCCTTCTATCAGGATTACAATAACTGCAATATTTCGAAAGCAGGGAGGCCAGTCTTGGGTTGTTGGGTCAAGCCTCTTGGATAATTAAGCTACAGGCTGGGGCTCAGGTTCCAACCTTAAGTCGACACTCCCAAAGTTATTCCTTCCTTTTCATGGACATAAAGTTGGAATGCTTTTTCTGGGTATGGCAACCTCAAGTCAGGTACTTGAGTTAAAGCTTGTTTTAGTGTAGGCTTTGCCTTTTTTTAAGGAGGTCCCCACATCAGTGGGATTGAATCATCCTGTCCCTTCAAGCTTTCACATAAGGGCTGGGAAATTAGACTATAGTTGGGTATCCAGAGTCTGTAATACCCATTTAGCCCCAGGAGAGCTTGCATTTGTTTTCGAGTCATGGGGGAAGGCAACTGGAGGATTCCTTGTACTTGATCAGAGGATAGCCTCTTGGACCTGTGTGTAATCTGAACTACCAGGTAATTGACCTCTGTCTTGACCATCTGTGCCTTAGCATGGGAGACTTTATATCCCCTCTCATTCAAAAAGTTTATAACCTGAATTTCATGTTTTGGGGAATTTTTCTCATCTGGAGAGCAGATTAGTATGTCATCTATGTGTTGTAATATTTTTGCCATTAGGTCTCAGGTCCAGATCTAGGAGATCTTAGCTAAGAGCCTGCCCAAATAAATGGGGGCTATCTCTGAACTTCTGATGTAATACTGTCCAAGTGATCTGTTGGTGTTTTTCTTCTGGAGCCTCTCACTCGAAGGCAAAACGATATTGGGATTCTTTAGCTAGTTGTATGCAATAGAATGCATCTTTGAGATCCAGAACTGTAAACACTTGGCCCTGGGCGAGATTTCTCTCAAGATTACGTAGGGAGTGAGTACTGTGGGATGGAGGGGAACTACAGCTTCATTTATGATCTGGAGATCTTGAATCATTCACCAAGTCCTGTCCTTTTTCTTTACAGGGAGGATCAGGATGTTACATGGCAAATTGTTGGGGACCAATAGCCCACAGGCAAGGAATTTATTTATTAGAGGCTGTATCCTTCCCAAGCTTCTCTTCTGAAGGAATAGTGTTTCTGGTTTGGAAACCAAGTGGGATCTCAGAGGACAATGACGACCAGTTCAGCTTGGTGGGCTCATCCAAGAGTCCCCTGGTCCCAAACCTGGGGGCTAATTTTGTCCTCCCATAGTTTTTGGCCCTTTCCTATTGGAGAGGGTGTAATGGGTTCCTCAGTAGTAACCAGAAGCTGTAGGGCTCTAGGGGATGAAAAGCTTCCCAACACAAGGGCAGCTCCCAGTTTAGTGAGCATATCTCTTCCCAAATAGGGGAGTAGGACACTCAGGGACCACCAGAAACTGGTGGGATAATATTTGTCCATTCCAGCAACACAGAAGTGCTCAGGCGAATCTTTTTGTAATTGTTTTTCCTGTAGCACCCAAAATGGTACAGGTTTGGGAGGAGAAGGCTCCGGAGTAGGAGGTCAGAATAGAGTAGGTAGCCCCTGTGTCAACCAAGAAATTCTCGAACCTACCTGCTACATCCAATTGTGACCTTGGCTCCAGCCCCGTGATGGTTATCTAGACAAGTGGGTTGCCTTGAGTGGGCTGCTTCAGTCCTATTGAACTATCGTGAGGGAAGGCTTGGCACTTGACCTTAAGGCTCTTAGATACCAAGGGCAGAGTGCCACCCAATGTCCCAATTGTTGGTATTTTTAGCAAACCATTTTAGGAGACTTGTCATGGTTTGGACACTCTTTGGCCCAATGTCCCACCTGTCTACAGATTAGGCATTTGCCTCATGCCTTATCCTTCCAGGACTCAAGGGCTTGCCATGGGGCTTCTCTGGAGGGCAGCCAACATCTGGGCATGGTTTGTCTCTTTCCTTTTCTCCCTTTCCTGGGCCTTGGCTTCCCTCTTCTCTTCTCTGTGATAAATGGTATTGGTGGCTGTCTGGACCATCTCATCTAAAGAGGCAGCAGGGTCCTGCCGCTGTAGCTGTTGTAACTTTATCCTGATGTCTGATGCACATTGGGATAGGAATTTGTCCTCTAAAATCACCTGTCCCTCTTAAGAGTCTAACTCCAGATTGGTAAACTTTTGGAGGGCCTTTTTTAGCCTTTTTAGAAAGGCAGTGGGGTTCCCGTTGGGCTCCTGAGTTATTGCTGAGACCTGGGCATAGCTGATTACTTTTTGCTGGGATGTAAAGGGTCCTGCCTTTACACAGATAAGAAAATGATCCCTTTCCCAGATGTGCTCAGGGTCAGTATAATTCCAATTAGGATCTGAGGAAGAGACCACAGTATTTCCTACTGGGTTGACATATGAAACCCCATACCATACCTTTGGGCTTCCTTTAAGACCTTGGCATACTAAGGGTCAGATAGAGTTTGGTTAAATATGACCATGATGTCTTACCACGTCAAATCAAAGGCCAAGGTAATGTGTTAGAATGTATCTATATATTTGCCTGGGTCATGTGCATAGCTTCCCAGGTCTTGTTTGATCTGTATTAGTTTTAAGAGGGAGAAGGGCTATGGACCCAGGTTGGTCTGAATTCTCCTCCAGTTTCAACTAAGGGGCATACTCAAGTTGGCTTTTGTGGAGGGGGTGCCCCCAGATATGGGGACATGTTTGGATACAAGGAAGGCACACCAGGCAACTCAGGAGCCATGAGAGGTGAGCCTTCACAGGGGCTTCCTTCTCTTGCTTTTCTGTGCCTAACACCATTTGCCTAGTAAGCTCACTTTTAGGGCCTACAACAATCCCATATTTAAGACAGAGTTCTTTCATATCTCTTAGTCAGAAGAAAAGTTGGACATAGGGGATCTCTGTCCATTTCTCTAGTCTTTTTCAGAATAAGTCTAACTGCAGGATGGTACTGTAATTTAGTAATTTAACTCAAGCCAGTGTTCCTTGTCCCCCAGAGGATATGGTAGGCATGCAGTGCACAGAAGAATTTTAAAGATCGAATAACTTCCAGTTATCGAGGATGCATCTCCCAGCATCTGTGGGAAGTGAATTGGTTATTCCCCATTAGAAAGACAGTGATGACAGGGAGGAAAAGAAAAAAGAAAAGAACTAACAGGCTTCCTTCTATTTCCATGGGTGGACTTCCTTAGGAATGAGTCTTTTTGATGCTTATCCTACCAAGTACTGCTGCAATCTGAGAGCCACGCATCCCTAGGTCAGAGTGCAGATCCCCAGGCAGGCTGAGGCATGACAGCGTCCTGGAGATTAAATCCCTGGGCAGGTCGAGTCAGGTTGGCATCCTGAGGATTGGGTCCCTGGGCAGGTCAAGGCATGTCAACCTCCTGGGACTCCTGGACTGGTGGATCCCCAAATCAGGTTGAGGCGTGACAAATTTTCAAGGGCCAGCTTCCTATGCAGGTCGAGGCAGGTTGAGCTCCTGGGATCCCCAGACTGGAGTTTGGTGCCCCCAAGGTCTCCAGCATGACTAGTGCTGGGTAGGATAGAAGGGTTGTAATCTTAACTTTTTCCTGGTTTGTCTCCCAGAGGATAGGAATAGCTGTCATGATGGAAAGCAATACAAGTCTGTTTCTTGAGACTGGGAACTTGGGGAAACAGCTATAACCTTTATCATCCTATTTCACTGAGGGAATGTAAGTCATTGATTTACTCCCCTAGTCTTTCACCTCCTAGGGTGTCTCCAATGGTAAATATTTCATTGTCCTAGACCCACTCTAGGTAAGAACAGAAGTAATGACAAAGGGGTGGGTTATCTGGTCCTGTTAGGAGCATTAAGAGTATTTTAATAATATGTGAGGTGGAGCAGTGTTGCCTATAAGGGGCAGGGTCCTGGTTGTAGGAGTTAGTAAATGGCTCAAGAACAAGTTGATAAGAGGCAACAAACCAGATGTTCCATAAAAGTGAAGTGGAGATTTGATGCGGGGCTATGTTTGTAACTTTTGGAGAAGGGTGGCAAGATTTTAGGCCCAAATGGCCTGCAGAGCTAACTCTCAAAGTGGCAAACACTATCCCTGGAAGCCCAATTGACCTTGAAGAGATGCCACCAACAGATGGGCTTCTAGCAAGCATTATATTCCTGTCACCAGTCCTAGCCGGTTCACTGAGAGATGTTACTGTGGCCCATGTTGTAGAAAACATGGAAGATGAAGGCCTGAATATCTAGAGGGATTGGATATTATACAGCACTCCCCCCGCCCTCTAAAGGGCCAGCTATTTTCTGATTGTCCCTCAAGAAAATTGTAAACACAACACTGTGCACCTAGACAGGGCTCAGAAGAGCATGAAACAAGAGGAAAGGGAGCAGGGCATAACTTTTGAAAGAATGACATAGCCCAGGGGCATAGCATACGGCAATTAAAAATCAAGTGGGTCCAAGATGACAAGTCAAATTCAACTAAACCTTGATTCTCAATCTGCAAGCTAACTGATACACCCAGAGGTGCCAAGATAGTTCCAAGGCACTGTCAAAAGACAGAGGAGTGGGTGGTTCCTCAATTGTTGGAATGGTCTTCCCACTTATTAGCATATGAAATCACCCAGCCCTGGAAAACTATCCACAATGTGAATTCCATGGCCGCTACCCTCTGTGATGGCCCACACTCTTGAAGTATGCTTCTCTCTGAATCTGAACAAATCCACCTTTTACCTATAGCTGTGTCTCTCACTAAATTTTTGCAATGAGACATCAAGAGTCTGAACTTCATTAGGTCCTGAAGCCAGGCACCACGAGTTTTGGCCAGGCTCAAGTCCCAGGAAAAAGGAGATGAAGGACAGGAGGAAAAAGTAGTGGGGAAAATATGCCAAAGAATCCGCTTCATAACTTGCTGTAAAATCTGCTAAATACCTGACCTGTGCTCACAATTTTCATTGGCCTGATCCTTGGCATAAAGAAGATCAAGCACAGAAGAACCCCCACCCGCTTGGGCAACAGCTACCCTCAATTGCACCACTGCGGCTCTCCTGTTCACGGGGGATTCAAGGAACAAGAAACAAGAGATTATAAAGGAATTAAAATTTTGTTAGCCATATGTCCTTCTAGCCATAAGGGTGAGAACTTCCCACCTCAACCGGAGGTCTTCTGGAATCTGGGACTGAGCTGTGTGAACTTTCTGCTGAGGTTTTTTTTTTTTTTTTTTTTTTGCTGTCCCAGTTTCCCGCATGCTGGGCTTCTTGTAACTTCTTGTAACTTGCACTGGTCTTCTTCATGTTCAGCTTCCACTGCAGGAGCTTTTGCTGAGTTGGGCTTCTGCTGTGTTTGACCTCTGCCTCATGGGGGCTGAGCAGAGGTTGTTTCAGCCAAGGTTAAATCTGAGTCATAGCACCATAGATATGGGGGAGTTTGTAATTTCCTTGGTTTTGTCTCACCACAAGCAGAAGTTTGAAGTGAAGGATGGATCAGTGTTACAGTTCTGTGTTACAGCTCAGTTTTATTTGGCAAAGGAAAATACAGTCTTAAGGAATGAAGGCAGGTGGACCCAAAAGATGCAAAGAGAAGAGAAGCCCCGGCCTTAATTTTGGCTCCTGCCAAATATGTTTTTTTCTACTCCCCTGAGCCTGCCTTATCCAGGAGGGCTGTTGTTTTACTTGAGGTTCTCACTCTGGTCCTTGGACCTCCCTTTGTTCTATTTTTGTGGGATTTTTTCCCCTTGTCTATTAGCCACTGCCATTCTGTACTCCTTTTTACTATTCTAGCTACCTAACACTACAATACTGAAAATATTTTATAATCTCTTGCATTAATGAAAATTTCAAACTGACTTGCATAAAACCATATTCAAAAAAAAAAACTAATTTTGTGAAACTCATCTTCCAGAAAACATTGGTCATTTTTAAAAGTAAAAACTTTGCTACCTTCCTTGACAAGAGTGTTCCTAAATTTGTCAGTGAAAGGAGAACTCCTTAATGGAATTGGCTGTTGAAATTGCAAAACTAACTTTAATTTCAAGCCATCCTCTTCTAGGAACCTCTTGCTTGCCATTGCAATACCATGTTGTCTTGTGTGATGAGAATATGACTTACTCTATAAAGCTCTAGACACTGTGTCCACAAGAACCAATTGTAATTACACATAGTTCAGTGGAAGACAAAGAAATAAAAACAAACAACACACACATAGAATATTGGGTAATAACAGTATAACTTAGCATACTAATATCCTTACCATACTTTTTGAAACCTACAGGCCCATCTTTCTCTAATTTCTCATAAGGAAAGCATTTATATGATATTGGGAAAATATCACTGTGCATCTTTTAAAAGGCTCTAAAAAGCACAGGAGTTAAGTACCATTATCTAACCTTTCATTCTTTGTTTTTAAGAATAATTGACAATGGAGTTTTTTCCTCTTCAGTCTTCCCTCAATTCCCAGAATCCATATTATGAGGATTGTTGCATGCTTATTATATGTGAAGAGCTTCCCTATTAGCTCAGACAGTAAAGAATCTGCCTGCAATGCAGGTGACCCAGGTTCAATTCCTGTGTCAAGAAGATCCCCTGGAGAAGAAAATGGCAACCCACTCCAGTATTCTTGCCTGAGAATCCC